>CM052544.1:33292353-33313682 GCA_028533065.1 Trachops cirrhosus
AAAGAACTTATGACACATGGACTGAAGTAAAGGGAGGGAATGTGGGTGGGAGAGGGTGTTCAGGGTAGAGGGGAATGAAGGGGGGATAATAGGACAACTGTAATAGCATAATCAATAAAATATTTAAAAAATTTTAAAAAGCACAAAGGCTTGAGAAGTTAATAAATATCTATAAATACACACACACACAAATTTTTGTTATATAATATTTTTGTATAGAAATGTGTTATTTTAACCACTTCTTTGTTGGTAAACATTTATGTTTTCAGATTTATGGTGCTACTGTGAACATCCTTCTACATACATTTTTGAATGTCTGTTTTTCCTAGGATAAATTTTTAGAAGTGAAAATACTCAGGCAAAGGGTCTGTTTTTAGGATTACTTCTATATATATTTTTATATTGGCCCCAGAAGTATTATAGTAATTCACAGTCCCCCCACATGTGACATGGGCATAACCATTTCATACCCTTTTCTTCTTGGATCTTATCATTGAAAAAAATTCCCAATTTGATAGGTGAAATATAATATTTAATTTTTTAACTCATATTTTTCTGATTGTCAGTGAATTTGAAGAATTTTTCATGTTTTACATTTTTCTATTATGAATTAGTTGTTCATTTTTCACCCTTTTTTTGCTGGAGTTAAATCTTTTACTCTTATGCATCTTTGTTAAATATATTAGCTTTTGTCAGCTATATCTATAGCAAATAATTTTTACTGTCACAAAAGGCAGTTTTTTAATCCTCATCTGCTTCTGTGTCACATTTGACTCTTTCAATTGCTCAGGAAAAGACAGCTTAATGACATTGTATTTTCCTAGTTGTCTTTCTTTTGACTTCTTTGTTATCTCTATACATGCTCTTTTCTTTCTAGCAAACCCTTAATTATAGATCACCTATAAGGCTCTGGCCTCAATTCAATTAAACAAACATTTATAAACACTTCTGTATGGCAAACAATGGATGGGAATGTTAGGATGAATAACACCCAGTTTCCTTCCAGACTGTCAGAGAGGCAGGCTTGTATTTACTCTAATACTAATATATTATAATAGGTTCTGTGCTGGAGGTATAAACCAAGTACTTGGGAGCATAGAGGAGAGAACAGTTGATTTTGTTTGGTGGAGGATTAGCAGGTCGTTTCAAGGTAATAGGGATTAGCAGAAGCAGAGGAAAAGAGTTGAATCATGTTTATGGTATGTCTGCTGAAGTATATAAATTACTTGAGGAGGATGATAAAAGAAGCTGGAAATATAAAATTGAGGTCAAGTTGTGATAGGCCCTAAGAGCCATGCTAAGGAATTTGGACTTCATTCTACAGACAGTAGTGTTGTGTCTCTTAAAATGAGGAACATTTTAAAAATTACATATAACTGCATATACACATATACTTTGAGTTTAACAACTTCCTACAACAGTAACTTTCAAACTGTAAAATGTCTATTGATTACATATTTAAAGTATGTGTAATTATATATAACTATACACACATTTAAAAATATATATATGCACACATATACTTTAGGTATGTAATCTATACTTTATAATTTAGAATAGAGAGAGAATAGAGACAGTGAGACCAACCAGGAGGCTATTACCAAATGAGATGAATCGGGTGATGGCAGTGGAAATGCAAATGAGGGAATATACTTCACAGGAGTAGCTTCAAATAGGATTTAGGGACTAAGGGGAAAAGAGGATGTGAAAAGGAAAAGAGTTTAAAAAAATGTTTGTTAGTATGGCTGTCATTCATTAACTGACAGAAGGAACACAGCAAGAGCATTCAGTTTTGAGTGGGGGTTGGGAAGGGGAAAGGATGAGTTTGGTTTAAAACAAGTTAAATCTGTGTTACCTGGTGAACATCTTTGGTTGACTGTTGGGAATGCAGATATGAAGCTTAGAGAAAAGAGCTGGAGATGCAGATTTGAGAGTCATTACCATTAAGTGATATTTGAAGTCTCCCCTGGAATGAATGAAATTTCCCCAGGAGAAGATGAGTGTGTTGTAAGGAAAATGAAGCTTCAGTGAAGACTGATAAAGTGTTTAAGGAAGGTAGAAAAAAAGAGATTAATATCATTGAAGGCAAGGACATTTCTTAATGTCACCAACTAGAGAGAGGTAGAGTAGGATGAGGATTGGATAGAGGCTGGTGGTGATTATTAGAGGCTCAAGAGAGAGTGTATCTTTTCAGTCATGTCTTTTTAAAAAAATATTTTGTAATTTTTATGGTCTGTGTACACATATCATAGTTACATAGTATTTCTTGAAAAGGCCTTTAGTTGAGGTTTATAAGTGTGATTTCCAAAAGTTGCCTTTGGTTTGTGTTGAGTGTGTTTTCAAAGTAAAAGCATCAATTTTATTTTAAGTAAAAAAAATTTAAGTAAAAATCAACTTTTTGTGGATTGGTATCAGAAAATTGTAACTTGGATTGAGAACTTTTTTCCAAGTAAGTTTATTCTTATTAGTAGATAAAATTTATATATTTAGTAGAAATTTTCCCCTTTTATACATAGGAATTATTATTAAAGTAAACACAGTACATACGTACCCTTTAATTATAGTTGGAAAATGGTCTTGCTGTTTTCTTTTATAAATATTGGGTTGGTCAAAAAGTTCGTTTGCTTTTTTCCTTAAGATGGCTCTGTAACACTTAGCTGTCTTTAACTTCATTCAAAACAATTTTGTTATTGTGTTGTGACAGCTGTCATACCACCATGCTTTTAAAAAAAACTTACCAAAATTGGTGAATTTTTGTGTAACCATTTTAATATTGAACATGGAAGAAAATATGCAACATTTTCAGCATATCAGACTTTATTATTTCAAGAAAGGTAAAAACACAACTGAAACAAGCACAAAAAATTGTGCATTGTATGGGGAAGGTGCTATGACTGATAGAATGTGTCAAAAGTGGTTTGCAAAGTTCCATGCTAGAGATTTTATGCTGGACTGTGCTCCACGGTCAAGTAGATAGTTATAGTTGTTAATAATCAAATCAAGACATTAAAATTGAGAACAATCAGTGTTTTCCCACATGGGAGATGGCTGGCATACTCAAAATATCCAAATCAATAAAGTTATTGGTGAAAATGGAAAATGTGGCCTTAACTTACTAAATGGATTTTTTGGCCAACCCAGTATTTACATTTTTATAGTTCAACATTTTCTTCTGTCATTAACTCATAAAGTTGGCTTTTTAAAAAATTTCTGAGCTACCAGAAATTGAGGTGCCTCAATTATTTTATACTCTGAGTTGTCCAATTGAAGATTAAACAGTGCCATAGCATTTTCTGGAAATGAAATCTGAGCTAGAGATCTGAGAATGTGTACTAGTCTAATATAACTAGAGCTTGTTTGTTTCTTTGTTTTTAATTGTATAAGTAATATGTGGATATTTTTTTCATAAAAAATTATTATAGCATTACAGATAATCCTAATTAATTCTGACCACGGGCCCCCTGCCCTTCCAGTCCCTTTCCCAGAAGTAATCACTTATCAATATGGGGCATTTTTATTTTCATATTAGGCATCTCATATGCCAGGAACAGTTAGTGCAAAAGATCGATAAGGGGTTAATGAAAAACTTGAGACTTAGGAACCATTTTACAAAAGAAAAGGAAATTGTAAAATTGAGGCTTTAAAAGTGTAATATATTAAGGTATAGTGTCTTCTCTTAAAAATTGAGAAAAAGACAAAAGTAAAACTTTACGTAAGAATATATGTATATTTCCATTTGCAATAAAGATCCTATTAACATTTAAATTAAAACATATATTTTACCTCCTAATGTGTATTTTTGAGTTATTTTAGTCTTCAGAGGAATGTAGGTTTAAACAAACTGTTTAAGATCTACAATCTTAGTAGACTTTGGTGACTTTTTTTCTTTCCCCTGGGTTCAGAACAATATTTGATAAGAGAATTTTACTAGAATGTTACTAGAATAGTGGAGTTGTGAATTCCAGTCATGACTATCAATAACTAGCTGTATGATCTCAAACAAGTTACTGTACCTTCTTAGGCCTAGTTCATCTATAAAATAAGGCTGAGTTTAAGATAGCTCTGAGTTGTAATTTCTGCTGACATGTAGCTCCTAAGTCAAACCTACTGTTTAAAATTTGCCTGAAACTATATTTTAGTGACTGTTTGCATGGTACTGCTTCAGTTATCTACTGCTATGTAATAAACCACTCCAATACTTAGTGGCTTAGTACAGCAACCATACATTTGTTTGTTTATGATACTGTAGGTTATCAGTTTGGGCAGAGCCAAACTGGATGGTTCTTCTGCTGGTCTCACCTGGGGTCTCTAATGAGCAGTTATCTGGGCACGACTGGGCTGAACCGTCCGGCTCATATGTCTGGTGGTTAGTGGTGACTATTATCTAGGTCTTCCTTTCCATATGGTGTCAGGATTCTAAGAGGGTAACCACTACTGCACAGGTGCTTATTAAGCCTCTACCTGTGTCACATTTGCTGATGTCCCTTTGGCAAAAACAAGTGACATGGCCAAACCCAGAGTGTGTGCTGGAGGGGACGACACAGTGGCACACACCAAAGAGATCATTAATATACCAGTCTACCCCAGAGACCAAATTGTATCCACTTAAACCCCATACACTGAGGCATTGAAATATTGCCATTGACTGAATTGCTGTTGTTGATTATCTGCCAGAATTTGTTCAGTCCTATTTCTGGTCCTATTTCATCTTATATATGCAGTCATACTTGTCACTACTCTTATCTACTCTTTCAGCCATTTCTTGTGGTGTCCCAACTAGGAATGGGACTGTCAAGATTTTGCCAGTTGGTGATCTGTATCAGGATGAAATTTCTAATATGCTGTGTCTAAAAATGGAGCCCAAATATAATACAGTATTTACAGATGGCAAGAAAATGCTGCATAGAAGTGGTGCTGGAAAGCTAAAAATACATTTTTTTACAGACCAACAAAGATGGGGTTTTTTTTTGCCCACAATTCCCTCATTTTTTTGTGTGTTTTCTCCCCTTGTATTGAGGCATGTAATATGAAAAATAGAGATATCTATTGAAGAAGATACAAGGAACATTGTACACAGGACAATGATGCTGTAGTCCCCGTCCCCTTCAAAGTATGTACCTTGGAACCTCACACAGTTCTCCCAATTGCCATCAGCTGCCCCATTGTATTTTCCTGAATCTCATCGATAGTCTGAAATCTCTTCCCTTTTATAGGTGATTTTAGGTTTAGGAAATGCCAGAAGTCACAGGGCACCAAATCTAGGCTGTAGGGGGGCTGAGTCACCTAGGTGATTGGATATTTCACCAAAAGACTCTACATGAGAAGTGAGGCATGAGTGGGTATGTTGTTGTGATGAAGCTGCCAATCACCAGTTGCCCACAGCTGTGGCCTTTTGAATCATTCGAATAGTTTCTGCAGAGGAATGTTCAAATTTAACACAAAATTGGATACAGAAACATTGCTTTATTTGCTCAGTCATTTTGAATGCAACAGTCACACAGTACACATGCTCACTCAGCAGCATCTATTACCCCCACTGACTAGTACAGTGGAGTCATGTGTGTGCATTTCAGTCTACTCTCCTTGGCTGCCAGGTTACATGGAGGTCCTGCAAACTGTTTTCATCATGTTAACAGTGGTTGGACTTTTTCCAGACAGACCTTGTATGTTTGGTCTAAGCTTTTTCTGTCTATGAGTTTGTTAGGACAGTGAGGAAATGAAATTATCACCTACAAATAATTTGTTGGGTAGTTTGTTCTAGGTGATTTTTTTTGTTTTTTTGAGGTTGGTGATTTCATGTCTAGTAAAATAATGAATTAACTTTGTTTAAAGCAATAAACAGTAAGCTAAAATAATATGTGGGACCATTAGAAGCACAGAACAGGTTTTTAATATCATTAGAGCTAAAAGTTGTTTCTAATACAGAGGAGGTAAATGAGGTAGTATTTAAATAAATAGCCCAAGATCACATAGCTAACTAGTAAAACAGAATTGACACTAGGCTACTGAATGAATGTCTGTGTTGGAAGGAACATGGACAAGGGTGCCTTGGTTTTAAAATCTGGCTTAGCACTTGTTAGTGGGCAGGTTTCTAAATATTGTTAAGCTTTCCTCATCTGTAAGATGGCGATTATACTCTCTACACCCAAGATTATTATGAAGATTAAACGGAAAATATGTAAGAATGTCTACTATCTGGTACATGTTCAGTAAGTGCTGGCTTTTTTTCCAGTTCAGTACTCTTTCCGCTGTATTAGGCTGCCTGCCTTTCACAACCAATACCTGCCATCTAACTAGGGGTACTCAAAACAAGAAGAAAGAATGATGAGAGGTTTTTTGGCCTTATGTGTTGTATTTCAGAAATTTGTCGTTCTCATATCTGTTCCTCTCCTTTCCCTCTTCTATATCCCCTTGTACTTTACCCTCCCACCTCTCTCTCTCTCTCTCACACACACTCATTCATTCTCTTTCTTTCTCTCCCTCCCCACTTCCTTTCCTCTTCGTTTGATTCCCTAGGACTGATGAACATGTTGCAGGTATCCTAATAACCTAATGACTTCAAATATTTTCTTTATTTTCCTCTGTCATTCCTATGTAACAGTTTCTCTGACTTCTTGGGATCACTCATGTACTCTTCTTCTCTGCTTCTTCAGGCTGACTAATCTCATGCAACTAAACCTTTACATTTCAGAAACTGACATCTTAAAAAGGACTTCATGAATAAGAGCTGGCAGTAAAATTGCAAGTTTTTCTCAATTTATGAATGGCTTATTTATGCAGCTGGTCAGAGAAGGGTTTCTCTCTCAGAAGAGAAGAACCATTCAACTCTTTCATGACAATGAGTACCATGGATACATAAGATAATGAAGTAGGAAGAAGAGGGCACATCCTTCTGGGATTTTGTTTTTTAACCTGTGAACTAAAAGAGGATTCTCTTTTGGGAAGGCAGCTGTAACAAAAGATATATTTCCAGGGATATGGAGTTGTGAGTCACAAATAGAACAGGTAGATTCCTACTGTAGTTTTTCGATGCATTATTGGTTAAATAAACTTTGGTTAGGGGAGTCTGGAAATCAAATCCCATTTAAAAAAATAGTGCCACTATGATTATCTGTTGAATCAGTAAGTGAATCAAACCAGTAATTTCTAAATAAACTTTAAAAATGCTATTTTTAAGTTGGGTGCTTGCTTTAGTGATGTTTGTATATATTGTATGCACCCACAAAGGTACATCTACATGCGTGTTCATAAATTAACTATGAAACCAAAAATCCTGGAAATCGTAGAATAGGAATCTTAACCAAGGCTTACCAGCGAGTTTCTGGATGATGGGTAAACCCTCTTAAAATTATATACTAGATAATATCTATGCAGTTCTTCTGGGGAGAGGACATAAAAGATTCATAGATAGTATTAAGATTTTTAAAGGAGATAAGTGGTTCTCAAAATATAAGAACTTCAGCTCTAGGAGGCATAGGCCTATGTCTGTGTGTATGTGTATGTGCATAAATATGTATGAAGCTGCTGTACATGCCTTATCATTTATATCTCTTGTGAAGTCAATAGTAAGTGGAACCACTTTATAGAATTGTGATAATTTGAGTTACTTGTGATGAACAATATTGAATCCTTTGTCATAATTCTTAATCTTAAACCATTCTTGGTATTATATTGACTTGCCAGGAATTTGATAGAATCTATAGGTAAACATATCAAGAGATTTGTATGATATGGCTCTTAACCTAAACTCCTTCAGCAGCACAAAGAATATTTGGGTGTTCCAGCTACTGCTTGATTTCTGTACTTGCTCGTAATCGGTATATTCAGTAATAGAAGAATTCCTTTTTTTTTCTCATTATTTTGTATCTTAAATTCAATGTCCCCCAAAGGCTGAAATATATTATTTTCCTAATATGATTTCCTATTATATCTGAATGAATTATAAATGCTATATATTTACATGAAGATTTTGACCTTCACATTACATTTCATCCAATATATTTATAAGAAATTTGGAAAGATTCATGCTTGTCATGAGGGCTAATTTCTTAATTTAACAATTTTACAGATGTTAATAAATATAGCTGATAAATTTTCAGTAGTTCTCTTTTGGGCTGCCACTCTAATGAAAATAAAAGTAGCTGTATATTAACATTTTCCTTAAAATCATACACATATATAGGTAGTCTTTATAGTTTGAGTTTCAGTCATGACTGGAAAGATAAGCTTATCAAAAATTTTAGTATGGCCCTGGCTGGTGTGTGGCTCAGTGGACTAAGTGCTGGCCTGTGAACCGAAAGGTTGACAGTTCAATTCCTGGTCAGGGCACATGCCTGAGTTGTGGGCCAGGTCCCCAGTTTGGCGGTGTGTGAGAGGCAACCAATTGATGTTTCTCTTGCACATTGATGTTTCTCTCCCTTTCTTTCTCCTTCCCTTCTCCTCTCTCTAAAAATAAAATCTTTAAAAAAATTTTTAACATGGCCCCAACCAGTGTGAGTTAGTTGGTTGGGTATCATCCTGTGAAGTGATGTGTCATAGGTTTGATTCCCTGTCAGGGCATGTGCCTAGGTTGTGGTTTTGGTCCCCAGGTCAGGATGCGTGTGACAAGCAACTGATGGGTGTTTCTCTCCCTCTCCTTCCTTCCTTCCTTCCCCTCTCTCTAAAAATAAATAAATAGCCCTGTCAGGTGTAGCTCAGTGGATTGAGTATCAAACTGCAAACCAAAGGGTCACCAGTTTGATTCCCAATCAGGACACATGCCTGGGTTGCGGGCTAGGTCCACAGTAGGGGGTGCATGAGAGGCAATCACACAGTGATGTTTTTCTCCTTCTCTTTCTGCCTCCCTTCCCCTCTCTCTAAAAATAAATAAAATCTTTTAAATTTAATTTGCTTAAACATTTTAATTAATAGCTTTATTGAGGTTTAATTCACAAACCATAAAACTCACCCTTTTAAAGTGTACCATACAAGGCCCCAGCTGGGTAGCTCAGTTGGTTAGAGCATCATCCTAATACACCAAGATGGCAGGTTCAATCCCCAGTTAGAGCACATACAAGAATCAACCAAATGAATGCATATATAAGTAGAATAACAAATCGATGCTTCTCTCTCTCATGCACTCAAATTAATAAAAAAAAATTTAAAAAATAAAGTGTACCAAGTTTTAAAATGTTGAACTGAAAAACCAGGATAGGTCATAAGTGAAAGATACTCTTGAAGTATAATTAGGGCACTTAAAATGAAAATTCTTGTTTGGTACGAGAAAGGAAACTGTTTTTGACTGTTGGTATATATCCTTTGTTGAAGTTTTTGTGTAGAATCTTCAAATAAATTGTCAGTCATATGCAAAACTATGTCTACTTCTTAAAACTTGAATTGAGGAAGGAAATACTTTGCACCAACATGGCAAATACTTCATTATAATAAGAACATTCCTGTTTCTTCCTCTTCATACTACTTTATTCATTGTATTATATCTTTCTCAGAGGCAGAAGCTCTTTCAGGGGCTGCCTTGATTTTGTGTGTCTATGTACATTGAAGCAGCATAAGCATGTTTGCAATATTTTGATAAAAGCACACTTTGAATAAAATTATTGCTTTAATCGCCCATAATTTTCAAGTCAATTTTCAATATTGTTAGTGATGTATATAATGTTTTTATTTTTCTCTTAACTGGGGCTTATAAACTCTTATTAAATGCAGATATAAAACATAGTTTATTCATAGCATTAAAGAATTGGAAGGATTAGTTTACACTATCGTTGTATAAATACATTGATAGTACTTTTTACACTGATTGTACTTTGGGTGAAAACTGAATCTGAATAAGCACTAAAAAACGCAGTTGCATGTAAATACAACCGAGTTTTTGTCAAACCCCCTGATACAAAATGACCCAGAGGACAGCCTGCTAAGGGACATGGAAAAACAGCACATTTTATTCTTTAGAATATAGAAAAATACTTTGTAAAAGTGAATTCTTAATATCAATAGGTATGTTGTTTTAGTTTTCTACAAAGTATTATATATAATAGTGCTAAGGATTATATGAAATGTTTCCTCATATTCTTGTACTTATTTCCAATAGGAAAAGTGGCCATCAAAAAAGAAGACTTGTGTAACCACAGTGGTAAAGAAACTTGGTTTTCACTACAGCCTGTTGACTCCAATTCAGAGGTTCAGGTAAATATTAAGACTTGTGATATAGGAGATTGTCACACAGAAAATGAGTGAAAATGGATTATACTAGTTCATATACTTAGAATTCTGGCACCATATATTTTAGACCTTTGGTTAATAAGTAGCTAGAAGGAAATGTCTTGCCACATGAATTTAAGAATAACACACGTGATTTTATGTGTGTGGGGAAGTTATATTGGGAGGTTTTTTTCCCCTTTGTTCTTTTGTATCAGTCACAGGAGCAAATTATTAAAGTTTATTTAGATGGGGGGAAACGTTTTATTTATTTTTTTAAAGATTTTATTTATTTATTTTTAGAGAGAAGGGGAGGGAGGGAGAAAGGGAGTGAAACATTGATGTGAGAGAGAAACCTTTATTGGTTGCCTGTTTATCGAGTGCCCTCTTGAACTGGACTGGAGACACATGCCCTGACTGGTATTGAACTGGTGACCCTTTGGTTTGTGGAATAACACCCAACCAACTGAGCCACACTGGTCAGGGCTAGATGGGGAAAAAGTTTTAAAGGAAAAATGTGTTTTATTGACTCTGACTTTGAGGAGAATTTCTAGATGTCTGTGACTCCATCTGTTCTGACCAGGATGCTTTCACTTTACTTTCTAGTAAAGGAGACCTAGGAAAATGCTCTTCATTCAAAACCATGCCTGAGCTCACCATACAGCACCTTTATTCTCATACCCACCCTTGGTATTATTCACCTTTCCTTTATTTCAAAGGGGATCATTACTCTTCTTAAAGCTTTTCTTTCCTCTTGCCAAAATAAGAGGTCTTACAAATTCTGTGTGTGAGTAAAGAGATATTTAGCAATGTGTTATACTTTCTATTTGTTTCTGGAAAATCTGAGTTTTTCTTAGAAATTATTATTTCTATCTAAAAAGAATCCTTTTTTTAATAACCCTATTTATAAAATATGATAAGGATTGTGAAACCATTTCCCAAAGGCATAATTGCAAGCAGAATTCTTCCTCTCTAAGAGAAGCTATAATTTCCTACTGTGACTCAAGTTTAAGAGAAGAAAAAAGTGCTGCGCACACACCCATAGATATTTGCAAATAAAGTGCCTGTGTCTCTATTTTCTCACAATCTCTCAAGGATTCTCTTTGATTAAATTCTCTAAAAATTAAGTACTGGTATATTAAAACCTCTTCTTAAGTACAAAATATAATTTCAAATTTTCCTGTTTTAGCTATTTGTACCCCATTTTAAGGTTCTTTTCCTTCCATTTGACAATTACTGTTATTCAGATCCCAATTATACAGTATGGTAAATGATCCAGGTAACAGGCAATGTGATGATGTAGAAAGGGCTTTAAACTAGAAGTTAGAAAATTTAGGTCCTAATTTTCATATGTGGTTACTTTACTAACCTTGAATTTTATTTTTATAAAATGGAAATAAAAGTTGCTGTGTTGATTCACCTGATGTGAAATAGATACCTTTAAGAGTATTTTGAAAGCTGTTAAATGCTATCCAAATGTAAAATATCTGTTTACTCCCAGTTGATTAGGTGGCCATTTCCCTAATACACCTTTATGAAAAGGCAGATACAAAAGTTTTAAATTAAAGTTTTAACAAAAAGCAAGGTAAGAATAGGCTTTAGGAATTTGGTCTAAAATGAAATTTGAGGGTTATTTTAAGATGCAGTTAATAAAATCCATTCTTATGACCAATGTAAATTTTCTAAAGGATTTAAGGACCTTAGTTCTCAAAAAGTAGAAATGCCTTTATAATAATACTCTTTATATAATTCATAAACTACTAAGTAACAGGCTTTTATTTTATGGTACACATAAAACTAATTTCTGGAAGATGAAAAAGTCGAAGCAGCATTTAACTGTTAGATATAATGTCAACACTTACTTGCTGTGAGTTATTTTCATAAACATGATTATATCTCTTCATAAAAGAGCTATAATCTTTATAGCTCTTTTTTCTTAAATGATACTTACTCAGTATTTAAAAGATTTACTGAGTATTGAAAATGAAATTTAGGAGGTAGGAAGAATGCATAACACTTTTCAGGTTCATATAAGTACCATTGGGAATATTCTTGTTTGGCCCCAAAACTGATCTAGGAATAGTAAATTAACTTTGTGGGTCTAGAAACACAGAAAAGCAGTCTGTGATTCATACAAATCTTACTTTTTAATAAATCATTCACTTGCATAACTTTTATAAAATTTTACAAAAATATCATGGATATGCAAGTTATTGATGGGGCCATAGGAAAAAGCTGTAAGACAGATTGTATTCAGCAGGAATTCCATCTAATAATTACTATTAGTAAGTATAACAGTCTATATACCAAGTACAGTACTAAGTACTTAATATTATATGATCTCATATAATCTTCAAATTTGTGTTACAAGGTATAGGTAGCATTATCTCCATTTTACAGATACGGAATATTCATAGAGGTTTAATAATGTCTCCAAAGTCACAGCACTAATTAAGTGAAGGAACCATAATTACAGTAGAGATCTGGTGTGATTCTAAAACTCTTAACCACAGTGCTTTACTGCCTTTCATTATTCTATACTATTGGCCATAAAAAGGCCTCAACAGAGATTATTAGGAGTATCTCTTAGGGAACATCTGAATGTAAGGAACAGAAGCCTACTGAAATAAACTCAAAGAAAAAGGAAGAGCCATTCAAAGGTTCCTAGGAAACTTCTTAGAGTATAATTACAGGAACTTCAATTTGACCAGTAGGAGTTAGAAAGTTGTCAGCCATTTACAGAGGAGCTTCATCTTAAGTGGAGGTCAGATTCTTACAATAATAGACTAGATACAGGTTACATAGTCAAAATTGCTTTTGGAAGACTTTAATTTCTTCTCATAAAGTACAATAAAATGTTGGGTATTTGGTTTATTTCTGGTTGACCACTACATAAAACAGCTGGCTTGAATTTGAGGCCAGGATGAAGTTAAAATATATACTGTATCCTCAAACTTCCATTCATTGAGCAGTAGACACTGCACGAGGCACATGGGAACTGAGATCCACTGATTCATTTCTCCCTACTCTTATGCTCACTGTGCTCATTGAATGTAAGTGCTCACTGTTTCAATAGTATTTTTCTTTCTCTTTCATTTTGTAGTGTGAATAATTAATGTTTTCTATCTTTCATTAACTACTCACTTTGCAAAATGAAAGAGAAAGGAAAAAATACTATATGAGATTCCATTGTATTCTTTTTGTATGTCTGATGAGACTACGTCTCTCCCTGTGCTTCTCCTCATTAAGTAAAGTCTAATCTCTTAGTGGCTTAAAAAAAAAAAAAGGCCATATCAGCCTTTGAGTCTTCGTGACCATGTAGCCAAATAGCAGCCTCACTCTCTAAGATCTCATTTATCTGCCACAATTTACAGAGAGAATTTGGCCAAATGTGGGTCACATGTCCTGCAGTCTGATTTGATATGACTGGGGGTAAAGTCACTGTAGAAAAGTCTGTTTTGGACTTTGGGTAGGCATGTTCCCCATGAAAGGGATTTGGGTAGAGAAGTGATCAATATCTTTACCTCAGAGGGAAAATATGTTTGATTTCCTAGCGGTACCACTAGCAGGCACTTGTACCCAAAATAGTTGCTATCCTATAGTTGTTTGAGGATCTTCATCTGTGAAATGAGAACTTTAGTATAAAGGATTCCCTTCAGTTTCAGTAACATGAGAAAGCGTAATTTAGCCCTGAAATGAAAAGATCCCAATAGTAGTAAGATGGGTTGTTGAAAATTTATAAGAACTCTAACCTCTTACCTGGACTTGTTTCCCAGATGCTTTATTACTGCTTTTAATAATGTTAATTATTTTTAATTTTCTTTTCAAACATTTAAGATATTAATATTTCATAAGTACATTTTCTAACACTTTGGCAGTTTTTCTGTATTGAACTATTCTCAACCCACTCTAAGCTGCCTTCAGACCCCACAGTTGGTCAGAGAGAGGGTGAGCACAAATGGCTCTCACTGTTACACCTATGACATTGTGTCACTAAGTCTAGTGGACATTTTTCAGTCCCTCTCTTACATGACTTTCCAGCAGCTTTTGATATTGTTAAGCACTCTGTCCTTTTTCAAGCAATCTCATCTCTAGTTTCTGGTCATCATCCTACTTCACTTAGTGTCTTTTCTCCATATTCTTTGCCGCATAAGTTAATATGGATTGATGTTGGTGCCTCTTCCTTTAAATTCTCTTTGGCTGTGGTGATCTGTATCTATGTCATTTGCTATTTGGTCCTGGAATGCATAACAAACTAAGTATTTTTCCTCTATTTATTTCTTAGGTGGTATGATAAAGAACATGTCTTTACGTAAGACCGATGAAACTTCTCATATGGAGAAGTTGGTGTTCTCATTAATGAAGGGTGTTTGTCTCACACAACTTGTACAAGCAGTAAATTCAGATATACTGTCAATCACATCCTTTTGATGTAGTTAATAAGTCCTTACCAATAAGCTCATCTTGAATTTCTGTATCATGCCTTAAGTTAGTTTTATAGTTCTTTTGAAATATGGCTTTTGCCTTCCCTCTTTAAACAAGCATTAAAAAAGAAATGCATTGATTATAGCTAATAATATAAGTTGGATTTTTCTTTTTATATGCCATTGAGACATATTGAATATTGTAGGTTGATTTTTTAAAAATTTCATTTGTAAATTTGTTAACATGAAATAATAAAGGAATGAGACTTCTACACCCTAATACATACTTTTCTAAGAAGAAAAAATAAATCTATCTATACGTAAGTAAGAGACAGTAATATCTTTAGTTTCTTTATCTGACAGGTAGTTGTGTCCAAAATGGTTTATAGATTTAATTACTGTATATGAAGACCTGTCAGAAATCTAGAAGTTTGGATATTTTCCCTTCTTATAAAAACTGTTTTTTATCAGTTGAAATATACAGAGTTTTCTTATGTGGAATATTGTTAAAATTGAGTGTTTTGTGAGAAAAACTAAAAAGATGTTTAGACTCAAGAGGATTTAAATGCATGCATTTGTACGCAATGTATTGTGCTCACGTGCCTATATTCATCTGAGCTTTCCAAACTATGCAGAAATTCACATATCTTCTCTCTAGGGTACCAAGAATAACATAATTTAAAATTAAAATAATCACAGATTTTTGTGTGACATTTTTATAAAAGTAATTAAAATAAAGTTGGTATATCAAATATTAAACTTTCAGATAGTACCAGGATAATACAATTTCCTAAATATGCTAATACAAATTGGTGTGATGCTATTGCATATACCTAACATAATTAATGCTATTGAATACATATAGAATAATATCTTCCAAGAATTTGGTTTTAATTAAAAGTAGGGAGTATAGTACCAGATAGTTGATCTTCCAATGTTTTCTGACATATATAAATGTTATATTATTTTGTCATTGAATCTCCCTTAGATATTAGATAAGAAAGTAGTTATAGACCAGATCACATTACATGTTTCTGATCAAACGTCATTTCTTGTTAGTCTTACTATTTCGTCTTTGTAGGCTATGACTCGTTTTTTTTTTTCCAGTTACTTTTAGGATTTTCTCTTTATCTTATACTTTCATAGTTTACTATGCTGCGCCTGTGAGTGGTTTTCTTTATATTTATCGTATTTAAGTGTTCCTGGGGGCTCTTGAATCTTTGCCTTATATCACTGTTCAGTTTTGGAAAATTCCAGGCAATTATCTCTTTATCTGTTTTTTTCTTCCCTATTTTTTCTTCTCTCTCCTGAGACTATAATTACATGAATAATAGACCATTTTGCTATGTCCCTTATTCTCTTTCTCTGCTTCATTTGTGGATATTTTATACTGACTAATCTATCTCCCATTTACCCGCACTTTCTTTTTTAGCTGTGGATAATCTTCTGTTGAGTATGTCCTCATTTTGATTATTTTATTGCTTAATTCTAAATTTTTCATTTGATACATTTTATAGTGTCCACTTAATTGCTAGGTTTTTTCATTTTTTTATCTTAAAAATATTTTTAAACAGCTTTTTAACCTCTGTCAGTTAACTCCAACGTCTACATCTCCTTTAAGTCTACTGCTTTTTGCCAGTTTTTTGTTTCTGGTGTTATCTTCTGGCATGCTTAGTAATTTTTGATGGAGTGCTAAACACTGAAATATGAAATATTTTAGAGATAATTTGAAGCCCTAGATTTTTTTTTTCTTTCTCCAGAGATTTACTTTTGCTTTTGGCATGGGCGTAGATTAGAAGCAGTTTACTTTATTCCAGTTAGGGATTCAACTGATCTCAGGCTAGGTTTTAGTCTTTGTAAGGGCTTGTTTTTGTTGTTCATTCTTACAACTCAGGCATAGTCTTTTAGAGGTTCCAACAGAAAGCCTGGGTGTTTACTATCTTGGTGGACCCTGGACTGTAATTTTTATCTGCTCAGCACCACAAGACTGTGGAAAGCTTTAAGTTTAACATCTCCAGCCACTGCTGAAGTTAGGAAATCTCATTCAACAAGCTTCTTCGAATGCCCCACCAGCATGTCCTGTTTTACATCTCATTGGCCAGAACTGTATCATATGTCTATCATTATCTGCTATCCCTGGCTTCAAAGAATGTTTTGCTAAACTCATAACTGCCCTTTCAAAAAACAAACAACAAAAAAAAACTTGTTTTGCTACAATCCAAATATACAAAAAGATAACAGATGTAAGTAAAACTGAACTTTTGTGTGAATGTATTAAAGAATACCAAGTACATTTTCTACAGTGTTTACAGATTTTGGTTTCTAACCCTGAAAAGTAGCTTCAAGTAATTTAATAAACTTTTTGCTCATGTTTCTTTAATAAAAAGTAACACACATTGGTAGTAGAAACTTAAAAAATCTAAATGAACATTTGAAAAAATCTGAAATACTACCAACAAAAGGTAACTTCTATCAATGTTTTAGTAGATGGACTTGTAGTAATTTTGTATAGTGATATGTGTAGAGTATATTTCATTTTTATAAATTAAACTTACATACCCTATTTTGCAACTTGTTTTTTTTTACTAAGTATTATGTACGTATTTTCATGTTAAAGTATACAATGAGGTAGTGTTTTACAGTTTAAAAATTATACTTTCCTTAATTTAACTCATGCTTTTTAATTTTAGTGTTCCACACTAATAGCATGTGTCTTGTCTCCTGTTCTATACCCACTCTTTTCTTGACCAGGTTAACACACAATCATGTTATTGTTGACTAATGCCAAAGGAATGTCACGTTAACAGCCAGTGGGAGTAATGAATAAGTTCCTTAGGCTCTGACTCAATGATAATGATTCCTGGTGGAATCCTATTAAATATCTTTTTATTTCTAGGCTTTACTTGATACAGTGCTATGAATTGTGAATGAAATTATACTTTTTCTCTATTCTAATAGTTTTTATTGTCTTAGAAATAAAGATTCTGTACATTTCCCAAGAGACCGTTGGTAGTGCCTTATTAGCATACAATTTCTATCATAAAATGCACACATGTAAAACAGTAAAACTGCTTTGAGATGCAAATGTTGGTACAGTTGGCTAGGCTCACTAAGTGTTACATACATGCCCGTGTGACAACAAACATGATTAAAAATTCTACTTGGGTAATATTACATATTACTACAGATCATGGACCTCTTCAAAGTCACTCATGGATAGCAGGGGCTATGGATATTAAATGCAGGACTAACAAAAGATATATTTTATAAATTATATATAATGTTATAAATATTTGTGCCTAGATTTTTAATGGAAGATTTAATTTAATTCTAAATCCATCTAACTGCTAATTTTACTACCACTGGTGCCTTTCTTTAGAGCTTAGCTTTCTCATGCAGACTTTTGGGTTGAGACCCATCAATATTTATTGCTTATCACTTACTATATCTATCTAACTTTGAGCTTTGCGTGTAGTAGACCTCAGATTCACTCTTGAGTAACAAATTCCCTTAAAATAGTGAGGTTGATCCAGGTTAGATTTCTTTGAAAGGATATTTGGTAAGGGGTTGTTCCAAAAAGCAACAGTGAGTAGATAATGAACTTTCTTGCCTCTAATGAAACTATTTACATCATCAGCCCCTAAACATCACACTCCTGCAATATCCAGTTGGCACTGTGGGAATCTGTCTTTCTTGTCAGCTGGGTGGAGGTAATCCAGCACTGGATTCTTAACTAGTTCAGAATGGCTCATAAGCACTTTAGAATTGCTCATCACCAGTGGCAGAGTAGAAATACCAAGCTTTGGATTATGTTATTCTTAAACCTTTGTTTCTTAAGACATTGATACTTTGTTTTAAATTTATACTACTGAGTTTTTTAAAATCCATATTAATGGTTATTTAAGAAAGTATTCCTTTGTTTTGTGTGTCATTTTTTTAAATTTTTAAAACTCTTCCTCCTTCGTCCCCCTCCACCCAGCATCCCCCACTCCCTCAGACAATCCCCACGCCATTGTCCATGGGTCATGCTTATATAAGTTCTTTGGCTACTCCATGTCCTACACTGTCCTTTACATCCCATGGCTATTCTGTAACTACCTAGTTGTACTTCTTTTTTTTTAAGTATATTTTATTATGTTATTACAGTTTTCTCAATTTTTCCCCCTTAATCCCATCCCCCCTTTGCCCTGCATCCCCCAAACGTCCAGCTTCCCGCCGCCCCCCAACCCCGTAGTTCATGTCCATGGGTTGTACAGGTAAGTTCTTTGACAGGTAAGTTCTGTTTCCTATGCCATTCTTAAGCTCTCCCTATTTTATACCTACCAATTATGCTTCTTATTCCCTGTACCTCCCCCTCATTCTTCCCCTCCCCCTCCCCACTAAAAACCCTCCACGTGATCTCCATTTCTGTGGTTCTGTTCCTGTTCTAGTTGTTTGCTTAGTTTTTGTTTTTTAGGTTCAGTTGTTGATAGTTGTGTTTGTTGCCATTTTACCATTCATAGTTTTTGATCTTCTTCTATTTCTTAAATAAATACCTTTTAACATTTCATATAATAAGGGCTTGGTGATGATGAACTCCTTTAACTTGACCTCATCTGGGAAGCACTTTATCTGCCCTTCTATTCTAAATGATAGCTTTGCTGGATAGAGCAACCTTGGATGTAGGTCCTTGGCTGGCATGACTTTAAATACTTCTTTCCAGCCCCTTCTTGCCTGCAAGGTTTCTTTTGAGAAATCAGCTAACAGTCTTATGGGAACTCCTTTGTAGGTAACTGTCTTCTTTCCTTTTGCAGCTATTAAGATTGTCTCTTTATCTTTAATCTTGGGTAACTTAATGATCATGTACCTTTGTGTGTTCCTCTTTGGGTCCAATTTCTTTAGGACTCTCTGGGCTTCCTGGACTTTCTGGAAGTCTATTTCCTTTGCCAGATTGGCGAAGTTTTCCTTCATTATTCAAATTAGTTTTCACCTTCTTGCTCTCATTCTTCTCCTTCTGGCACCCCTGTGATTTGGATATTGGAACGTTTAAAGTTGTCCCAGAGGTTCTGAAGCCTCTCCTCATTTTTTTGAATTTTTGTTTGTTCATTCTGTTCTGGTTGGATGTTTATTTCTTCCTTTTGTTCTGCATCGTTAATTTGAGTCCCATTTTCCTTCCCTTCACTGTTGGTTCCCTGTATATTTTGCTTTATTTCACTTGGGGTAACCTTCATTCTTCATTTTGTGACCCGGATTGCAAAATGAAATGAGCATCCTGATTACTAGTATTTTGAACTCTGCATCAGATAGGTTGGCTACCTCCTTGTCACTTAGTTCTTTTTCTGGAGTTTTGATCTGTTGTTCTATGTGGACCATATTTCTTTGTCTCTGCACACCTCTTATGTTGTAGGGGGTGGGGAGCCTTAGGTCTTTGCCAGGGCGGGGCAACCCTCTTTGCTGCATTGTGGTGCTGTTTGTGGGGGAGGGGTCAGAGAGGGAACAATGGCTCCTTTGCTCTGCTCTAGCCCCATATTCCAGGGAACTCTGTCTTGTGAGACTGGGAGTTTCCCCCGACCTGGCAAGCCCCAGGCAACAGTTTGTAGCTAACTTGAGTCTTTAGTTTCCCATTCAGCCAGCCCTGCCTCGCTCTGCCACCTTGTGGAGGGCGGGGCAGGGGGGGTGTCCTCTCTACCTGCCCAGCTGCTCATTCCAGGCCTCCTACCTGTCTGTCTGGTGAGTGTTTCTTTTAACTCCTTGGTTGTTGGAGTTCCATGCAGTTTGATTTTTCTGGCACTTCTGGTTGCTTATTGATTTTAGATTGGTTGTTGTTCCCTTTTTGGTTGTGTGAGGAAGCAAAGGATTTCTACCTATGCCTCCATCTTGGCAGTAACTCCATTGGAGCTTTTTTTAAAATAGTTTCTAAATAGTAACTTGTAACAGCACTCTTACCTTTGAATCCAGCCAGTGGCTTCTGCTATGTCTGTCTGAGTGGTCATCGCTGGTGCAGGGGTGTATGGGCCCCCGATCAGAACACTTCCGGAACTGGTTAGTCTTTGGGGTGTGCTCATAATCTATAAATTAGGACAAAGAAAATAATATTCTTAGTTATTAAGGAAAGCCTGCAGGCACAAAATATTGACTGCTAACCTACATACAAGGAGGAAACTTTATTGCCTAAAATACACTTAATATTAATCATCTAAAATATGAACAGTATCTCTGATTCCTTTATATGAAACAAAGCACAGTACCCTTGCCTCACGCCTGCGGTCCGCCACCCTGCCGCGAGTCTCCTAAGCCAGCCCCGCCTCACGCCTCACGCCCGTGGTCTGCTGCCGTGCTGCGGGTGCCCCCCCATGCCACGGGTCCCCTAAGCCAGCCCCGCCTCGCTCCTGCGGTCCCCCGTCGTGCTGTGAGTCCCCTAAACCTGCCCTGCCTCGCTCATGGTCCTTTAAGCCAGCTCCGCCTCAGGCCCGTGGTCCACCGCCGTGCCGCGGTCCCCTCAGCCAGCCCCGCCTCGCTCCCACGGTCCCCCATCGTGCTGTGGTTCCCCTAAACCTGCCCTGCTTCGCTCCGTGGTCCCCTAAGCCAGCTCCGCCTCAGGCCCGTGGTCCACCACCGTGCCGCAGTCAGCCGCCGTGCCGCGGTCCCCTCAGCCAGCCCCGCCTCGCTCCTGCGGTCTCCAGTCGTGCTGTGGTTCCCCTAAACCTGCCCTGCTTCGCTCCGTGGTCCCCT
>CM052544.1:33314182-33339979 GCA_028533065.1 Trachops cirrhosus
CCCCTAAACCTGCCCTGCTTCGCTCCGTGGTCCCCTAAGCCAGCTCCGCCTCAGGCCCGTGGTCCACCACCGTGCCGCAGTCAGCCGCCGTGCCGCGGTCCCCTCAGCCAGCCCCGCCTCGCTCCTGCGGTCTCCAGTCGTGCTGTGGTTCCCCTAAACCTGCCCTGCTTCGCTCCGTGGTCCCCTAAGCCAGCTCCGCTTCAGGCCCGTGGTCCACCACCGTGCCGCGGTCAGCCGCCATTCCGCGGTCAGCCGCCATGCCGCGGTCAGCCGCCGTGCCGCGGTCCCCTCAGCCAGCCCCACCTCGCTCCCGCGGTCCCCCGTCATGCTGTGGGTCCCCTAAACCTGCCTTGCCTCGCTCCGTTGTCCCCTAAGCCAGCTCCGCCTCAGGCCCGTGGTCCGCCACCGTGCGGCGGTCCCCTCAGCCAGCCCCGCCTCCTGCCCACGGTCCACTGCCGTTGCCGCGAGTCCCCTAAGCCACCTCCACCTCTCGCCTGTGGTCCGCCGTCGTGCCACAGGTCCCTTAAGCCAGCTCCCCTCACTCCTGTGGTCTACCGCCTTGTCGCGGGTTCCCTATGCCAGCCCCCCCTCACTCCCATTGTCCCCCCGCTGTACCTTGGGCCCCCTAAGCCAGCTCCGCCTCAGGCCCGTGGTCCACCGCCATGCCGCGGTCAACCGCCGTGCCGCGGTCCCCTCAGCCAGCCCCGCCTCGCTCCCGCGGTCTCCCGTCGTGCTGTGGTTCCCCTAAACCTGCCCTGCTTTGCTCCGTGGTCCCCTAAGCCAGCTCCGCCTCAGGCCCGTGGTCCACCACCGTGCCGTGGTCAGCCGCCATGCCGCGGTCAGCCGCCGTGCCGCGGTCCCCTCAGCCAGCCCCACCTCGCTCCCGCGGTCCCCCGTCATGCTGTGGGTCCCCTAAACCTGCCTTGCCTCGCTCCGTTGTCCCTTAAGCCAGCTCCGCCTCAGGCCCGTGGTCCGCCACCGTGCCGCGGTCCCCTCAGCCAGCCCCGCCTCCTGCCCACGGTCCACTGCCGTTGCCGCGAGTCCCCTAAGCCACCTCCACCTCTCGCCCGTGGTCTACCGCCGTGCCACAGGTCCCTTAAGCCAGCTCCCCTCACTCCTGTGGTCCACCGCCTTGTCGCGGGTTCCCTATGCCAGCCCCCCCTCACTCCCATTGTCCCCCCGCTGTACCTTGGGCCCCCTAAGCCAGCTCCGCCTCATGCCCGTGGTCCGCCACCTTGCTGCGGGTCCCCTAAGCCAGCTCCCCTCGCTCTCGTGGTCCCCCCGCCATACCTCGGGTCCCCTAAGCCAGCTCTACCTCGCGCCCGTGGTCCGTCACTTTGCCGCGGATCCCTTAAGCCAGCCCCCCTCGCTCCCGTGGTCCCCCTGCCATACCTCCGGTCCCCTAAGTCAGCCCCGCCTCACGCCTGTGGTCCGCCGCCATGCCGTGGGTCCCCTAAGCCAGCTCCGCGTCATGCCCACGGCCTGCCGCCATGCCGCGGTCCCCCGCCGAGTCACGGACCGACACTGTGCCGCAGGTCCCCTAAGCCAGCGCCACCTCACGCTTGTGGTCCACCGCTGTACCTCAGGTACCCTCAACCAGCACCCTGTGGCTCCCGCCCTCTGCCGCAGTGCCTAGGTTTCACTGTGCCTTGGGTCCTCTAAGCCAGCCCCGCCTCGTTCCCGGGGTCCTCTGCGGTGCCCCGGGTCCCCTCTGCTAGCCCCGCCTCGCTCACACGTCTGCTGCCCTGCCCCCTCAGTCCTCCACCTTGCCCTGGGGTCCTCTCGCTCACAGGGTTGCCCATCTCGTCTCTCCTACCGCTCTGGTGAATGTTTCTTTAACCCCTTGTTTGTCAGAGTTCCATACAGTTTGATTTTCCGGCATTTCTGGTTATTTATTGTTTTTAGATTGGTGGTTATCTTCCTTTTGGTTGTGCGAGGAAGTGAAGGGTTTCTACCTATGCCTCCATCTTGGCGAGAACTCTATCCCATTTTTTTTCATCAACACTCTTCGCCATATAGTGTTATCTTTCGTTTATTATCTCCCCAACTAGATTGTAAGTGTCTTATAAGCAGTAATTGTGTGTTATGCATCTATAAACTCCTACCCACTTCCACAGTGCCTCCTAAAATATAGTAGATATTTCATAAGTCTATTATTTAAGAAAAGTATTTACAAATTGCATTTCTAGTTTTAACTTAGTTTTATTGTTTTAGAATTGTATGATTTCTCTGTCTTTTAATGATACTGCCTGTGCCCTTATTGATGGTTTGTCTTTTCCGGGAAAACCATTCTATGTTTTATAATTAGCTTTTCTTTCAAAATTTTCTAAAATACAAGTGTTATCTTTCTTCATAATGCATGATATTTGAGATACATAAATAATGGGTTGGCCAAAAAGTGCATTTGTTTTCTCCCCTATGATGGCTCTAATAGCACTTAGTTGTCTTTAACTTCATTCAGAACCATTTTGTTAGATTGTGTTGTGACAGCTGTCAAATCAGTGTGCACTTAGAAAATCTTACCAAAATTGGTTAATTTTTGTGTAGCCATTTTACTATTGAAGATGGAAGAAAATATGCAATATATTCTGTATATTATGCTTTAGTATTTCAAGAAACATGCAAATGCAGCTGAAATGCAAAGAAAAGATTTATGCAGTGTATGGGGAAGGTTCTGTGACTGATAAAAAATGTCAAAAGTAGTTTGTGAAGTTAGTTCCGTGCTGGAGATTTCTCACTGGACGTTGCTCCACAGTCAGGTAGACCAGTTGAAGTTGATAGCAATCAAATCAAGACATTAATTGAGAATAATCAGCATTCAACCATGTGGGAGATAGCTGAGATACTCAAAATATCCAAATCAATAAAGTTTTGGGTGAAAATGAAAAATGTATCTTTTATTTTACAGAAAAAATGTAACAGACTTTTTAGCCAGCCCAATATTTGTTGACCTGGGCTTAATGTTCTTAGATTTGAATACCATGTTTGATATAAGCATTTGACTGGTTCTTTCAGATTTTGATGTACATTTTTGGTTATTAGTCATTTAACAGGAATTTAATGTGGGCAAAGCCATGTGCTAGGGATCACTGATATTTAATTAGCATGTAATGAAATATTATGAATACCATGTGGAAAAATACATACTTTTAATTAATATTTTTGTCAAGAAAATAGACTACTCAGTTTATTTATTTTTGTCATTACAGGGTAAAGTTCACCTTGAATTAAAACTGAATGAACTGATAACGGAGAATGGAACTGTGTGCCAGCAGCTTGTTGTACAGTAAGTATATTTCTTTTACCAAAATCAACTAGAAATAATTCTCCACTTTATATTATTTGAATCTTAAGCCAGCTCCTTATTTTAAATAGTTCAGAAACAAAATTACTATGCCATTTCTTTATTAAATTGATTTCCAGTTTGTTTTCTTATATCTAGTCTACTTAGGTTATAGTAAGTCATTAATTCAACCAAAGTTTATTATTGAATGTGAGTTAAATGATAGATATAGGCAATAGGGTGTTATAGAATCACAGATAAGTGTGTCTACCTGGCAGGAGGAAGGTGGAAAGGCTTCCTAGTAGAGTGTTTCTGGGAACTTGGATACCACAGAGCAGAGAGCACTGGGGACCTTGAGACTAGAACTAAATGCTTACTTTGAGATTACCAGTGTTGATTCTCACCTACTTTGAATTCCTTTTTTCTTCTTTTGCCTTCAAGTCATTTTTTTTGTCACCCAGTCTAACCTTCTGACTGTTCTGGACTCTGTTCTTCCCCAATCCCTTATCTTTTCCTTCCTACCCAAATCCTTCCTCTGTGTTGTCAACAAACTGCCTAATATCCCTGACTTCTTCTGAATGTTTTCTTTGTCTTTGTCATGACTAATATCTGAGTGTCCTTTGAGATAGTTTCCTCTACTGCGATCTCAACCAGAGGCTGTTTTTCAAAATAGCACGTACTTTAGATCCAGAGAGTAAGATAAATGTTACTCTCCTATTGCTTCTCCAGACTATAATTTATTCTGTTAATTATGAACACCCCAGCTCCTTTGAGGCATCCTCTTTGTACATAAATATATATATTTATACTTATGTATTTTAATATGTACATTAAGTACCACTTATAATTTACTTAGTTAACTTTTTCTGAACTCTTTTCAAAGGTTACATATGAATATATCATGACCCTTAGTTATATCAGTGCTTATTTCCTAAGAATAAAGGTCCTGTCTTACGTAACTGTAGTAGAGTTACCAGACTGAGGAAATATAACATTGTTAAAGTAAAAGTATAATCTATAGTTATTATATTCAGTACATTAATCTACAGTTACTATATTTTACTTTGGTCAACTGTCCCAGTAATGATCTTTAGGACATTTTGTTTCTCTCCAGGAAAGAATTTAGTTCAATAGCACGTATTGCATTTGTTCTCAGGTCTCCTTAATCTTCTTAACCTGTGTTCATTTTTAGCTTTTGTCTGTCTTTCATGATATTAAAATTTTTGAAGAATACAGACCAGTTACTTTTCAATTTGGATTTCCCTACTAAAAATAGTTAAAGGTGTGTTTGCAGGTTTCTGCCCCTAGACTGACAACATATAATGAAAATATTTGGATTAATCCCTCTTCCAGCACTCCCTCCTCTGCTCAGTTTGGTTATGTTACACATTTGAAATACAACTAGTTGGATTGGGTTGGTTTGTTTGTATTCAGTTTAATATTTCCCCCCATCCTTGTTGGTTTACTTTTATTTCTTGAATATGTAGAATATTATTAGCATGACTTCAGAAGTCCAAAGTACACCAAATAGCATTATTCACAAATGTTATTCAGTCCCTGCTCCATGTACCTTGATTTCTATCCCTATAGTTTTGCCTTTTCCAAAATGTCATATGAATGGATTCATATAATATATAGTCTTTTGTGTCTGGCTTCTTTCACTAAGTTAACATAATGCTTTTGAAATTCATCTACATTGTTGTATATATCAATAGTTTAAACTTTCTTAGGTATTTCCTTTTTTTTCTTGTCATAACTTGATAGATTCTGTTATCCTCATTTTCCAAATGATAAAATTATATACAGATTAGTTAAATAAGCCCAAATTTATATAAGGAGTGATAGAGTCTACATTTGAACTCTGGCGGTTTGATTTTATTTATAAACATTTTTTCATTTCCGATAATCACAGATTTATAAGAAATTATAAAGTACAAAGGGGTTCTGTGTATCTTACACTCAGTTTCCCTCAATGGTTATATCTTATGTAATTATAATACAATATAGAAACCAGGAGATTGGCCTTGTACAATATGCAGTGTATTATGTATCATTTCATCACATGTATAGATCTGTGTAAATGCCACCACAATCAAAATACAGAACTATTCTATCACTATAAACATCTTCCTCATATGACTCCTTTATAGTCATATCCACTCCTTTCCCCACCACCATCCCTAACCTTTGGCAACTTCTAATCTGTCTCCACATCTAAAGTTTTGTCATTTCAAGAATGTTACGTAAATGGGACCTTCTAAGTATGTGACCTTTGAGATTGGCTTTTTTCAGTCACATTCTTCCAATTGTTGTGTGAGTTTCTTATGGATAGAATGTAGTTGGGTCACTTTTTAAATCTACTCTGCTAAGCTCTGTCTTATTTACTTAGTTAATATACTATTACTTTATACCATTTATTTTTAATGTAATTATTGATATATTAGGCTTAAATTGGTTGTCTTATTTTTTTTCTGTTCTGTGTTTTCTTTTTCTTGGGTTACTTGCACACTTTTTAGAATTTCATTTTGATTTATCTGTAGTGATTTTCAATCTATAGTGTGTTTCTTTGTATAGTTCTTTTAGTGGTTGCTGTAGGTATTGCATTGTACATGTATAACATCAGCCTACTGGTGTTGACATTTTACCAGTTAGAATAAAGTGTAGAAATCTTACCTTCTTTTAAATCCTTTTAACATTCACCACTTGTAATACAATTGTCTTAAATGTTTCTTCTACATAACCTTGAGAACCACATCAGTTTTATAATTTTTGCTTCAGCCATTTAACAAAATTTAGAAATGTTAGAAAGTTGTATTTGCTCATATTTTGATCTTTTCTTATTCTTTCTTCTTCCTATTGTTTTGCAGTTCCTTCTTTTATCACTATCTTTTTTAAAAAAGATTTTATTTATTTTTAGAGAGAGGGGAGGGGAAGGAGAAAGAGAGGGAGAGAAACATCAATGTGTGGTTGCCTCTCGCACGTACTCCCTACTGGGAAGTAACCCAGGCATGTACCTTGACTGGGCATCTAACTAGCAACCCTTTGGTTCACAGGCCGGCACTCAATCCACTGATCCTCACCAGCCAGGGCACTATCTTTACGTTTAGAGAATTTCTTCTTTTTCTTTTAGGGTAGGTGTACTGGTGATACTTTCTTTTAGTTTTCCTTCATCTGAGAATGTCTTGATTTTTTTCTTCATTCTAGAAGGATATTTTCATTGGATATAGAAAATTTTGGTTGACAGTTCTTTAAAAAAGAAAAAAGAAGAATGTAGCACTTGCTTCTGGCCTCATGGTTTTTAATGAGAAATCTGTCAGTCACATTTTTTTTTTCTATGCAGGTAATGCGCTCTTTCTCTCAGGCTACTTTCAAGATTTTTTCTTTGTTAATTTTCTGTGTGTTTTAGCTTGACTGCAGTATATCTTGGCATAGATTTCTTTCAGTTCATACTGTTTAGCATCCATCCAGCCTCTTGAATATAAAATATGTCTTTTGCCACATTTGGGGTATTTTCAGCCATTATTTCTTCTGATACTTTATCAGCTTTACCATGCTTCTTTCCTTTTTGAGACTTCAGTGGCTTGAATGTTAGATATTCTGTTATAGTCCCACAGCTTCTGGAGGCTCTGATCTTTTTTTTCCCCCAAGTCTGTTTTCCCTCTGTTTTTGATTTTGGGTAATTTCTATTGCTCTGTCTCCTAGCTCACTGTTTTCTTCCTCCATCCTCTTCATTCTGATGTGAGCTCATTTATGGAGGTGTTTTGTTTTTTGGGGGGAGGGGGTTGTTATTGTATTTTTAAGTTCTAAAATTTCCATTTTGTTCTTCATATCTTTTATTTCTTTGGTGAGAATTTCTCTTTTTTGCTGAAACTTTCTGTTTTTTGATTTATTTCAAATGTTCAAAATTTCTCATTAAATCATTTTTATGATGGCTGCTTTTATATTCTTGCCAGATTAATTTCAACATCCATGTTATCTCAGTGTTGGCATGTGCTGATTGTCTTTTCACATTGAAGTTGAAGATCACCTAATTTTTTTTTTTTTGGTATGATGAGTGGTTTTCAATTCTATTCTGGACATTTTGGGTATTATGTTATGAGACTCTGGATCTCATTTAAATCTTCTGTTTTAGCCAGATTTCTCTGACCCTCTGCTTGTGGGGTAAGAGGAGTACTTATTCATTTTTGTCAGGTAGAGGTAGAAGTTTAGGTTCCTGACTTCACATCTGTTGTTACTCCTTGAGAAGTATTCTTTGTTTGTGCTGAATGGAGTGGTAGTTGAGGCTGCCCTTAGTCCTTGCCTGTGCCAGCTCTCTCTGGGATAGGGAGAAGTGCCCCATTACTGTTCTGTGCCCTCCACTGACACCATTGTTGGGAGCAATTAGTTACCCTTGCCTTCCCACTCAGCCTTCTCTGACATCACCCTGGCATGGGGTTGGAGGTAGTGCCTTATTGCTACTAGCTGGGGATAGAAAGCCAGGTTCCCCATGTGGTTTCTGTTGACCATCGGGGGAAGGGGCTTACTACAGCCTGCTGAAGTCTAGATTTTCTCCTCAACCTTTGGCCTTTGTTGGTGGGGTAAGGATGGAGCCACAGCTTTTATTTGTGGTGTTTGATTGGAATAGATGGTTATTGTCTGAAAGTGGTTTCAGTCTTGCTAAGTTGCCTAGTTCCTGGTCCTTTGGCTACAGAGAGTTGGGTTTCTCTCAGGGCATTTTTTGTTTATGCCCAATGGTGTTTCCGGGTTGGTAGCTTCTCTGCTACTCAGCCAGGAATATGTAAAGTACAGTATTCCCCCTTATCTGTGGTTTTACTTTCTGTGGTTTTGGATACCCACAGTTCATGAATATTCATAGAAAATTTCAGAAATAAATGATTTATAAGTTTTAAATTGCACACAGTTCTGAGTAGTATGGTGAAATTTCACACCGTGCTCCTCCACCCAGCTCAGAATGTGAATCATCCCTTTGTCCACTGTATATGCTACCCACCCGTTAGTCACCTAGTAGCTGTCTCAGTTATCAGATCGACTGACTCAGTATTGCAGTGCTCATGTCCAAGTAACCCTTGTTTTACTCAATGGCCCCCAAAGCACAAGAGTAGTAATGCTGGCAATTTTGATATACCAGAGAGAATCCTTAAAGCGCTTCCTTTAAGTGAAAAGGTGAAGGTTCTATACTTAATAAGGAAAAAAAATGTATGCTGAGGTTGCTAAGATCCACAGTAAGAACGAATCTTCTGTGAAGTTATGAAGAAGGCGAAATAAATTCATGCTAGTTTGAGAAGAGAGAGACCACATTTATATAACTTTTATTACAGTATTTGGTTTTAATGGTTCTATTTTATTGTTGATAACCTCTTGCCTAATTCATAAATTAATCTTTATCATAGGTGTGTATGTATAGAACAAAACATAGTATGTATAGGGTTCAGTACTATCCATGGTCTCAGGCATCCACTGGAGGTCTTGGAATGTGTCCCTCAAGGCCGAGGTGACGGGGTGGCGGCTACTATTTAAAGAAAGCCCAGGGAGCTTATCACTGTATCTTGGTTCCCAAGATTTCTACTTGGTTTATCTTCTCTTCACCTTTAAGAGTTTTCTTGTGTTAGTTTTATGTAAAATGTTTAGAGTTTTTAGCTATACTTAGTAGGAGGAATAGGGAAGCATGCATCTACTCCATCTTGTCCTAGAACTGGAAACCAGTTAATTTCTTTTTGTTTATGAGTAGTATTCTATTGTATGGAACTTGTTTGTTTATTCTCCAGTTTATAGATATTTAAATTGTTTTCCGTTTGAGACTGTTATAAAGAAAGCTGCTATAAATGTTCACAAACAAGTTTTTATGTGAACATATGCTTGTCTGTTACTTTCTTTTTTCTCTTCTTTTTCACTTAAGCCTCCATTGTCCATACTCACTGACTTGCAGTAACAGAACACCAGTAGTAGCCTTATGGAATTTGTTGTTTCTTTCTCAACTTGAAAGGCATTTTTAAGTTTGTGGTATTCTGTTTTGTAGTAACACTTGAAGGCATGGTTTCAAGTGTTTGCTTTGTGCTCCTTGCTAAACTTGAAGTTTTAGGGTTAATGTATGGAAAGGTTCTAATTTTATTTATTTTTTAAAGATTTTATTTATTTTTAGAGAGGAGGAAAGGGAGGGAGAGAAACATCATTGTGTGGTTGCCTCTCACATGCCCCCTACTGGGGACCTGGCCTGCAGTCCAGGTGTGTGCCCTGACTGGGAATTGAACTGGTGACCCTTTGGTTCACAGGCCGCGCTTAATCCACTGAGCCACACCAGCCAGAGCGAAAGATTCCTATTTTAGCAGTAGCTATTATCCTGCAGACCTAGAAGCTCCGTACTGGAGCATTTCTTGTACGTCAGTAAGACCATGATCCACTGGTCTTTACCACCTTCTTTCCCACTCCTATTTTCACTTCCCTTTACATCTTTTTTTAAATCATCTGTCACTATAATCATTTTCTTGCAGGTTCCCTAAATCTTCTGCTCTTCTCTTTATCCGTCCTACTTATCTGGAAAAATCCTAATATGAATGAACTTAACCTCTGCCTCTGTATTCAATCTGTATTCAATCTGAATATTGCTGGAGAAAAAAATCACACAGACGGTTTTTACTTTACATTCATGACCACAACCTTATATGGGTACTTATAACTGTCCTGGAGTTTTGCTGTGCTCCTCTAAATGCACCAATGAGCTTTTCCATTATTACAGACTGTAAATTGGTTACATCTTCCTAAACACAAATCTGCAAACCTGTATTGGCACCCATCTTTTTGTCCTTATGTTATAGTAGGGGAGGTGCCCCTTCACTTATTGGAAGTCAATATTTCCATCTGAGCTCTGGATTCCACTTGTTTTCCCTACTCAGAAACTTTGCTCCTTCAGATATCCCTTCTTCCATTTCATTCACTTTACCCTCTCTTTTAGATTGTTATATCATCCTAAGAGATATACCTCTCAAGACCTCATACCTCTCCCTCTCTCCCAGCTACCATCCCCATTTGTCTGTTGTCCTTTGAAGACAGACTTCTCAAAGTAAAATGATCTAATAAATGTAAGTGTGTGTGTGTGTACACACTTGCTATGTTCACTGAGAAGGCCTAGAAACAGTGTTACCCCAATAGCATTGAGCATACTTAGCACCCATATATTGGTTTCTAAATATCATTTCCCAATCAGCAATATCTGATAGATCTTTCTGTGGTAATGAAAATGTTTTGTATCTTAACTGTCCAATACAGTAGCCACTAGGGATGTGTGGCTATTGAAAACTTGAAATATGGCTAGTACTACTAAAAAATTGAATTTTTATTTTTGTCTGGTTTTAATTAAGTTTAAATAACAACAGGTGGCTAATGGCTACAGTATTAGACAGAGCTCCTCCAATAAAAAGAAACTAGACTTCTTTTTAGCAGTGACTGATTTCAAGACTTGGGCAGAGAAAATATAAGATGAGCCCAGAGCATCTATGGAGAAAGTAAAGAAGTGCTTAAAAAATAATGAGGGCACGTAGAAAGGACTTTGAAGCCAACTTGAACAAGCTCCCAGATACCCAAGTCTGAAATGATTTTTGCATCAAAATGAGTAATGATAACAATGGATTAAAGCCTGTAGAATAAAATAAATATCTGTGAGTCGGTGCTGCTATAAACAAATAAATACACATGGGAGAGAAAGGACTGCTTTTCCTTATAATAGAATTTTAATTAATGAATGGTAGGACAAGTGGTAGAAATATAAATCATCATCAGCAAAGCACTACACTAATAATCAGTGCAGGGACAAATCACCTATAGTTGCTAAAAAAAGTGAGCATAAGTATGATACAAACAACATATATGCATAGTTTCAAAGAATATCCACATAAGATGTCTGATAGATACCACCTTAACTGAGTGATCAAAGTTAATATCACCTGTAATGAGACACCCAGTACCTGCTTGTATGATGAATTGCAAAAGACACCAAAATGCATAATTTCAATCTAACCATGAGCAAGCATCAGACAAATTCAAAGGAATATTTTACAAAAGAACTGGCTAAAGATCATGGGGCAGAGAAGGGAAATGAAGGAACTATTTTAGGAACACATGACGACTGAATGCAGTGTGAGATCCTATATTACATCGTGGACTGGGGAAAGGACATTGGTGAAATTGGAGTAAGGTCTGTAGAGTAGTTAATGTTGTTATTAACTAATTATGTCATTAGTTTTTCTGTTTCTATAAATCTACTTTGGTTACAGAAAATGTTAACATTGGGCCCTGGCCAGGTGGCTCAGTTGGTTGGAGCATCATCCCATGCACTAAAAGGTTGAGGGTTCAATGACCAGTTCAGGTACATACATAGGTTGCAGGTTCTATCATCAATGCCTTTTTCTCTCTTTGTCTCCGCTTTGTCTCTCTTTCTCTGTCTCTTTGTCTCTCTGTCTCTCTCCCTCACTTCCTCTCCCCCCTCCCCCTCTCCTTCTCTCTCTCCCTCCCTCACTTGCTTCCTTTCTCTCTAAAATCAACAAACATATACTCGGGTGAGAATTTTTTTAAAAAATGTTAACATTGAGTGATGGGTATACAGAAACTCTCTATTTTTACAACTTTTTGAAAGTCAGATATTATCTCAAAAAAACTTTAAAAAATTCTTCATTTACACCTTGTGCATTCAGCCCAGGTTTTTTTTCTAAGCTCCAAATTCATTTTTTTTTATGTCCACCTGTTTTTTGGCTGTTTCAATAATGTCTCACAACAATGCAATTTAACACATTTAAAACTGAAGTATTGATTCTCCTATCTATCCAACTCCTCCCCCACAGCCTTAGCAAATGGTATCACCATCCATCTAATGCTCCAACCAGAATTCTGGGAGTCATTTAAAATCTCTCTCCACACATTGGATCCATTTCTTATTCATTCTATAACATTTTTTGGACTCTAATTTTTAATAATAGCTACTGACATGTCCTTATTTCAAACTGCCAACCATTTCTTAACTATTTCAATGGATTCTTAGCTGTTCTTCCACTCTGCAATCCATTTTCTTTACAGCAACCTAGTGTAATCTTTTAAAATGAATTAAATCATGTCATTACCCTGTTCAAACACTTAGTGATTTTCCATCGCATTTAAAATAAAGTGTAAGTCCCTTATCTTGGCTCACAAGATCTAGCGTGTTCTGACCCTGCCTCCCTCTTTGAGTTCATCTTGCAGCATGCCTTGTCTTGTCCATATGCTTGCTGGCCTTCTCTGAATTCCTCAGATGTGACATACTCTCCCACTTCAAAGCTTTCTGTGTCTGCTGATCTTTTTGCTTGGAATGCCCTCGTGACCATTCTTTTTCTAGCTGGTTCCTTCTCATTCTTCAAATTTCAGCTTAAATACCACTTATTCTAAAATAGGGCATTCTGTTCTTCCTTCATAACATTGCTCTTTGCCATTACTATTTTTTTTTCTTTATTGCTTGTCATCTATTTCTTCAAGTGGACTTTAAGCTCCTTGAGGTCATGGACCATGTTGATCTTATTCACCTTATCACCCCCTGCCTAACACTTAATAGGCATTAAATAAATCTTTGAAACAACTAAATGAAATAAGAAGGTAACATTTGTCTTAAAGGACGAATAGAAAGTAGCTAGCCTAGAAAAAGTAAGATTTTTCTTTTCTCCAGAAGCAAGCAGGCAAAAGTATGGAGGCAAGAAACAGCATGGTGAGTGTTAAATAGAAGCAATTTGATGTTACTTTGTATCTGAAGCTTGAGTCAGAGATTTACCAGAAATTGGTGAAATAGGCTGGAGCCCAATCTTGGAGGCTCTTACGTACCGTATGAGCTTATGAAACTTACATGAGCTTATGAAACTATTGGAAGACTTGAGACAGTACAGTAATATGGACAAACTGAATTTTAGAAAGATCAGATTTGTGACAACAGTTAAGTATGGAAACTAGGAGGTAAATTTCAAAGGTGTTGGGGCAATCTAAATGAACAATGATGGATTCTGCACCAGAACAATAGTTACAGATATGAGAAAAGAGGACAGAAGAAGAAATATTTAAATAGTAGAATCACCAAAACATACTAATTAGATATAGAAAGTGAGGAAGAAAGAGGAATTTCAACGTGTTTCCTAGATTTCTAGATTGTGTTACTAGGTGGATGGTGGTTTTTGCAACAGAGGGAAAATACTTGAGGAGGTGGAGTTGCTTTAATAAGGTGGTAGTGAGTTCAATTTTAGCTGCTCCTGAACATCTAGGTGGGGATTTCCATCAGGCATTTGGATATAAAAATGTAAAACTCTGGGGACATCTCTTGTGGAAATGTAAAGATAATGGTAGTTTAGCCAAAAGAATAGGTAGATAGAAATAGGCTGAAAGGGAGTTATCTAGTGTAAAGAGAGCAGTTGATGAGAACAGATTCAGCAGAAGAGGTAGAATAGTTAGTTTAGTATGTGAGGAAAATGAAGGCGCTAGATGATATGAGGAACATTAGGAGAATGAGGGCCAAGGAGACAAAGACAGAAGAGGGTTTCAAGGAGAGAGTGATTCAAAGTATTGCATGTACCCAAGAAGTCTAATAGGAAGAGCCCTGAAAATTATGGGTAGTATTTGACTCTCAGGGGACCTTACTGAGGAGAGTTTCCATAGGATGGTAAATGTAGAAAAAAACTAGATTTCAGCAGGGTGCAGAGCGAATAGTAGATCAAGAAATTTGGAGAGAAAAACAGACAAATTAGATAGGTGTAGAGTGACATGAGATCCAGGCAGTGTATTTTATTTTGTATGAGAAACAGGCAGAAAGAGTGGAGAAGAGGGAGAGGTTAAATATATGGTTGGTTGTTGCTAGTATATAGAAATTTTTTTAAAAAATTTGCATCCTGCAACCATTTTACATTCACTTGTTAGTTCTACTAGAATTTTTATGTATACCATAGGATTTTGTACATAGACAATCATGTCATCTATGAATGGTTTTATTTCTTCTTTTTCAGTCTGTGTGGATACCTTTTATTTCTGTTTCTTGCCTCATTGCACTGGCTAGGACATCCAGTATAATGTTGAATAGAAGTGTGAGAGCAAATGTCTTTGTCTTATACCTTATCTTAGTGGGGAAGCATTCAGTTTTTATAATTATGATGTTAGCAGTCCTTTATTAGATTGAGAAAGTTCCCCTCTGTTCCTAAGAAGTATATATATTTATATAATTTATTCTTTACATGTGTAGTGCAAGAATTCACCAGTGAAACCATCTGGACCTGAAGTGTTTTTGTTTTGTTTATTCGTTGGTAGGAAAGTTTTTAACCAGGAATTCAGTTTCTTTAAAAGATACATAGCTATTCAGATTTTTTGTACCTCCCAGTTTGCCTGGGATAATCCTCGCTTATGCCTCTTCTCTCAGAATAATTAATTTGACCCCCCCCCAAAAAAAAGATACATAGCTATTCAGATTCTTAAAAAAGTAATCTTTGGTAGTATGTATCTTTCAAGGAATTCGACCTTTTAATCTAAATTGTTAAGTTCTTTAGCATAAAGTTGTTCAAGTTACTCCTTTTTTCCTTTAATATCTGTAGACTTTGCCCTGGCTGGTGCAGCTCAGTGAATTTATTGCTGGCCTGCAAACTGAAGGGTCGCTGGTTCCATTCCCAGTCAGGGCACATGTCGATTGCAGGCCAGTTCCTGGTTGGAGGCATGTGAGAGGCAACCAACTGATGTATCTATTGCACATTGATATTTTTCTCCCTCTCTTTGCCTCCCTTCCCCTCTCTCTAAAAATAAATAAATAATATCTTTTTTAAAATCTAAAAAAAAATCTGTAGACTTTATACTGATGTCATGTTGCTCATTCCAAATATTGATAATCTGTGTCTTTACTCTTTTTTTCCCTAATCAGTCTAGCTGATTTAAGCTTTGTTAGATGGAACAAGAATTGGCCTTAAGCTAGGGCTTATATTTCCCCACTGTTGAGGGAGCACCCATGAATTATCAGATTTTGTGTGGTTGGTTAGACTTCTTGCTAGCAGTTTGTGGGCTTCAGGAATTGTTCCCTTCGATCTATCTTTTAAGATGGCTGTTTCCCAAGCCTCAGGTAGCTTCCTCACATGGGTGTGTTTATCAGCACGTAGCTGAAGACTCCTGGTGGATTCTTGCAGTTCTCCAGAGGGTTCTTTCTCTGTGTGCAGCTTTCCTTCCCCCAGGCTCTGCCCTGGGGACTCTAGTCTCTTTGGCCTTCCTGGAGTGACAGTTCTCCCTCTTCTTCCCGGAGAAACTAGATAGCTGTAGGCTGGGAAACTTGGAGGACTGACCTTGTTTATTCCCCCCTCAGACATGGCTATCCTGTGCTCCTGATCTTGTCATTTTTTTTAAAAAGTTTTTTCAGATGGGAGGGTAAATCCATTTCCTGTTACTCCACTGTAGCTCTGTAGAAATTAACTTCTATAAAGGACACACAGACAATAACAAGGCGGGGTAGAAACAGCGGAGGAAGGTGGGGAGAGCTGGGATGGTTGGGAGGTGTGGGGGGAAAAGGCAGAAAACTGTACTTGAACAACAATTTTTTAAATGTTTAAAAAAATAAAGTTAAAAAAAGAAGTTAACTTTTAATTTAAAAAATATATGAAAAAGATTCACATCACTCTACTGTAAACTAGTTTGGACTAAATGTATTTTTCTTGGTAATTTCTTTAAAAATGTATTAATATCAAATGCTTTATGTGTGATATGTAAACATGTAATATAATTTAGTATGCTGTGATTATTTTCAGTATTTTCTGCTCAGCTATGGTTTATGATATTAAATTGCTTGATTTTATCAACACAGGAGTGGTTGTATCCTATGTATTAGAAATATAATATCTCATAATATATATAGCAATAAAGTAATCTATATATAATATTTATTGTTTTTCAGAAAACTCAATTTTTAAACTTACATTTAAAATTGAATATTTCTGGTGATATTTGTAGACCCATACTTTTGATTTATAAGTATTGTTTTGGTCTGTGGGTATTACTATGGAAGTCTTTGTATACTGAACTGCATTCTATAAGAGTTCTCATAATTAGTGTTTACATGAGATAAAGTTGGTTATTGGAAGGAAAGTAATACAATATATTCAGGCGCCATGGGAATGTAGAAGGACACTAGAAGTTAGAAACAGTGAAGAAAGTAGGAGTTGAGTCTTGGCCCACTTACGAATTTTATGTTACCTTGTTAGCCTTATTTCGTTACTTTCTCACATAACCTTTTTGAGCCTTACTTCTTTAAAATGGCATAATGGCACTCTTTAATACTCTTCTCAGAGGCAGTTGTGAGAATTAGATGCATTTTTGTGAAAATACATAGTCAACTGCAAATGCCATTGATATGTAAAAGCCAGGTATCATTCTGAGGTTTAGCCTGAGAAGTGTAAGTTTCACACAGTGTGTACAGTGGGAAAGTTTGACTGTACCTAAGCCTTACATTAATAACCAGAATAATTATCTTGGCCTGTACTTTCTTTGGTTAGTTTCAGAAATTTTTTACATTTGGTTTTTGATACCCAGTGTAATAGAAGTGAGTCATGTTATCATTTCTTTCTTTACTCGGCAGCATGGCATTTGTACTTTATCACATATATGATCTGTGGGTTGTGAAATAAGGATGTTGCTCAATAGCCCGCATCTTTCAACAAAGAATACTTTTCAGCAGCACTCATGAGTTTCTCTTAGACATTAGGAAATGCAGACCCTGAGATGTTAAACTGAATTCATGAACTCAGTAATATTTAATGAGAAAATTTGAGAAACAAGTTATTAAGTCAGATTCTATGATGTCTGTAAATACCAATGACTATTTATTTACCCATGGAGTGAGTTAGATCCCTTGGTTTTTATCGTCTAAAACATTTTCAACAGAATGATGCAGGAGTTGTTACTGAGAATCAGAATAAAAGGCTACAGAACTGTGTGAGGCCTGCCCTCCATATATGAATCAGATTTTAAGTGGAAACCACAGTTGTTTCCTTGTTTCTCATTCATGCTTTAGCAGAGGATGTGACGCCATAGATCTGGCTTGGCTTTGTAGTTTCTCCTTTAAGGTTCACACTGCTTTCTTTTCCTTTTTAGAAGCCATCGCAGTTTTAATGTATTGTACCTTGTTAGATATTTGGTGGAGATGTGTGTGCTAAATATTCTTTATCCTATAGGTAAATAAATGCATACATGCATCCATTTGGGGTAGGTAGCATATAGGCATGCAACTGCAGGCATGTGGAAAGCACTTTTAACCCATTGAATATGTTACTTTGTATTTAAAGATAATGTTTTATATTTATTAATCTGAGTATTGTGTGTTAATTTTCTTTTATTCTTCCTCAGCATCAAGGCATGCCATGGGTTGCCTCTCATAAATGGACAAAGCTGTGACCCTTACGCAACAGTTTCTCTAGTGGGCCCTTCTAGGTAACGTTTGTTGACTCATATGACTTTTAAGTTTTAAGTTTGATATTAGAGTTACAAAAGTAAGTATCTAAGAGCAAATGCTAATTAGGTATTTATGACACAAAGTAATGCTTTGAAAGAAAAGTCTTTAGTGAGTTCTGTTATATATTTGTAAACAACCACGTCCTGTTTTTATAGAAAGAACACAGGTGTCATTTAGATCTGCTAGCCTATTAGACTGTGGGGAACAACATCAGTTTTATAGTACTTAAAAGAGTACTTTAAAACATAAACTTGACCTTCTTTATTCATCATCACCCTTCTTACTGACAAATGTCTTAGGTTTTATACAGGTAAAATCCTGTTTTGATAAATGCTAGCTCAGAAAAAACAGTTTCTATGTTGTTATCTGGAAAGCAATGCTGGACCAGAAATGCCTTTGCTCTTATGACTTCTGTGCTCTGCAGAGAGAATTCCCAGCTGTAGACAGACTGCTGAAGTACCAGAACATGGTGAGGTGCACCGTGTCATGGATTTAAATTACTCAGGATAATTTATGGAGAAATCTATAGCACTTTGTACTATTTTGTATTTTGTAATTTCATTATGGTTTTTTTCAGAGCTTGATTAGCCGGAAATTTATCTACAACTGGAAGTTTTCCTAGAATCAGGAAACAAAAATTATAATATTCCCTTTACACAAACACAACATTCACACACACACACACACATACACACCCCTTCTCCCAAACCTCAGGCTCTTCTAGGTATTCTTATTTTTTAGAAAATCACCAAATCACTGTGAAGTAAGTGTGTGTGTGTGTGTGTGTGTGTGTGTGTGTGTGTGAATAATATATCTAGCACCATGCCTGGTACTTGTTGGGTGCTCAAACAATAAATAGTATGCTATTATTACTATAGATAGTTTTATATTTAAGAGGAGATAGATACCCAATTCTATAACATTTGTGCTATCAGAAGAATTTAGTTTTGTATGTTAAAAATATTTAACCTTGTGGAGCTGTTTTTGTTTTTTGTCTTTGTTTATAATCTATACCTGACAGACAAATTCTTAAGTGTAATTGTTTATTAACATGTTGATAGAACCTATTTGACATAGGAATTTTTTTATAAAAAGTCACTATTGATTTTGATATCGTAATATAATTGCATAAGAGACTAACATTGAGGGAGACTGAGGAAAGGCTGTGTGGGGCTTCCCTATACATTTTTTTGTAACTTCTTCATCTATAATTATTTCAAAATAAAAAGTTTTTCATAAAGCCACGTTGTAGCTGAAGCCCAGGAAGTAAACTGAGTTAAGAATGCTTTTTGTGTTCCTCGGGTATTTTTCCACATAGATAAAGGTACTCTGAATCTCATTGTCTTCCTCCTACTATTTATTCTAAGTTGCTTGTATAACAGAGTGTGTTATTAACACCCCCTGACATATATCTATTACACAAAACTTGTGTATTCTTTGACTTGAGTTTTAAGAGACATCTATCTCATGCCCCCACTTTTACATTTACAACTGCAGTGGTTTCCCTGAGTCATCTTAACATTAAACAGAGGTCAGGCTCCCTGGTTGGAAATAGCATGTTTTATAATTGTGTACTGTTAAGTTCTACAAGGTAAAACTCTACCACATTGGAACAGGAATGACCAAAAGAAGACAAAAGTAAAGAAGAAAACAAGCAATCCGCAGTTTAATGAGATCTTCTATTTTGAGGTAACTTTTTTTATATGTAAATATTAACATTGATTATTTAATACTGAATGCTGATTAACTTCTTTTTTTCAAATTATGGCCTTTGTAATCATTTTACCAACTAATGCAACCAAGCATTTCTCTCCTGAAAGCAGTAGAGCCATGATACAATGCAGTGGAGGCTCAATAAATGAACAAATGAAGGCAGAGCTCTGATTGATTTGAGGATGGGGAGGTTTAGGGGCACACCCACTTCCAAGTCATCCTCAATGTCACACCCATCCCCATACAACCCCCACCTCATCCAGCCACCCCACCTGACAGATAGTGGCCACAGGACTCTTCTGCAGAGTGCTCTTTGAATACCACTAGTGAAGTAAGTATGATATCACTTGGCAGTTCTGAGTTCTAGTCCCAGTTGACTTTGAACAAATCATTAAATATGAGACTCAAGTTTCTTATTTTGTGAAAGGATAACTTTGTAAAATAGTAGCAGCCCTAGCTAACTGATGGAGTTTTTTTGATGCCTGAATGTGAGAGTGCTTTGAGACTGTAAAATACATTGTACATACACATGCTTATTTTCAAAAGATCTTCAGCTGCCTGGAAGCTGCCCCAAATACAGTACTTTGGAGTTCTTTGCTGTGGAGCATTTCTTAAATTTGTTAATGGAATCCTTTTTCATATTATTTATTTGAAAATGACAGAAAAAGTAAAAATAATTCAACCTCTCTGTTCTAAAAGATTGTGTTCTAGCTGTAGAACATGTTGTAGTTGAGATTAACACATAGGGTATATTTGGAAAAAAACAGCTGAACTTTGTGCTTTTCCTTTCGTGTGTGTATTTTTCTAGATATTTCCAAGTGAAGAAAGTGAGGGCACACCTAGCCATGCCTGAATACTGTACTTTAATAAAGGAACACAGATTGAAGAAAATGCCAAAATTGAAATACAAAGAATTGTGGGGGTGGAGAAGGAAAAACAAAACAATATGAGACTTTTCCATTCCCTGGATAAGGACTTAGTTCAGTTGTTATACATTTACTAATGGCTGTTACACCTAGCCTGGAAAAAACAAGGAAGGGGCAACTTGCAGTAAGCAAATGGTCCTTGAAAATCAGGCCTTGACCTGCTTGCTATATACAAACATACCTTTTAGGCCTTGAAACATTCTTTCAAAGTGCACTTTGTTAAGCTGATTTTAAAGATAAAGTTCAGTGTCTGTCCTCTAGTGGAGCAAGAGACACAAAACACACACACACACACACACACACATATACTCACAGTAGTAAAATGCAGTAGATATTGGGGAGGCCAAATAAGCTCTGCTCCAGCTCCGTTAGTCAAGTCAGAGGAAAGAGAACATTAGAGAAAAGAGGCGTTTTGAGATAGGAGAGCAGAAAGTTGTGTCCAAAGAACAGCAAGCAGTAATTTGACTGGAAGGTTTGTGGAAGGGAATAATGGGAGCTAAACTTAAAAAGATAGAATAGGACCACCTGATGAAAGGCGTGCCTGTTTGAGGTTGCTTAAGTATTAGCCATTGAATATTTTTGAGCCTGGAAGCTGTAAGGGTATGACCATGATCTGTGGGCCAAATGGCTGAGAGAGAGAACAGAGATCAAGAGACTGTTGTAGTTTAGCTGTTTAAACAGGGTTGGCAGTGAGGGGAATGGATCTGATCTAAGAGAAATATGGAAATAGAGAAGAAGGGATAGATGAGAAAAACTGCAAAGGGCAAGATAATGAATTGGTTATAGAAGAAAAGAGAAAGGGAAGAGTCAAATGTTGTCTTTGTGATTTCATATCTGGAGAAATAGAAAAGTTAAGAGAAGGACAACAGGAGTGGTTCACTTTTGAGGCATAATGAGCTTGAGGTCTGACGTGTAAAATCCCGATAGGCAATTTATGACTGAAACTTAAGATGGGTGACAGTTGCAAATAGACTCAAGATTTGTAAGGGAGAAGAGGTACACAACAAAGGAGAAAAGTGAAGACCATCAGTTCTGGCATTCATTAGGTATTCAGCTTTGAGTATGTCTCTTCATTTCTGTATTTTAGCTTCCTCATTTTTGAGATGAGGATAATAAATCTAGTTCTGCCTGCCTCAGAGCAGTGATCTGATGAACAGAGGAGATAATGGATGTGAAAGCACTTTGTAAACTATGCAGCACTTGCAGCTCTTAGGACAAAATAAAAAATAAAACCTTAGAGAAAACCCATACTTACAAGTTCTGTGGAAGAAGAGGTCCTAGAGGAAGAAGCAAAGAGAGCAGAAGGTGCCAGGATAGTGTCTGGGCAACCTAAAGGAAAGAATGTTTCTGGGAAAGGAGGTATAGTTATATGATTACTTGTTCAGATAGAGGGGTCAGTGAAGGTGAGAACTAAGAATTCATCATCAGACTTGGTGATTAAGAGTGGGGTTTCAGGCGGGTGACCTGTGAGGAAGCCAGATTATGAAGAGTTACTGTAGTGAGTGGGTGGTGAGGAAGTGGAGGCTGTAAAGATGGGTTACAGTTTTGAGATATTTGTCTGTGAAAGGAAAGAGATAGGAGGACCATAATTTAAGAGAATTTTTCTTAGACTTGAGTGAGGTGAACAAGCTGGTAAATAAAGCTGTAATTAAAAGAGATCAAATGCAAAACAGTCTGGTACTGTCATAAGAACAGACACATAGATCAATGGAACAGAATAGAGAGCCCAAAAATAAACCCATGTTTCTATGGTCAATTAATATTTGATAAAGGGGGCAGAAACATAAGATGGAGTAAAAATTGCCTCTTCAACAAATGGCGTTGGGCGATTTGGACAGCTACATGCAAAAACTGAAACTCGACAACCAACTTACACCATACACAAAAATAAACTCAAGATGGATAAAAGACTTAAATATAAGTCACGACACCATAAAAGTCCTAGAGGAGGACATAGGCAGGAAAATCTCAGATATTTCATGCAGCAGTGTTTTCACCGATAGGTCCCCTAGAGCAAAAGATAAAAAGGAAAGAGTAAACAAGTGGGACTACATCAAATTTAAAAGCTCCTGCATGGCTAAAGAAAACACTAGCAAAATGAAAAGGGAACTAACTGTATGGGAAAATATATTTGCCGATAATAAGACTTGGACAAGGGTTTGATCTCCAAAATATATAAAGAACTCACACAAGTCCACACCAGGAAGACAAATAATCCAATTAAAAAATGGGCAAAGAACCTGAACAGACACTTCTCCAAAGAGGACATACAGAGGAACCAGAGACATATGAAAAGATGCTCAATATCACTAGCCATCAGTGAGATGCAAATTAAAACCACAATGAGATACCACTTCACACCAGTCAGAATGACCATAATAAACAAATCAACAAATAACAAGTGCTGATGAGGTTGTGGTGAAAAGGGAACCGTAGTACACTGTTGGTGGGAATGCAGACTGGTGCAGCCACTGTGGAAAACAGTGTGGAATTTCCTCAGAAAACTAAAAATGGAACTGTCTTTTGACCCTGCAATTCTGCTGCTGGGATTGTACCATAAAAATCCTGAAACACCAATTCAAAAGAACCTATGCATCCTAATGTTCATAGGAGCATTATTTACAATAGCTAAGTGCTGGAAACAGCCTAAGTGCCCATCAGTAAATGAATGGATGGATCAAAAAACTGGTACATTTACACAATGGAATACTGTGCAGCAGAAAGAAAGAAGGAGCTCCTACCCTTTGTGACAGCATGGATGGAACTGGAGAGTATTACGCTAAGTGAAATAAGCCAAGCGGTAAAAGACAAACACCATATGATCTCACCTATAAGTGGAACCTAATCAACAAAACAAACACGTGAGCAAAATAGAACCAGAGACATGAACATACTGACAGTGACCAGAGGGGAGGGGAGAGAATAATGGGGAAAGAAGGGGAAGGGTCAAGTCAGGGAATATGTATAAAGGACCCATGGACAAAGACAACAGGTTAGAGGTAGGGATAGGGCAGGAGAGAGTAATGGGGAAAAATGGAAACAACTGTAATTGAACAACAACAAAAAAGTTAAAAAAAAAAAAAAAGATCGAATGCTTACTGCATACTAGCATGGGTGGAGTAGTTTTAGAAAAGAGGAGTATCATCTCATCTTCTTATTCAGAAGAGAATAAGAAAACTCATTGAGTAGAAAGAACTTTATAGGAGTAGACTCCAGGTGGACTGTAGTTGGAGAAGTTCCTGCCAATGGTCTTGCTATTTTCAGTAAAAATGCGAGAAGGAAGTATAAGGATGGCATTGGTATATTGAGAAATAAGACACAGTGAAACTTCACTGAAATATAACACTTTTTACTCTTTGAGTCACCAACAGGTTACAGATAAGCCAGAGAACCTAATGTTGCTTTATATGAAGTTGATAAGGAAGAGTATAGAGGCGAGATAACTTTTGATATTTTTATTCCACCTTATTCTTTTTAAAAAAATTTATATATTGAGTTGAGCGAGAGAAACATCGATTTGTTGTTTCACTTATCCATGCATTCATTGGTTGTTTCTTGTATGTGCCCTGAACCTGCAGGCTTGGCGTAACCAACTGAGCTACTCACCCAGGGTCTATACCACCTTATTCTCAACCTCCCTGCTGCTTCTGTGGCTATTTTTGTATTTAGTTTTTGGGTAAAATATTACCTAGGCTTTTTCCTCTATAATAAACAAAATTGAACTTGTTAGGGATGATAGTTCTTTTTTTAAGTTCATGTAGGAAAAAGATACTTAAAAAAATTTTTTTACTAGAATATTTTTTTACAGGTAACCAGATCCAGTAGTTACACCAGAAAGTCCCAGTTCCAGGTAGAAGAGGAGGACATTGAAAAGCTAGAAATTAGGTATGTGTCTTGGGGTTTTACAGGATTGATTTTTTTCTGTGCCAAAAGAAAGTCCTAAATATAATTGGAAAAAGTAATCCAAGCTTAATAGAATTCTCTTTAGCAAGTTGTTTGATGAAATGTAGAGGAACATACATCTAATTTAAATCCAAATTATCTTTCCAAGATCTGATTCTTTCTAGAAACAGTCAAGGTGTATTTATTTTATAAACAGAGATGAACTCATTTTTACCTATTTTATTTTAAATTTTTCCCAAATTTAATTGCTTCTTAAATTTCTGAATCATAGCATAATGGATGCAAAAAAATATATATATAGACAAAAGTAATTACATATTAGCCCATTTAGAAATAATTTTTTTATTCTTCTTAACATATCTGCTGTCTAACAGAAATTTCAGTGAGGTAAGAAGTCTTATAAGATAATTTGACAGGTGCATGTGTTTGAAGTTTGTGCTATTTTCTAGATCTTAAATATCTATGCTGTTTGGGAGGGGAAAGTTTTTGTAAATGCATGTATAGGTGTGGTGTTAACAGTGTGTTCATCTAAAGGGTGTGTAATCACATGTTTGGAATGATCAGGTAATGTATTTTTCTAAATTACTTATCTTTACACATTAACTGATTCTAATTGAGAAAGAAACTGTAGTCTTGTGTTGGTTTCTTTTATCAAATTCAACAAAGTAATTCTGTAGTCCTTATTGTTACAGGTTAAAATAAAACCCAGACCTTGAAACTAGGTACCTTAAGTGCTTTGTTTTAGACTATTTAAAATGGTTACTTTTTGTGCTTATCAATAAAAACTACTGCAGTATTTTGCTCTCTTAGTTTAGTGAGGCATATGACAATGCTAACATCTCTTAAGCATGTAAAAATTAATGCTGTAATACAAATCAAAGTAATTTGAAGCTATTTGGTGGTGTGTGTTCTCTTAAACATTGTTTGCAAAAAAATAAAACCAGTTTTTAAATTTCAGGATTGACCTGTGGAACAATGGAAATCTGGTCCAAGATATTTTCCTAGGCGAGATTAAGGTTCCTGTGAATGTGTTAAGAAATGATACCTCTCATCAAGCTTGGTAAGAAGACAAATGCTCTAGTGAACTCTCTTTAATATACTGTACATGCAAATAAATCTTTTCTATAAGCATATTTTAAATTTGTCATCGAATAAGCCAGAAGTCATTAGCATTAATTGATTTGGTCATTAATTTATTGTTGCAGAAATATAAGTACGTTGATAGTTTTATGACTTGGCCTCTGATACTGAGACAAAAGTAGTGAATTGTCTGGGAATATTTTTGTTTAAAAAGGAAATCCTACCTCTAAGGGAAAATGGAAAACATTTAAAACATTACATAAGAGTTACCCATGTAAAAAGATGCTTGGTTACAAATCAACCACCTGTAGTGCAGAAGCTTCAATAATGGTCATGAAAACTGGATGTTTAGACTTCCGGCCAAGATGGAGGCATAGGTAGACCCACTGTGCCTCCTCGCACAACCAAGATAGGGACAACAA
>CM052544.1:33340479-33451447 GCA_028533065.1 Trachops cirrhosus
GAAGTAAAGGGGGGGAATGTGGGTGGGAGAGGGTGTTCAGGGTGGAGGGGAATGAAGGGGGAATAATAGGACAACTGTAATAGCATAATCAATGAAATATATTAAAAAATATTTCATTATATACTGGCAAATACATATTTATCCTTCTTTCCCCTTCTCTATACAAATGGACATATACTATATCCTGCTCTGTACCTTGTTTTTTTCACTTAGCAGCTTAGTAGAACCTCAGTAAATATTTGTGTCTTTTTAATTGTGGTTAGTAAGGGCATGGACTTCAGAACCAAATATCTTGGTTCAAATCCATGCTGCCACCTGTGTGACCTTGGACAAGTTATTCCACCTGTTTGCCTTGCTTTCTTTGGCTATAAAATGGGAGCAATACAAATAGTACCTGCCTCCCAAAGTTGTTAGAGGATGAAATGAGTTTGCATGAAGGAGGCTGCAAGTGCTATGACCATGAGTATAACTCAAGTCCTCATCATTGTAGTTATTGCTGCTGTCATCACCATTATTCCACATTGGTACCTACAGAATTTCTGCATCCTTTTTTTTTTTGTTTTTGCTCCAGTGTTCCATTGTTCAGAATGTCATAAATAAAAAGACTCTTAGATAATCTAGTTCAATCACCAGTTACTTCAAAGTCAGAGAATTTAATGTGTGTAAAACCCTTTTGTAATTATACAGATCAGTATAATAATTATTCCCCAAAGTAATCAAACTGTAAAAGTGTACATTAAGAAAATAAATATAAATATTTTTTCATACTATAATTTTTAATTTTGAAAGTAAGATTCAAATAGTAAATAAGTCGTTGGGGCTTTTTTTCAACATAAAGTACTTATACATATGTTAAACTAGGTTAATATTTTATTTGAGGTGAGTTTGTTTCCTACTTTGCCAGTTTTAGCACCTAAGCTTTAATTTATCTTTAGTAAAAATCCATTGATAATGGTTATCTTTGTGGGACCAGAAATAATATTCAAGTATTAGTACAGTTGCTTTAAACAGTTATTTTCCAGCTTATGTAGGATTATGAATAAATAACTGAAGATTTTTCCTGCCTACCTCAATTTCAGTTATTATATAGACCTTGTGGTTAAAATTTTTCAAATGCTAATATTTAATTCTCTTAAGGAGCTGTCAAAACTGCTGACTGCTAAGAGCATAGGATTACTTTTATGCCTCTTTAATTGTGAATGAAAAATATATGTATATAGTAACTATACTTTCAGTTAGTAATTTATCTTTATTTCCTGTTTCTTTTTCTTTCAAACTGAAACATTTGTTCAAAAACTGAAGAAAATATATTTGAGAATTTTCTTTTTTTGCATCCCTGGACCTTAGTCATGCCAGATACCCTCCATTTAACAAATCTTGAGGGATTTTTTCCCTTTAGCTCTGATTTATACAAGATTCCCTAGTTTACAAGGGATCCTTCAGGTGATTCAAATTGAGCCTCTTGTGACAATGTTTTAAATAATAACTCACATTTATATAGATAATATAAATAACTACAGATAAGTGTAGTACTTATATTAGTAGTAGTTATAATATAAATACATCTGTAGTTAGATAAAATATAAATAACTATATTTATCTATAGTTATTTATATATTTAAGTGGTAACAGTTATATGTATATAAATTTTATATAATTAATATTTACATGGTGTTTACTGTGTACCAGGCACTATTCTGAGTGCTTTACTTATGTAACCTCTTTAAAGTTGTTGTAAGGATTAAATCAGTTAGACACAATCATTACCTGTTATTTAACAGATTAAGAAAACAAATGCAGAAAGACTGAGCAGTTTGCTTAAGCTCACAACTGGAATTTGAACCAAACTCTCTGACTCCAAAATCTGTGCTCTTAACCCAGTGTACTATAGTACATTTGTACTTTGGCATACATATTTTTTAATATGTTTAAAACTAAAAAATATTTTGTTTTAATCTGTCAGTGAAGATTTGAGTGCCCTTTGCTTATAAAATATTATTTAAAAGAAAATTGAAATGGTTCCTACTCACTGAAAAAAAATGATTTTTTCAAGGAATGGATGAGACAATGACATATTTTGAAAAAAAAATTTTGAGTAGACATGGATGAGATACTTTGTCCATAGTGACTTTTTACACTGCCAAAGAAACCCAAGGAGGCAAGCTTAAAAAGTATGGCAGGAGTGACTCTTCTGGAGTTCCTAAGCATCCTAAACAGTGTATGCAAAACACTACCCTAATCCTTCTGCACAGAGCATGCCATGTTAGTACTGTAGGCCTGTTTTGCTGGTATTTTGTAGTTTTATGAGCATAACAGAGGAATAAGGCATAATCCCTTCTCCATTAGTTTGGAGATAAGGGAATTAAAGTTGCCCTCTGAGTAAGATCTCTATAGAACAAACCAAAAAAAGAGTCTGAGATCCGACCCAAGTATGGGAACACTGTTTAAGATGGGTAGGTTCAGGCTCAGAGAGGCAGAACCAGGTTGTAACTGTAATACAAACAATTTTATTCTACCATGTATGGAAAACACTAGTTAAAATAGGAAGGGAATGTTAGAATAAAAAAGGATCCTAAAGAGGCAGACATGGGTGGGTACTGCCTATTTGACAGTCACAGAGAGAGGGGATTCCTGCTGTAGGGGCATCACTGTTTCCTTTGCAAAACTGTTGTCTTAGCTGAAAGATTCCTCTGTAAATCTTTGTGGCGTATCTCTTTACTCACCAGAGCACCTTCTGATAATTTGGCTTTTCAAATAGCTAAAAATGTATAAATCAGACAGACTTTTAAAATAGCATTATCAAGTCTAAAAAATGTATTAGTTGAAGTGAAAGATAGAGATGAAACACCATGGGAAATGGTGGTAATTGTTGAAGCTGGGTAATAAGTGCATGAGATGGTGGTGAGAGTGTTCATTTTTAATATCACTCATCTCTCTACTTTTGTGAATGAACATTTCCATAATAAAATGTATTGCTCACAAAAAAGTGAAGGTATTTTTGTCACTTGACTATTGTATTTCTTTTCATAAATTTACTAATTGGCCCTCCACTTTAAATATCAGTCTCTGCTCAGTCATTGCAATTCAGGTTCACTTTTAGATGCTGGTAAAACTAGGTATCTTAATTTGCAAGGCTATAGAACATACACTGGATTGTGGGAATGCCCAAAGTAATGCCCTTTTCCAGAGGCTTGATCAGTCAGCTACACTTCCTTTAGAGGTACTTCTGAGTTACCTTTGCTAAAAGACCTATTTGCAATTATTTCCTGGGGAAATCTTTAAATCATTATTTCTCAAATCAGAGAGTAGAAGTTCTGAAGGTTGGTCTTCTGAGACAGGAATTCCTCTTTTGTAGGTAGTAATATAATTTCAGTATAATTTCTTCTCCCTATGTTACCATCCCCTCATCTTTTAAATTTTACTTGGTTGATTCTCTAGTTTTCTTTTGTCTTTAATCCTGTCTTTCTCAAAGCTAAAAATATTCTATCAAATCCTCCTCTATTCTATTTTTAAACAAGTTAATCTGTTGGTGAGACCATAAGTGATAAGTATCAGAAATAAATATTAAAATTACTGACTTTCCTTTATAAAAAGCATTCCAGCTAATAAATAATGAGGAAAGACAGAACTATGAAATTATCATTTTGCAACCTATGAAGATTAATGACACTAGGCAGTGATCATCAATGACACTGTTACAAAAAGAGAGACAGTGAGATATTAGTGCCCCTTAGTGGAACTATACAACACTATCGATGAAATGTTCTTGGCAGAATATCAAATCTGAATCTAACCAAGACTCCAGATCTAACTACTAATATACAGAAATACAGAGGGGACAAAATAATGTGTTAAATGATATCATGAAGACAAAGATAGAATTAATACAACCCCAAATGTAGAAAAGTCTGTTTAAGACAACTACCTCATTTCTTAGGGGGTAGAGGGAATGTGTAGATTAAAACTACCTGGCCGTAAGAAAGAAGAAAGTTTTACGCTTTGTGACAGTATGGATGGACCTGAAGAACATTATACTAAGTGAAGCTAGCTGATGAGAGAAAGAAAAATACCATATGATTTCACTCACATGTGGAATCTAATGAACAAACTGAACTAACAAGCAAAATAGAGACAGACTCATAGAAAGCAAGATGACAGCAAAGGAGATGGGGAGGGGAGGGATTGAAGGAATTGAGCAAAAAATGAAAAAGGACTCATGGACATGGACAGTAGTGTGGTGATTTCAGGGAGGAGGGAGGTATAAGAGAACTAGATGATGATGGAAAAAATACAATAAAAATAAAATAAAAAAGAAACAAGCTATCAACCAATTACAGTTCATGGACCTTGGATTTGAATAAACTATAGAAATCTGTTTATGATAAGTTTGGGAGAATTTGAATACTGCCTGGCTAATAAGGGTTTTTAAGAGTTTTATATACATAGATGAAGTCATGAAACACCTGGAAATTGCTTTAAAATAATGCATTAGTGGAATGAGAGGAGTGAGTGGAAGTGTGGCTACGACAAGAATAGTTTTGAGATAATTATTGAAGTTAGGCGATGGGTATATGGGCATTTGATACACTGTTCTCCTTACTTTGGTATGTAGTTTTATTTATTTTTTAAGTATATTTTATTGACTATACTATTACAGTTGTCCCCTTTTTTTCTGCCCTTTATCCCCCTCTACCCTGTACTCTGTCCCTCCAGTATTTCCCACCCCACTTAGGTTCATGTCCATGGGTCCTATATATAAGTTCTTCAGCTTCTTCATTCCCTATACTATTCTTAACCTCCCCCTGCCTAATTTGTACCTACCATTTATGCTTCTTACACCCTGTACTTTTTCCCCCATTCCTCCCTCCCCCCTCCACTGATAACCCTCCATGTGATCTCCATTTTTGTGAATATGTTTCTGTTCTAGTTGTTTGCTTAGTTATTATATTTTCCTTTTAAGATTCAGTTGTTGATAGTTGTGAGTTTGTTGTCATTTTACCGTTCATAGTTTTTGATCTTCTTTTTCTTAGATAGGTTCCTTTAATATTTTGTACAATAAGGGCTTGGTGATGATGAGCTCTTTTAACTTATCTGCCCTTCCATTCTAAATGATAGCTTTGCTGGATAGAGTAATCTTGGATGTAGGTCCTTGGCTTGCGTGACCTCAAATACTTCTTTCCAGCCTCTTCTTGCCTGCAATGTTTCTTTTGAGAAATCAGCTGATAGTCTTATGGGAACTCCTTTGTAGGTAACTGTCTCCTCTTGCTGCTTTTAAGATTCTCTCCTTATCTTTAATCTTGGGTAATGTAATTACGATGTGCCTCACTTGGTGTGTTTCTTCTTGGATCAAACTTCTTTGGGACTCTCTGAGTGTCCTGGACTTACATGTCTAGTTCTTTTGCCAGATTTTCCTTCCCCGTGATTCAGATGTTGAAATGTTTAAAGTTGTCCTACAGGTTTCTAAGCCTCTCCTTACTTTTTTGAATTCTTGTTTCTTCATTCTGTTCCAGTCAGATGTTTATTTCTTCCTTCTTTTCCAGATTGTTGATTTGAGTCCTGGTTTCCTTCCCTTCACTGTTGCTTCCCCGTATATTTTCCTTTATTTCACTTTGTATAGCCTTCATGTCTTCCTTTATTTTGTGACCATACTCAACCATTTCTGTGAGCATCCTGATTACCAGAGTTTTGAACTGTGCGTTTGATAAGTTGGTTATCTCTTCATTGCTTAGTTCTTTTTCTGGAATTTTCATCTGTTATTTAATTTTTGGCCATATTTCTTTGTCTTAGTGCAACTGTTACATTGTAAGGGGCGGAGCCTTAGGTATTCGTCAGGCCAGGGCAACCCACCTTGCTGCGTTGTGGTGCTGTATGTGGGAGAGGGGTCAGAGAGGGAACAATGTCTCTTGCTAACTTGCTTGGCTCTTATCCCACTTTCTGTCACTTTCCTCACTTCTCATAAGTGGATTGTGCCATTTCAGGTGCTGATTCCCAGGTAGGTGGGCTTGTGTACGTTTTAGAATCCCATGGGTCTCTCCAACGGACTCTCCTGTGAGACTGGAAGTTTCTTTCACCGCTGCAACCTCCACAGCTTTTATAGCCAGAGGTTTTGAGACTTTATTTCTCTGTGCTGGAACCCTGGGTTGCACAGTCTGTCTCACTCCCCCATTGTTCCTCCCCACTTCTCTGCATGAGAATGTGGGGCTGCTTGGTCCGCCTACCACCACCTTGCCGCTCATCCTCTCCACCCCGGCTACCCCTCTTTGCCCCTCCTACTGGTCTGGATGAATATTTCTTCTTTAACTCCTTGGTTGTCAGGCTTCCATGCAGTTTGATTTTCCAGCAGTTCTGGTTATTTTTTTGTTTTTAAATTTGTTGTTGTCCTTCTTTTGGTTGTGCAAGGAAATGAAGTAACAGTAACTACTCTTCCTCCTGGGCCAGAACCTACTTTTGTATGTGTTTTTAAATTTCCATGATAAAGTCTTAAGTAACTTAGATTTTGGGTTTTGGTTCTACAAATGTCTCTTGATTTCTAAACATTTCTCTTTCCTTGGATATTTAAAGATGTTTCTATTTTTACTTTTTTTCTGCCTTTTACTTAACTTTTTTAGTTATACTGAATAATATAAAAATCTATGTTTAAACCTTCTATCACTAACTTCTTAAAAGAGAAGTTAAAATTTTTTACATACAGGATTTACTTTATAACAGTATCATTTATGCTTCTTGTGTAGTGTGTCTTAATTATTTCATCTAAATGTATCTTAAATTTAGTTGGTAGAAAATTATTTTTGGTAATACTGAATTTTTAATTTTTTTATTTTTTTTTCTCAGCCAGCAAGCTAATCAAACTCTTATTCAATCCCTTTGAGATTTTAATTTTTATATTATCTATACTTTTTGTTTCCTGGATAAAAATCTATTTACAGTTTTCTAGTTCAGTATACAACCAGCATTAAACCTCTGAAGATAAATAGTCTGCTACTCTTCAAGTGTCCTAACCTTAAATATTAAGTTGACTTTTTGGTTTAGTTTTTTATAGCTTAGCTGTTTATTTACCTCACTGGCTTGGACACTCATTACCATCACATGGAATTGACTGTATTTTTACTTTAGGTACTTGCTACAACCAAGAGACAATGGAAACAAGTCATCTAAAACTGATGATCTGGGGTCTCTTCGATTAAATATATGTTACACAGAAGACTATGTGCTTCCTTCAGAGTACTATGGTCCTTTGAAAACTTTGCTGCTAAAATCACCAGATGTTCAGGTACTTTAAAAATCTTAAGTATATGATTTAATATGAAAAGGCCAAAGTAATTCAGTAAATGATGAGGAGAAGATTTCAAAGTGTCAAGTTTTATTACAACAATAAAAAATAATATATACAGGGGTAGACAAAGTAGGTTTACAATTGTGAGTAGGCTAGTTTATTTATGTATTATTAATTTGTTAATTATTGTAAATCTGCTTTATTAATTGCTGTAAACCTACTTTTGCCTACCCCTATATACACATACGTATATTTAATTCATCTGAACTATAGTCTGTGATTCCAATATATGCTCTTTGTTAATGAATATATTTGAATTACTTTTACAAGATGGTGATTGAACACTTAGTTATGTTTCCTTGATTTTGTGCTTGTTTCTATCTTTCTGTTTTCCAGCCAATATCTGCCTCAGCTGCCTACATTTTGGGTGAAATATGTCGAGACAAAAATGATGCTGTTTTGCCACTCGTACGAGTTCTGCTGCACCATGATAAACTTGTTCCTTTTGCCACCGCAGTGGCTGAATTAGACTTGAAGGATACACAGTAAGAGTTATATTAAATGTTGACTATGTGTTGTTTAATTTGGACCTTAGTTTGTCAACTGTTTTTGTAATCTTAGTTCTTTTGTATTGACCAGCTTTACTGTATCATAGTCTAAAAAGAACTGCGTAGCATATGATGAAGGCGACTGCCTTTAAATTAGCAAACAGTATCCACCAACAGTAAAATTAATAATTAATGATGGATTTTCTTTTTACTTGGTGTCACAATTTCCTGTTATTAGTCTTTGCTTCTTGTTTACAATGATTCACAAGTTAAAAAGAAAATACCAAGTCAGAAGTTCCTTTTTTCTTGTCCATATGTATCACCCTTATGTGCACAGGTGAGACGTTATAAAAAATAATTGGGTGGCTTCTCATTCCTGTAATAGTCTTACACTGTCATTTTATACACTCACACGTATACACCCCACATTTGTAGTTATAAATATGGTTTGTTTTTTTTAATGTATTTTCAGTAAGTAGTTTTTATAAGTTTGAAAATCTGAATGGCAGTAAGCTTTTAAATGGATGGTAAAAATTACTAAAATTGCATATATGACCAAGTCACATATCTCATATTACTGATTTCACAACCTCTGTTTACTATACTTGTTTTCACCTTATTTCTACTTGTATTTCAGAGATGCAAACACAATTTTTAGAGGAAATTCCTTGGCTACCAGATGCCTGGATGAGATGATGAAAATAGTGGGAGGGCACTACCTGAAAGTAACATTAAAGCCTATTCTGGATGAGGTATGGCATGAATACATGTACTCCGATAATAACAGTTTGTGCAGACTTATATAGCATTGCTTTCATTTAGTGATCTGTTGATGGGAATGATACATCCATTCATATATTATTGAAAGAATAAGACTGAACACTTTAGAAGTAAAATAAATTATTTACTCTTTCATCGATGGATATCTACTCAAAGGACATGTTGTGGTAGAACCTACATAATTATTATTGGATTTCTGTTTTAGCTAGAGTTGCAAATATAAGAGAATTTTTTAATATAGTTCTTTGCGAACCTCCCTTTTCTGCTTGCATACACTTGAATAGTGAGTATTTTTAATTCCATACAACTGACTAGATTTGATAGTTTGATAATGATAAGGATTTGCTGGTGATAGGTTTTTACAGATCTGATTTTAGAAATTAAAAACCTCTCTATTGTAATGTGCATAGAATTTTGAGGTGCATTTGTCAGTAACTGGCGTGCTTTCATTTTGCACAGCAGCAGTGTCAAGGCTTTGTTTAGAAACATTTCATACAATTAAGAGTTGCTGTGTCTGATTGTCAGTACTGGGAATCATTCTCATTATGTGCGTCTCTAATAAGTAAATAAAACTTGCTATGGCTGTCTTTCCAGATCTGCCTGTTTATATTATCTCTGGATGAAGGTTTTAAACTTTGTTACAGTTTTAATTTTTATAATTAATTTGTGTTATCAGAAAAATAATGTTTTTATTTTGCCAACTATTTTTAAGAGCATTAAATGAAAAATTAATCTATTTTTCAGATATGCGAATCCTCAAAATCCTGTGAAATTGATCCTATTAAATTGAAAGAGGGAGATAATGTAGAAAATAATAAGGTATGTCCTTATTATCTTTATAACTCCATTAAAATTGGTCTTAATACTCTACCTGTCTCCCACTTACGTTGTAGTAATGCTATGTGGAGGGAAGCAGTGCTTTTTATTCTTTACATAGTGCCCATTACCATTAGCAGCATTACCTGCATCTAGCTTTCAGAATGTTGAAATCTCCTTGTCGGCTTTCACTTTATTTTTGTTCCTGATCGTCTCTTTTTGGCTCTAGTAACAGTAGTGGAGTAAGGCTTTATATCTAGTTGCAGCCCCATTCTGGCCAGCCCTTTAGATTCAAACTGATCAGGCTAAGTAGCACAGTGACTTGGTCAACCAGTACTTAAAGTTGCCTCTGGAAAAAGACAGTTGTGTTCATCACAAGTTTTCATTGCAGTAGATAACAGTGCCATAGTGTCTGTGTGTCTGCTTATCTGAGTTATTTTCCTAATTTACCTTGGGATTTTTTTACTCTCTGTTGCTTCTTGTGCACTTTATTTCCTACATTCACCTCTTATTTCTGCTATTCTAAATCTAATATATTAAATGAGGTCAAGGTGTAAATTGTCCTTTAGATGAGTGAATTTAGAGAGGGAAGCAGAACTTTACAAAGTAGATAGTAAATGCCTAATAGAGCTCATTTTCATTACTTTTTTTTTTTTTTGCCCATGAAGGCTATTCAGGATGTGTAAAAGTCAAAATCTTAATGTTTACCTTTTTTAAATCCTGCAGGAAAATCTGCGCTACTATGTAGACAAATTATTCAATACAATTGTAAAATCAAGTATGAGCTGTCCCACTGTTATGTGTGATGTCTTTTATTCTCTGAGACAAATGGCTATTCAAAGATTTCCTAGTAAGTGCCTTATATTACTAAAACATGCCATTTCTTTTTCAATATTTGATTTTTTTTTGTAGATTTACTGTGTATTTGGTTTATGTGAAATGTTTACGGCTTACAGGTACAGTCTTACTTAGTTTCTCAAAATAGTTGCTGCTTTTTAATGAAACATCTGATATAATTTTCTTACAATCTCAAAATATTTCATTTTATTTTAATATAATGACAGCTTTACACAAAGTAAATTAAGTCACCATTATTTTTTAAAAAGGCAAAATTTAGAACTATAACATTATATAAACATTTATACCAGGTGCTTATGGCATTAAGAAACAACTCTGTTATTTGTACTACCTCCCTTTTCTACTTGCATATTCAAATAATGAGAATTTTTAGTTCCATACAACTGACTAGATTTGATAGTTTGATAATGATAAGGTTTTGGTGGTGATAGGTTTTTACAGATCTGATTTTAGAAATTAAAAACCTCTCTATTGTAATGTGCATAGAATTTTGAGGTGCATTTGTCAGTAACTGGCGTGCTTTCATTTTGCACAGCAGCAGTGTCAAGGCTTTGTTTAGAAACATTTCATACAATTAAGAGTTGCTGTGTCTGATTGTCAGTACTTGGAATCATTCTCATTATGTGCGTCTCTAATAAGTAAATAAACTTGCTATGGCTGTCTTTCCAGATCTGCCTGTAATAAGAGAAAGGGGGAGGAGATAAGGCAGCTGCTTATCAGTCTTACCCAGCTATGTGAGACCTTGAGTTTATTTCTATAACATCTGAAGAGATTTTGCTATTTTATCATGTTCTTTTAAATGTGTGTGTGTGCACACATGTGTGTGCAGTTATCTTACCGTCCACTAAATATACCCATTATTAAAGTGGTAGGCCTGAGTTGTCCAACCAGAATGTAGATTAATTCAGACCTAGATGTCTTTGCTAATTATAGTAAAGACATAAACAGTTAATTTCAAATAAGTATATTAAATCTAGTCTTTGCAACAAAAATAAGGGAAGCAGAGAAATTAACATGGAAAGACATGCTGACTGAAATTACATTTTAGTGAGTTAGATCATGGCAACCATATCGAATACTTAATGACTGAACAGACACATGCTAGCCTGCATTATCTACTTCTCTCATCTATACAATAACACATGAGGCACGTCCTGCTACCCTTAGGCAGATAAAGAAACAGGTTTAGAAAAGTTTAAGTAGCTTGCACAAGATCCATGACATGGCCAGTGCACAAGCAGGGTCTCAACCTGGGTGTGGCCCATTCCAAAGCATGCTACTTTTACTCAGTGGCCTTAAGTATGCTTAATCTATTTAATTCTCGTTTATATAAATAACCTAAAACACATTTTATGATTTTTTATAAATGCTAAAGTATCTCCTTGATGGACTTTTTGTTGGCTTAAATATTAATGTGTCTACATAACCCTAATAAGACTATAGTAGTGAGTTTTGCTGTCATAAAATATTTTTATAACGTGTTCCCGTCACTCTGGGAAGAAGATGGCTTGGGAAGAGGGGAGGCAATGAGTGGGAAGCAAGTATTACTAAAGAACTACAAATTAAGTAACTTGTCAGTGACTAGCTGTTGAGTGACTTATAAGAGTTAAAACTCATACCAAATCTTGACATTCTTGCCCTGACTACCTGCTTCTCTACCATCTGATTGGTGGATTAAGTGTTGACTACAGTCTGAAAGGAAAGCTGTAGGTTAATGATCGAAGCCACAAGTTGTCTCCAATTCATTTGAATTTTTATATGGAATATGGATAGCTTTTGAAAAGTAAAGGTTTCAGCCTAGTTGTTTTTATTGCATAGTGTGTGCTGTTGTCAAGATTTTTGAAGGGAAAATTAAGACAATATCCTAAAATTGAAAACAATCTCTTATCCAAGAGTTCAAGGATTCTGTATGAACCACTAGGTAGTGCTAGACCTACTTCTCTTTTTGTTGTTACAATTTTTGGAATCTCCTTGCAGACTGAGGAAAGACAGGAAAGTATTTTTCTGGATTAAAATGTTTCTGAAAACCTAGCAGCTTTGCCTTTCATTTTTTAATTAGTTTTTTCAAATTTTTTTGTCATAGAATTTTTTCCTTTAATTTAGTCATAATCATCACTATCATTTCCATCAACTCAGTCCTTACTAGACAGCTTTTATTGATCTCTTCAGTTCACGTGTTTTTTTCAATACTTTTTACTTTGTCATCCTTGTTTTTTAATTCAGTGTGTTTGTGCATGACATTTCACCATTTTTTTTCTGCAGATGACCCTCATGTTCAGTATTCTGCAGTGAGCAGCTTTGTATTTCTTCGTTTCTTTGCTGTAGCCGTAGTATCACCTCATACTTTTCATTTGCGACCTCATCATCCAGTAAGTGTTGTTTTTCTCAAAGCTTTACTCCATTTTTATTTATTTTTAATAAAATAGAAAAAAGGTAAAAGAAGCTGGTTTCACTTGGCTGTGTTTCCTTATACTTAAATTCACTGGGTGTTTTTCTTGGCCATTTCAGTCTTCTAGAGAAGGCTAAAAATTTTATTTTTTGTTGTTGCTGTTAAAAGAGATTACACAGAGTAATAAAATATTGATAATTGTTGAAGCTCGGTGATGGGTACAAAAAGGATTTATTTTATTTACCATCTGCTATTGTATATGTTTATAAATCTCCATAATACAAGGGTTCTTATAAAATTATTTATGGGTTTAGTTTAACCTTAAAGATATTTTTAAATCTTACAGAAATTTGAAGAGGCTTGTTTCTGCAGATGTAGAAACTTTTATTGAAACATAATTCATTTGCTGTCTCCATATTTTAGCTTTTTGTTCACCTGAGATGATACTGTAACTATATGAAATTTAAAACTTTTTTAAAGCATCTAACTTTTTTGTTGTGAAGTCCTATTTAATTACTTAAACAGGAGTCTGCACCACATAGCTATACATTTCTTAACACTTCAAAACTCCTTGTTTTTCCTATATATGTTTCCTTCTCATACAGTGTATTTCTGCTGATTCTTTAAACTTTTATATCCCAAATAGTTTATGATCTTATCTAATTGCTTTCATTGCTAATTTGTATAACAAATAATAGTAGCCATGATTTATTTAGTGCTTGCTTTGTGCTGGGTTCTGTTCTAAGCACTTTGTTTTAACTTACTTAGTCTTCCCAGTAACCCTGTGAGTAAATTTTATTATCATCCCCATTTGCAGATAAGAAAATCACAATTGAATAACTTCTCCAAGATCAAACAACTAATAAATTATGATTGTCTCTCACTCAGTTTGAACTAAATTAAACCAGAATTCTAATTCAGTCTTCCCAGTCTGTAAGCTTACCCCTCTTAGGCAGTCAGATGTTGGAGCACCTGTAATGTATCAAACACTGTGCTCAGCACTGTGGAGGCAATGATGAGAAAGACCTCCCTGCCCTTAGGAAACTCACTGACTAATACAGTATATAGAGGACCTGTGGGTTTTGCAGTTAAACTGGGCTCTGAAGGCCACTCCTTCTCTTGACATTGGCCACTCATTTAACTTTGAGAACTGAATAGGACCATGCTGCTGCAACAGCAACTTACCCTTTGTTGTCAGAAGACAAATGGTCTGTAAGTAGGTGCAGCCAAGAGTGGGCCAGTGTCCTTTTATTAGCATGCTGTCCTTTCTATGACTGTGAAGCTGCACTGAACTTGGGACAAGCAAAAGGTCGGTAGCAGCGTTCTGGACAGAAATAGAACTCCTGTCTTTGAGCTTGTGGCCCTGCCTGTATTCAGACTTGGATTTGCATATTCCTGTAATAGATGTTTCAATAAAGTTGTTTTTAAGAACTTTTCATTCTGGACTTCCGGCCAAGATGGAGGCATAGGTAGACACACTGTGCCTCCTCACACAACCAAAAGAAGAACAACAATTTAAAAACAAAAAACAACCAGAACTGACAGAAAATTAAACCGTATGGAGTCTGACAACCAAGGAGTTAAAGAAGAAACATTCTTCCAGACCAGTAAGAGGGGCGGAGTTGGGCAGCTTGTGGCAAAGCAGCGGCTGGTAGACTAGGGTGCACAAGGCTGTAGTTGGTGAACCCAGCAAGGCGGCAGATTGTGGAACAGGGCGCAATGTGCAAGGTTGCAGCTGGCCGGCAAGGCACAGGCTGGCAGACCAGGAGGTCCCACATTCACGCGCAGATAAACCACGTGAAATTGGGAGCGAGACGGACCACACAACCCACGGTCCCAGCGCAGGGAAATAAAGCCTCAAACCACTGATTAAAAACACCTGTGGGGGTTGAGGTGCCAGCAAGAGAAACTCCCAGCCTTACAGGAGAGTTCATTGGAGAGACCCACGGGGTTCTAGAACATACATAAGCCCACCCACCTGGAAATCAGCACCAGAGGGGCCCAATTTGCTTGTGGGAAACAGGGGAAGTGACTGAAATCTGTCAGAGAGTGGAGCAAGCGCCATTGTTTCCTCTCGGACCCCTTCCCCACATACAGTGTCACAACCCAGCAACATGGGTCGCCCTGCCCTGGTGAATACGTAAGGCTCTGCCCCTCACTATGTAATAGGCATGTCAAGACAAAAAAAAAAATGGCCCAAACGAAAGAACAGATCAAAGCTCCAGAAAAAAAACAACTAAGCGACGAAGAGATAGCCAACCTATCAGATGCACAGTTCAAAGCACTGGTGATCAGGATGCTCACGGAATTGGTTGAATTTGGTTGCAAATTAGATGAAAAAATGAAGGCTGTGCTAAGTGAAATAAAGAAAAATGTATAGGGAATCAATAGTGATGGGGAGGAAACTGGGACTCACATGAACAGTGTGGACCAGAAGGAAGAAAGAAACATCCAATCAGAAAAGAATGAAGAAACAAGAATTCAAAAAAAATGAGGAGAGGCTTAGGAACCTCCAGGACATCTTTAAACATTCCAACATCTGAATTATAGGGGTACCAGAAGGAGAAGAGGAAGAGCAACAAGTGGAAAAGTTATTTGAACAAATAATAAAGGAGAACTTCTCCAATTTGGCAAAGGAAATAGACTTCCAGAAAGTCCAGGAAGCTCAGAGAGTCCCAAAGGAGTTGGACCCAAGGAGGAACACACCAAGGCACATCATAATTACATTAGCCAAGATTAAAGATAAGGAGAGAATCCTAGAAGCAGCAAGAGAAAAGGAGGCAGTTACCTACAAAGGAGTTCCCATCAGACTGTCAGCTCACTTCTCAAAACAGACCTTACAGGCAAGAAGGGGCTGGAAAGAAGTATTCCAAGTCATGAAAGACAAGGACCTACATCCCAGATTGCTCTATCCAGCAAAGCTTTCATTTAGAGTGGAAGGGCAGATAAAGTGCTTCCCAGATAAGGTCAAGTTAAAGGAGTTCATCATCACCAAGCCCATATTATATGAAATGTTAAAGGAATTTATCTAAGAAAAAGAAGATTAAAAATAGGTACAGTAAAATGACAGCAAACTCACAATTATTAACAACCATACCTAAAACAAAAATAAACTAAGCAAACAACTAGAACAGGAACAGAACCACAGAAATGGAGAACACATGGAGGGGTATCAACAAGGGAGTGGGAGGGAGAAAGAGGGGGAGAAGATACAGAGAATAAGTAGCATAGATGGTAGATAGAAAATAGAGAGGGGGAAGGCAAGAATAGTAGGGGAAATGTATAAGCTAAAGAACTTATGACCCATGGACATGAACTAAAGTGGGGGAATGCATGTGAGAGGGGGTGTGCAGAGTGGAGGGGAGTGAAGGGGGAAAATGGGACAACTGTAATAGCATATCAATAAAATTATTTTAAAAAGAAGAACTTTTCATTCTAATTGGGGAAATAAAGAAAATACATAATCTAAAACTACATATATAAATCTAAAAGTAGCACCTGATTTGTACCAAGTTTAGAGGAATAGACAATTCATACTATCCAAATTGGGAGCAAATGATGACCCCAGGAACCTTGGGGGTGATGACATTGTCAAGACCAATACTGAAATTTACAGAGTGGTTGGGGAGGAAAGCCAATTAAAGTTATTGGATTTTACATTTAGCAGTTCTGTGAATTTTGAGAAGTCAGTTTTAGAGTAAAAGAAAGTAAGAAAATCAGATTGCAGAGGATTATAGAATAAATAGGGGACTATAGTTTTACCTAGGAAATATATCAAAAGGAGCTTGCCCTGCTGCTAGAACACATGGGCAAACTCAGGCATGTCCACATGAATGAATAATTTTTTAAAAACACTAATTTCAAAACATAGGTTAACATTGACACAATAGGCCACTCTTGCCAGAAATTTCATGGTAGGAATAAAAAAAGATTGAGCCATCCTTCTTACCATATCTCCTATGCCTTGTAATGTTCAGCCATGGCATACTTCTCTAACCCTTCCATCTAGGTTAGGTGCCTGCCTGTCTCACTCTCTCTCTTTTTTTAATTTTTAAAATCCTTACCCGAGGACATGTTTTTATTGATTTTAGAAAGAGAGGAGTGGAAGCATGGCAGGCAGAGAGGAATAGAGAGAGACAGAGAGAGAAACATCAGTGTTGAGAGAGAAACATTGATTGGTTGCCTCTTATACGTGCCCTGAATGCGTATCAGACCTGCAACCTAGGTATGTTACCTAACTGGGAGTCAAAACTTTTGGTGTATGGGATGAGGCTCCAACCAACTGAGCCACTGGGCCAGGATAGGTACCTCTCGTATAGTACCCTGTGGCTCTCTCTGTCATGACATTTCTCATACTGGTTTATAATCATCAGTTTATAGCCTCTGCCTATGGACTGTTAGTATTGTAAGAGCAAGGGCTAGATCTTTTTCAAGTTTCTATAACCCAAGTACATGGCACAGTTTCTAGGATAAGTAGGTTCTCAGTAAAGTTTGGGAGTGAAAAATGGTAGAGGGAGCCCATCAAATGATGAGTCTGTTCCAAATGGGAAAACTTACATATGATTTAAATAGAGAAGAGACCAAAAGAAGGAATAATTTAAAAGAGAAGGGGGCTTACTAATATCAGACCAATATCCTAAAGGATTCAGTAAGTATGTCTTTAAAAGAAAAAGTCATGGGGTAAATCTTGGGAAAAAGAATAATTCCTTTTTTTAAATATATGGTAGACTATATGAACTTGTTTTTTGTATATCAGGAATAGTCAAATAATGGTAAATTCATATGGTTCAACCTAATATAAAGAATAAAGGGTAGGATATGTTGTTCTGAGGTGAGAGTCAACATTTTACTTGATTTTAATAAATATTATATAGCATCTACTATATGCCAGGCTATGTACTAGGTGCCAGATGTTTAAGGCACTGGTTACCTATGAAAAATTATGATGTTAAGTGGTAGCTGGGAAAAAATTAGAATAACTTATTTGTTCACCAGGTGTCAACAGCAGCTCAGTGAGATGATTGTCAAATAGCAGTGAGGGCCACATTGATGTAAAGAAACCTCTGATGTATAAAAACTGTATAAATATACTTTGTTCTCTTTTCCTGGTTCAGGAAAATTATGACCTAAAACACTGATTTTAAAACCAAATCTGAACAAGGGAGTCTTGGTGAAATTCAGTTTATTAGCACATTGTTAACTATTGTATATTCTTCCATGGCAGAGAATTCTAGGGACCTTTTATACATATAATGGAATACTGAATGTTTAGCTAAATTTTTGAATATTTTCAAAATATTCTCTGAATATTTTTGAATAACACAGTGTGTAACTGTTTCATAGGTGTATAATGCTAATCATATCCCAGGTAGCCCTTCTTTTCCAGATTGCCTGACTTCCTGGTCATCTCTTCACATTTACTGCCTGTTTTCAATGTTGGGATCCTACAACATTAAGGAATGTAGACCAAAAACTAAACTAAAGCATTTCTGTGTCTAAATTTTCTTGAGTATGTCTTTTGATGGATGATGATGTTTTATTTGAATTCCCAAACCAAAGATGGTTCTATACAGTGATAGGGGAATTATTTGTACAAATGTGTGGATTGGTGAAAACTCATCAACCTATGTATATTTAAATCTGTTTATTTCACTGTATGTAAATTACACCTCAATTTTTTTTTAAAGGGAAGGAGGGAGGACTCATTAAGGAACACCATTTAGTCGATTTTATTTGTATTTACTTCTTTCTGGTAGACAGGCCTGAAAAACACCTTAAATAATAGACCAAAATACTTAACCCTCTGCTAAGATGTTACATGAACAGGGTGACTTCTCATTTCCTGAGTTGAGTTTAGGTATTTGCTTCCGTGGTGGAAAGACTTGATTGCAGAAGCTGTGTAAATTATTGAATATGCTTTGAGGTGGGTTGAGTACAGAAAATTTGGAAACTACTATTTTGGGTTAAAGGGTAGAAAAAAGTAGATGCCATTGACATTTCAAAAGTGAATAAAATTTGTTAGGTAATTCTAGCTGCCATACTGTACAAAACAACACATATAATCATTAAATTGTGGCTTTCAAAAGTAACACATTATAAATATAATTACTTTGGGAGGAATTGTCAGTTACATGTGGCTTCTTTAGTCTCTTTATTTCTTAGTCCAATGAGTTGTGTCCATCTTAGCTAGATTTTTTAAAATTATATTTTACTGATTATGCTATTACAGTTGTCCCAATTTTTCCTCCTTTGCCCCCCCTCCACTAGCACCCCACACTCCCTCAGGCAGCCCTCACACCATTGTTCACATCCATGGGTCATGCATATATGTTCTTTGCCTACTCTATTTCCAATAATGTATTTTAGAGCCTCATGGCTAGTCTGTAACTACCAATTTGTAGTTGTTGGGTTTTTTTGGTTTGGTCTTTTTTTTTTTTTAGATTTTATTTATCTATGAAGGGGAAGGGAAGGAGAGAGAGAGAGAAACATCAATGTATGGTTGCCTGTCATGCACCCCCTGCTGGGAACTGGCCTGCAACCCAGGCATGTGCCCTGACTGGGAATTGAACCCTTTGGTTTGCAGGCCCACGCACAATCCACTGAGCTACACCAGCCAGGGCCAATTTGTAATTTTTAATCCCCTCACCTCTTCACCCATTCCCCCCACAGCCCCCTCCCATATGGCAACCATCAAAACACTCTCCATATCTGTGATTCTGTCTCTGTTTTTCTTGTTTGCTTAGTTTGTTTTTTAGATTCAATTGTTGATATGTATTTATTGCTGTTTTATTATTTTAGTTTTGACCTTTTTCTTAAATAAGTCCCTTTAACATTTCATATAATAATGGTTTGGTGATGATGAACTCCTTTAATTTGTTCTTGTCTGGGAAGCTCTTTGTCTGCCCTTCAGTTATAAATGATATCTTTTCTGGGTAGAGCCTTCGTGGCTATAGGTCCCTGCTTTTCATGATTTTGAGTACTTCTTGCCAGTCCCTTCTAGGCTGCAAAGTTTCTTTTAAGAAATCAGCTGACAGTCTTATGGGAACTCCCTTGTAGGTAACTAACTGCTTTTCTCTTGCTGCCTTTAAGATTCTCTCTTATCTTTAATCTTTGGCATTTTAATTATGATCTGTCTTGGAGTGAGCCACTTTGCATCCATCTTGTTTGGGACTCTCTGTGCTTCCTAGACTTGAATGTCTGTTTCCTCCACCAAATTGGGGAACTTTTGTTCATTAGTTTTTCAATTAGATTTCCAATTTCTTGCTCTTTCTCTTCTCCTTCTGGCACACCTGTGATACAAATGTTGGAATGCTTGAAATTGCCCCAAAAGCTGCTTACACTATCCTTGTTTTTTGGGATTCTTTTTTCTTCTTGCTCTGATTGGTTGTTTTTTGCTTCCTTATATTCCATATCATTGATTTGATTCTCTGCTACATCCACTCAACTGTTGTTTCCCTGTAAATAGTTCTTTATTTCAATTAGTGTATCCTTCATTTCTGACTGGATCTTTTTTTATGCTGTTGAGGTTCTCACTAAATTCCTTGAGCATCCTTATGACCAGTGTTTTAAACTCCATATCTGATAGATTGCTCATCTCCATTTTGTTTAGTTCTTTTTCTGGAGTTTTGATCTGTTCTTTCCTTTGGGCTGTATTTCTTTGTCTCCTTATTTTGGTAGCATTCCTGTGCTGGTTTGCATGTATTAAGTAGAGCTGCTTTGACTACCTGTCTTGGTAGTGTGGCCTAATAAAGTAGGTGTCCTGTGGGGTCCAGTGGCATAGCCTCCCTTATTACCCAGGCTGGGTACTCAAGGTGTGCCCTTTGTGTAGGCTGAGTACACCCTCCTCGTGTAGTTGAGCCTTTATTGCTGTTGACAGGCAAATGGGAGGGATTCACCCAGGTCAGTCAGCTGTAAGGATTGGCCATGGCCACTGACTACCAGCACCCGCCCTCCATGGAGGATCAGCTGTGCAGGGGCAGGGTGGTGGTGCTCCAGTGTGGTCTGTAGTTGTCCATTGGCCCTGTACAGGCCCTGGGTTTTCTCAGGTGCTGCAGGTCAAGGTCAGCCTCTTCCTGTGTTTGTCCAAGGCCACCCTGCCTGAGCTATAAAGCAATCTGAGAGGGCTGCCACTTGTGCTTGGCTTGGAGATCCCCAGGTGAAGCCAAGCTGTGAATCTGGGTTGGCTGCTACTAGTGCTGGGGCTAGGGCCACTTTGCAAGAGGTACAGGGGTTAGGGGGCTCAGTGAGGCCAGTTGGTGCTTATTTGAGAGGATATAGGAAGTTGTGAGGCATGAGCCCAGACCAGCCATTCATATGGAAAAGTCACTGTTAACTGCTGTACGTTGGGGTGGGACCGGTCCTCAGGGGATCCTCAGGGCAGGGCAAATAGTGTTAGCCAGGTTGATGGAATCTCAGATATGGTACTCGCCTGCTGGCTCTGTGGCTGTTTGCAGGGAGAGTTCAGAAAAGGGACAATGGCCTCTGCTCTCCTTTCTGTCTGGGAAAAAACTGTTCCCCAGCTCTTGATGCCAGACACTTCAGTTTCTCCCTGTATACCAACTGGTGCCTTTCAAGCTGCTACCCCAGTGCTGGAGCTCAGAGGGAGTGAGGCAGAGTAAGTCCATGTGTGAGCTCTTTAAGAAGAACTCCTTGAGACGCCAGAAGTTTCTTCCAGTGACTCATTCCCTGCTGGTTTTTGCATCCAGAAGTTATGGGGACTTATCTTCCTGGCACTGGAACCTTGGACTGGAGGGCCTGGGGGAGGGTCTGGGACTCTTCACTCCTAAAATATCCCTCCTTAATTTTTATTTACCATACATGGATATGGAACCAGCCCATTCCACATCTTCCAGTCTGAATAGATGAGGCTTCTTTAATTCCATAGTTGTTAGACGTCCATTCAACTTGATTTCTGATGGTTTTAAGTGATGGTCATTTTATAATTTAGTTGTAATTTTGATGTGATTGCGAGGATGTGAGCTGTATTTACCTGTGCCACCATCTTGACTGGGAGTCTCTCTTTGCTAGATTTTAACTATGTTGCCTTGAATGAACATATTGAGAATTGTTTTAAGAGCAATATAGTCCATTCACTCTCTTCTGCTTTTTATACAAATTCTATTTTTTTGAAAACTTAACAGGGTTTTGTGTCCTTTTTACATTCCTCAGGACCCACAGACGATTAGAACATTAACTCTCATCTCAAAAACCATTCAGACTTTGGGAAGCTGTGGTAGTTTGTCCAAAAGCAAGGTAAGTCTTTACATCTCTTGCTTTGTCTAAATATTGTTTTATTCTGTGATCCCTTCTCCCTTACTCACTCCTTTCCAAATTAAAAACAAAGCTAAACCAAAAATACATAGTACATACAGATGCAATAGCTATCTTTTAGGTAGATGTTGTGTCTTAGTCACCTATTAAAGAAGACAGATTAATTTAAACTAGTATACCTACGAGGGGGAGAGAGTCTGGTAAACTGATGCTAGTGCCTCCTGTTATCTAGCTGTACCATAATCACCTAAGAGCTATTGAGGAAATCTTTAGCTCCAAACCCTATACCTTTCTTAAAATATGTGATTAAAACCTTTTAGGTCTTAATCCTAAGACTTATTAAAAATATAGTTCACTGGTATTCTAAGTTCTCTACTTAATATATATAAATCCTCTGTGTTTTTTTTCTTAGTCAAGTTTCAAGGAGACATTCATGTGTGAATTTTTCAAAATGTTTCAAGAAGAAGGATATATTATAGCAGTTAAAAAGGTATTGTTTTGCTCTGTAACTATTAACATTTCTTTTCATATGGCACTGGGGAAATAATATTTCATAGTATTCCTAGAAGTTAATCCCCAATTTAAATAAATAATGTAAAACTATCCATCAACTATAACAAAGCTCTTTTTTCCCCCTTTATCCTCCCATTCAAAACTGGGATTTTTAGCTGTGAAAACATGTAAATGAGCTTTAGCAATGGCTGCTATTGCCAGTGTCCTAATAACATAAGTTACAAGTGTCTAGAGTTAGTGTTTCAACAGCGGCATTACTAGCAATTTAGTTGAATAATTCTAGATTGTGAGGGGCTGTCTTGTACATTGTAGGATGTTTAGCCTGATCTCTGGCTTCCGCCAACTAGACCAGTAGCATGTCCCTAGTTTGAAAACCAAAAATGTCTCTAAACAGCCAAATGACCCTTGAAGGACAAAAGTTGCCCCTGATTGAGAACCTGTAGTCTAGAAGTAAAGACTTACTATTTGCCTGATGTATAGTAAGCACTGAATTGCCATAGTAGAACATATATGAATTATTGAACATTTTATAAACAATATAGACTTACGGTAGTCACACAAGGAACGTTCCTAAAATTAAAATATACAAAAGCCTACAGTATATAATATCCTAATGTGAGGTTTACAATATACAAAAATTGCTATACTTAGAAATTGAAATTGTTTTGAAAGGATCTGTAATTTCTTGAGTTTTTAGTCTGAATCATTCTAAACAAAATGTAGCATTATTGTCATAGCCTAATAATTTGTTAAGAAAAGTTTTTTAAAATTTTTTAAAACTTTATTTTAATTGTTGTTCAAGTACAGTTTTCTGTCTTTTACTCCCAGCCCAGCCCACCCCCATAGCCCTCCCTACCTCCTTCCCATTTCCACTCCCCCCTAGTTTTTGTCCATGTGTCTTTTATACTTGTTCCTGTAAACCCTTCCCCTTTTTCCCCTGAAAATCCCTCCGCTCTCCCCTTTGGTCACTGTCAGCCTGTAAAAGAAAAGTTGTTTTAAAGTATATCTAATCTTGGCTTGAAGAAAGTACTGTATCTTGTTTATCACTGTTCTAATGTAATGAATTCAAATTAGCAAAACCAAGTTTTAAAGATTTCATTCATTGTCTATAACTTGATTCACAGTTGATTGCCAAGAGTATATTTTGTAGAAGTGTGTTTGTACTTTTTTTGTACTTTTAAAGTTCTTACAGGGACTCAGTAAATGAAAATGATGATTTAAAAAATTAAAGTGCATTAGAATCTTTTCATCCAGTATAATGCAGGTTCAACCAAATTTTTTTTAAGCGACTGTTGAAGGCTTTTGATGAGAAACTCTGCCAAAAAATAAGGAAAGAGAAAGCTGTCCTTTTATTTATAGGACATTGTTGAAGCATTTGTGGGACAGTGTAGGCAGACTTTTGTTGGCAATAGTATGATGTACTATCTTTTGTTTTGAGGTTGTTTTTCCATTTTTTATGACCTAGGCCATAGTAGCATCTGATTTTTTTTCCCTGACATAATCAGAATGCACAGAGTTGATAAGGTCAGTGGAGAAAGTATGTAAGGGGCGCCAGGAGGTTAGTCTGTTCCTGAACCGCCCGAAGTCACCCACTCACATTCTCATGGGCTGTTACCATGGTATGTCTCTGTCTCAAGTTTGGTTCTAGACTCCTAAACTAGCATAGGCCATTTTGCCCTAATATAAGAGTTTTCTTTGTCATTCACTAGCTAAGTCTGGATATGTGCAGTACCATAAAGTGCAAAAGCTTACGAAGCCCAACTTTTCATTTCGTATTGTTCTCACTGGTGACATTGACTGTTGCTCCAGAAGAAAATAGGTTGTAACTCTGAATCCTGTACTGTTCCCACAGCAGATAGAGAGGGTAGCCCTGACAGGTCTATGCACAGAATGACCGTATTATTTAGTGTCCAAACCTGGATACTTTTAAGAATTAAAAGGAGTTCTATTGATTATGTTGGGACCACTGCTGTAGGCAGGGACAGCCCTGAGCACACTGGGACCTACACTCACCCTGCCTATAGTCCATCTTAATTATCGTGTTTTCTTTCACTTTGTCTAACTGTATTTACCCCCTCGTTGCTTATAAATACGGCAGATAAATGGTAAATGTAAAAATTATCATAAATAAATAATATTTGTCCAATAAATAAATAAATCAGAGCCTTCAGGTAAAACTAAGAAATTAAACATTCAAATAAATCTGTTACACTCCATTAGCAGGGGGTCCTTAGTGAAAGTTAACAATGTGATAGGAAACTTCTTTATTCCCATAGGTACTTGTTCTGTATCACCCACATATGTATAATGCAAAAGAAATTTTGCTTGTGTTCTTTCACTTGCCAAGATTTCCTTCCTGGAAACCAGAAGTAAACATTCCATTGGAAATCCCCCAAGTGTGGGTTCTGGTGGGTAATTCACAGCCAGTGGTAGGAGAACACGGCTGTGCCCACAAATTCTGTTTACATCAGGCACTGGTGCCTCAATGTCATTCTTATTGGAATGTAATTTGGTTTTGTTTTTTAAGTCTGAAATGGGACAACACAGAAAAGTATAAATGAAAAAGCAAGGACTAAACATACACCAGTAGTTCTTTTATTGTACAAAATAGAATTCCTCTCAAAGAACAAGAATTGTTCTAATTTCCCTTTCCCATGAAAGCCACATTCTAGGTAGCTCTTGACAAGTCAAGGTAGCATATTTGTGAATGCTCTTCAGTAGAGCATTCCCTTGCTAGAGATGGGTACTTTAAATTTTCTTGAGCCACCATATTCCTGTGTTTGCCATAGGAAGTTTATAAATTGTGTTTAGAATCCAGGTTATTCCAGAGAACCCAGTTATACTTCAGTCATTCCTATGAAATACTGTCTCCCAGGGCTAAAGTCAATTTATAGTAGAAGTCAACAAACCCTTCTCTGTTCGGGGCTAGTGAGTAAATATTTCAGGCTTATCTGGTCACACAAGGGCTCTGCCACATACTCTTTTTTATTTGTTTGTTTTTACAACCCTTTAAAAATGTAAAACAATTTCTTAACTCATGAGCCTTACAAAAACAGGCTGCAGGTTGATCTGGCCTGCTGATCCATGGTTTGGTGATCCCTTACCTGTAATAGAGGTTTACAATCCTGTATCTAAAATCATTGGGACCAGAAGTATTTCAGCATTCAGTTTTCAGAGTTTTGAAAGGTATATGTTATATGTTATATAATACCCCCAGTGGGGCCTGATTACCACCTAATCAAACACATTATCGTTTATGTGGCACAATTCACTCTCAGTAGTTAAGTAGCCTTACACCAGTTCGGGGTAAGTTATACCCCCAAATGAGGTACCATAAATCAGAAATAAGACAAAAAATCTCTTTGTGTTCAGAACTTTAGAGATTTCAGAACTACAGTTAAGAGATTACAGACTGAATTCTTTCTACAAGGAACTATATTCTGGACTTTAAGTAATTTAAGAATAAACTTTTAGAATACTTGTCACTTGTAAATTAGGGACTTCCTCTACAATATGTGTTTTGCTTTATACATTACAATTATGTGTATTCCTTAATATTAAAGACCTTCACAGTGTTCTCATTGGCATTTAAAATAAGCTGAATTTCTGATGTATCTTACCACAAAGTATAATGTTTGCCTATTTCCCCATTCAGTTCTTGGATGAAATTTCATCTACTGAAACTAAAGTGTCCAGTGGTACGAGTGAGCCTGTACACCTGAAAGAAGGGTAATTTAATGAAATTAGACATTAAGGTCATGTTTTAGTATAGATGTTAAGTAAGTACAAAGAGCATGGGTCTGGGAGTGGGGAAATCTGAGTTTTTGTTCTGTGCTAGAACTGCCTGCGTACCATCAATCAGGTAAGTCACTCTCACTGTCCGTAAACTTCATGTTGGGTGGGCATGACTCCTTGTGCATACAGTCCAGTAGTTGTTTGGCAAATATAACGTGATTGTGGGTATTAGACTAAGTAGAGTTACTGTTTTGGAAAATAACAGTGCTGTTCAGTCTGAAAGTAGTAGTGTTATCATTGGAAGTTAAGGGGGGAAATCACTCATTTGGCCCTTTTAGTTCTGGGTGGCACAGTTATAAACTAAATTAAAGGATTTATTCCCTTAATGTGGCCAAAATAAATGTAAAAGTTTTAGATGTCAAAAATATTTTTATATGCTTAATATATTCTTATACAACTTTTTTACACCATTTAAAATGAAGACGATTTTTTGTTTTGGCTTAACTACTTTAATATTTGTAACTAAATATTTACACCTGTTGTTTTGGCAGTGAGATGTATAAAAGAGCTCAGGGAAGAACTCGGATTGGAAAAAAGAACTTCAAGAAACGTTGGTTCTGCTTAACAAGCAGAGAGCTCACCTACCACAAACAGCCAGGTAGTTGCGCGTATGCTTTATTGTGGGGTCTTTTCCTGGTTCTCAGTGAAGATTTCTTTTTGCTGCTTAATGTAACTGTAGTGCACCATTTCACTGATAAATGCTGTAGTTTGTAGTTTCTCACAGTGATACACACACACTAAGAATGCAATAAATATTTGACAAGTGACACCATGTAAATTAAATTTTTCTCACACATGTTCTGTTTTTTAAAAGTCCCTGCTGTTATAATCAATAAGAAACAACATTAAGACCTCTTAGAACTGTGAAGTGTCTTTAACTCTCAGAGCAAAATTGGTAGGCATCGATATCTAATAAATGAGAATATTTTGTCAAACCATAGATAGTGATTCCTATAAAGTTATCAGGTTCATTCTAGACTGTTAGCCAAGCCAACTCCAAGATGGAATTTTTAATTATTTGCCTTATGAGAAAGTACAAATAGGTTGTTTGGGTAAAAAGCCATCTTTTTACACTGTGATATGAGGGCTTCCAAGAGGCAGTTTGCCCTTCAGTGGACTGACACAATGCCTAAAATCGTCACCTTTTAAGTTTATTGCTTGGAGTAAAATGTTATCCACAGAAGGCCAGGAGCTTCTTCTGATAGCAGAAACTTAGTATCTAGATCATAGATCACATGCAGTAGAATCCCTTTTATTCAAAGTGATCAGGGTCCAAAGGTGTTCACTTAACCAAAAAAATCAGTTAAAGCAAGAATCACTGGAAAACAAACAAAAAGATGCATACATTTGTTAAATATTTATGTAATTGTTTACCAATCTTTTGATAGTGAGCCAGGATCTTTTCTTTGACTATGGATCTATAGGTTGGATTTCCCTTTCGTCTTTCTTGGGCATATATACCACAAATGCATCAGTTTTCAGATTGATTTCTCCAAAGTGAAACCAGAACTTAAATACTTGAAAAGTAATCGAAGTACAGAATCCTTTTAGATTTTCAGGATAGTCGCCCTAATCTTTTACAGCCCTCTCACGCCCATATAAATCAACTTTATTTGTATAGATATAGGTCTCCCTTTTTTGAAGCTTTTCAAAGCACCTGCTGATTTTCATATAAATAGTAAATATCTTAGTAGAGGGCAGTTGTTACTTTATGTATATTTCAGTAGATTATAATTACAACATGGAAAATAGCATAAATAAGTTTGGGGACAAACTCAGTGGACTTGGTAAGCAAAAAAAGAGAAAGCCTAACCAATGGAACAGAAGCTTAACAGATAGTAAGTAACTTAGCAACCATAAACATTCCGCATCCCATGAACATCATTCATTATGTTTTACTGAGTAAATGGGGAGTCTCAGTCAATCCATCAGATATGGTAGGTAAAGTAAGAGAGCTTCTCCTGTAAATTCTGAAATGATAAAACAAACACCATACGTAGGCTACTTTTAAGAGAATATAGAGTGCTAAGTAAGATGCTTCTTGAAGAAACCATAAGAAAAATGTTTTGTTTTATAACTTCTTTGAATGGCCTAGCCAGAATAACTGTATATGTCCAAATATGTTAGTAAGACATAAGAAACCAAATGCATTTTTTATTTAGGCTCCAGATAATTTGTTACAGCATACAAACATTCAAATGACTAAAGATCAATAGGCTACGTACTTGCCCTTCTGGACAGCACTTTTTATGCCAAGTATATTTTGAGGGGTTTAGAAGTTACAGCTTATGTTGAATACTGTATGAATGTCCTCACATATATAGCAGCATTTTAAAAATAGCTGTCATAATGTGCTATGTTTAAATTATGTTTACATTAACACTACATTGAAATAAAATTTAAGGTGAGTTAGTCATTCTTCATGAATAAATAAGCTATTTTTTCCTTATTTAAAGTATTTTCTAATCTAAGCAAATATTCTCAAGTCTTTTCTGGTTTTAAACTTTAAGAATCCTATGATAGCTTTGGCCTTTCCTCCAGAAAAATGCATATACAGTCTAGACACAAAATTTTTTGCATGTGATTTCAGGGAGTTCATAGACCCAAAGCCCATTCATAGTTCTCAGTAACTTCTGTTCCAACTAGTGATCTTATGAGGATAAAGTTTTGTGGAATGATTAGCTGCTCTAGGTATAAAATAGACACATTAGAAATTAACATTGTTTTTAGGCCTTAAGAAATTTAACATGTTGGAATGACTTGAAGGAGTGAGCTCTACTCTATGAAGTTATGAGATTGTTTACCAAAGCCTGCAGTTTTAAGCATCCATGCCTGTTGCTTTAACTATTTTGATGGATTTTTCCAAAATGTATTACATGCTTCCCTGTCTTCTAAAAAAGAGTTCATTGAACGTAAGTTAACATTTTCTAGATGACTTGGATCTGTCATTGATAATTATTATATAGTGCTCTTACTTAGTGATGTTTTCAGGGCTGTTTATGGGTGTGTTTATGGGCTGTTTATGGCTGTTTCAGCAGCTGTTTACTCCCCAGCTAAATGCCTTGGACTGCTCTGCTTTTTGTGTTCCTGTGTTCGTTTTTCTCTATTCCCTTTATGTTTAGGCTGACATCTTAATTTCTTGTGCTGTCAGTGAACCATAATGTAATGTCTCACTTCCACCTCTATCACCCACCTCCATTTTTTACTGCTAATATACTAGAAGTGAGGATATAGGTTCTATGTTTGTTAAAATTATGCCTAAGATTAAAAGTCTTTGATTAAAGACTTAAGGAATTTCCTCTATGAATAAGATACATAGGCTTTGGATTCTCTGGTTGTTAAGCAAATGTTTAATCTATTTCCTGTTTCCTTGCTGCTTTCTGGACAGCCAAGACTGCTAGTTAATTCTCTTGTTACACTTACTGTGTAACTTTGGTGTCTGAAGGAGTGCCTCCCAAAGTTTCTGTAACATAGTTCTGAATCATTGAGTCTTTTGTTCCATCCTCTTACTGGACACTGGTAGGCTGAATTTTTCTACCACTTAGAATCAAACCATATGGTCTTTTTCCAAATTAGTGGAAAAGGAATTAATATAATTTTTTTAATGTTAAGGGTTTTTTTCTTAACATTAATAAGTTGTGAAATTTTTGGTTCCTGCTTAAGTAATTACTCACAAGCAATAGTAAGCAACAAATCTTAAAGACAACTAAGTTAACATGTAGCATTACAGGGCACTCAGTCAGTTATCAGTCATGATTACATTGACAGTTTTGTATGGACCTGTGTGCTTGTGGTTATGGTTTTACTGCTACACTGTAATGTAGTCATCTTCTACAAGTAGAAGTTTTCCTAGTTATATGCTGGAACCAAATGTGTTATGGACATTCCAGCCTCTTCCTGTCTCATGTAGTCTCATTTTTTGCTTTCTCCATGTCACTTTACCAAACTACTCTTGCATTTTCTTTAACTTGTATACTTTTGCATTCATGCTTTTGCATATGCTCTACCTAGAAATACCTTTCTTTCCTTCTTCACCTTTAAGACTTAAATCAAGTGCTAGTTCTTCACAGGAGTCATTTATAAGCCTCTAGCCACCTCAGTTGAGGTATGCCCTTAATATGCTTCTTTGTCACCTTAGTGATAACTTCTATCATGCTATATGGTCTTTAATTTTCTCTCTCTGTTCCCCTGGTCTTTAAAATCCTCAATGGTAGGGACTATGTTTTTACTACCTCCATTAAGGCATTACATTAACTAAATGTTAATAAATGGTGTTCTTCAAAGAAGACCATATCTTCTAGATATGTTATCATCTAAATTATTTGAAGAACTACAGCTCTAGGCTTCTAACCTGTTCACCAAGTGTGCTAATAATAGATTATTAACAAATTCATCTCTAAAATTCCATCCCGTGTTCTCCAAACTTAACTGTGTATTGGGTACTTTGGGAAACTTGACATAACACAGATTTATACACACAGCTGACACAACTCCATGTGACATCCAGTGTTCCAGCTCACATAGCTTGTGGACAATATGAAAGAACCTTCCACAATGTTTTAAACAGGAATTTTAATACATTTGGATTGGCTTGGTTTTTACCTGCTCATATTTGCTCACACAGGGCTCTATAGTATTTTTTCTTTGATAATTAAAGGATATCATCAATTCATTCATGCATTCATTCACTAAATATTTTATTGAGTGCCTGCTTTCTGCCAGACACTGTTATAGACTCTGGAGAAAACAATAGTGAACAAAACATACCAAAATCCTTGCCCTTGTAGATCTTACAGTTTAGCAGTAGTAGATAACACACACACTCAAAACAAGCAGTGTATTGGATGGTTGTGGGGTTTTTTTCATTTTTTTAAAATATATTTTATTAAATGAGATGGACAAAAATAAAGCACAGGAGGGAATAGACAATGGTGGGCTCATTGAGGAGAGTTCTGATATTAAAAATTCTAGCCAAGAATGGCTTCATTAAGAAGGTGAAGATGACAAAGGAATGTGCCTTTGTGGGTATATGGAGTAATAATAACACAAACATAGCTAACAGCAGCCAGTATAAAGGCCTTGAAAAGAAGTGTGCCTGGAGTATTCAGAAAGCTCCTGTGGCTAGGAAAAAAAATGAGTAAAGGGATAATTATAGAACTGAGGCCAAAAGATCATGGAGAAGTTAGACATTATAGGGCTTTGTGGACCATTGGAGGTCTTTTACTCTGAATAAGATGGAAAGGCATTGGAGAATTGTAAGCAGAGGAATAATCTTGCTTTAATAGGATTAATCACTCTCATCATGTGGAATGTTAAGAGAAAAATAGAATGCAAGGGGCAAGGAGGCAAGTTAAGGCACTTTTGCAATAACCCTAGGGAGAGAGGATAATGGTTTCAACCAGTTGGCAACTATGGAGGTGGTAGAAATGGATCACATTCTGTACTTATGAGGATAGTACTCACAGGATTTGCTGGAGAAGGTGTCCTCAACCCCAAGGCCACAGACTGGTCCAAACCAGACCCATAGCAGGCCACACAGCAGGAGGTGAGCAACTAGCTGGTGAAAGCTTCATCTGTATTTATAGCCACTCGCCATCGCCCACATTGGCACCTGAGTTCCGCCTCCTGTTAGATCGGCAGCGGCATTAGATTCTCATAGGGGAACCTATACACTTGAATCATCTCGAAACCATCCCCCATCCCCTCGTCCGTGGAAAAATTGTCTTCCACAAACTGATCCCTGGTGCTGAAAAGTCTCCACTGTGCCAGAGGATCAGATATTGAGAGTGAAAGAGGTGGGATGCCCTCCTCCCATTCTACCCAGCGTTATTTCTTATATAACACATTTGTCTTTCCTGGATTTACTATTTATTTTGCAGGAATGTTCCTCAAGGAATTATTCCAGATAGATTTTATGGCTGATAACTTTTCTGAGTCCTTGCATATTTTTAAGTCTTTATTTTTACCCTTATTCTTAAATGATAGACTGTATTTAAAATTATTTTCACTCAGAACTTTGAAGATACTACCCCATAGTTTGCTAGTTTCCATTGTTGCTGGTGAGAATTTTGATGTCAGTCTTCTGGTTCTCGGTCTTGATTCTTCCTAGAAACTCTTTAGACTTCGTTTAGCCTTCAAGTTCTACTATTTTACAACCAAGTGCATAGGTATTGTTTCTTTTTCTTCCATTTGCTCAGCACTTGATGGGTCCTTTCAATCTGAAGACTCCTACCTTAATCTCTGGGGCATTTTCCTTGGTAATTTTTTCCTGAACACTATTTCTGTTCTGTTTCTAGAATTCCGATTAGACAGATATTGAAACTTCTAATTCCATCTGCCATGGCTCTTAACTTTTTTTACTTAACAGTTTCTTTGTCTTTTTGTGTGTATTTTTGGAGAGTCCTCAGTAAAATAATTTGTTTTACTAATTTACTTTGCAATTCATTCCAGTTAGCACTATTCATGGTGAAATTAACTCTGACATGACAGTGTATGTTCCTGGGAGCAATGTGTTTTCTGTATGTATGCGACACTACAGTTTGTCCAGAAATGAAGAAACTTGGCAATTCTAGGGTGTGTGTATGCTTTATATTTTCAACAAATCTAAAATAGATATTTCCTGCAAAACTTTAAAAACTCTCTAATCGCTATGGTTCCCCCCCCATAGCTTGGTTCCCAAAGACATGTCTTCTTTGCCCCGTGATTTGTTATACCCGATTTCCTCAGATGTTGCTCTCTTTGTTGTACTATGTGTGTCCCTCCTTTAGCGTTTGGTGGTTTCCTCATCTGTTTGGTAAATTTTTTGGTGATTTGTTCATTTTTGTGTTTTACAGTTCGGTTGCCTGCTTGAGTGTTCAGTAGCTTTCTGCCAATGATTATGAGGGAGGGGCAAGGGTGCTGGTGCTTATCCTCTGGTGCAGGTGCTCTCCTTCCCTCCTGAGGGCCAGCAACTACCTTTGACATGGCACTGCTCTATAGCCCAGGACTGCATCCTTGCTGCTTTAGCCTGGGACACATGCCTCTGTTGACTGATGCTTAGCGCAAGCTGGGGTTGGCAGGGTGGGGGCCGGGGGTGGGGGAGGATGAGGGCCTAATTGGCCCAGCTGTTCCAGATGCAGCTCATTGCCTAATCATCCTGATGTATGTCTGAGAGTGTCCATTGACTGTGGCTTAAAGCTGTCTTCTAACCAGCCCTACTTTTGCAGCTGTTTTCTATGCTACATGCAGCTCCACCTGTAGCTTTCTTCAGTTTACTCCCTCCACACTCTCCCCCCACCAATAAATTTGACCTGTCTGCTTCCAGGAGACTTCTGATAGTCTTTTCTTATTTCCTGTGCATTTACGATTTGTATTTGTTAAAGTTAAATGTTGTTTCCTCATAAAAGTTTTCCCTAACCATCCAATTAAAGTAACTTCCCAGTTACTTTGTACCATATCACCTCGGGTTATTTTCATTATACCATTCATTTATGCCTAATATTTACTTTTGTCACTCTTTCCAGACCTAAATGTAAACTTTACTAGGGGCCTTATGTGTTCTGTTTACTGCTTTATCCCAAGTGGTATACAGTGTCTGGTATATAGTAGACATTCAGTATGATAGTTGAAATAAGTGACTTCCTGTCTTTTTTTTTATGTATCATATTTGCTTAAATTATACAAATTTTAGATTTTATTATAGAAACCAGGTTTAGCAAACAGTCTATGTTAAGCTCTCTGACCAGAAAGAAAACCTTTATTAACCAAATAATTGTCTTTGAACAAAAAGCTATATACATTAATCCATGGACTAATATAAAATGTAAAGGTCTTAACCTCCAGCACTTTGATCTACATGTCATTAAAACAAAGTTTGGTGGGAAATAAAGCAAAGCATTGATTTTCTAAGAACAACATTACCAAATGACTAGAAAAGGTTGTAATTCTATTTGTTTATAGTTTCTATGACTATATGAGATCAAGTCTGTTCTCAGATAACTTGTAGGTTGAAGTGCATCTTTTATGCCATATTATTATGGAGCTCCTTTAGCAAACTCAAATTTCCAAATTCTTAAATTAGGTTAAAGATTCATTCTACCAAATAAAATTTTTACTTTTGTTTCCTATATCTCTTAGAGTAAATTTGGTAGCTCTGGTCAGCTGACCAGCCAACCTGTGATAGTAATGAACAATTTTTCAATTTAAAATCATTATTTTGCCCCTACTAGTATGGCTTAGTTGGTTGGACATCATCCTGCAAAGCGAAAGGTTGCCAGTTCAATTCCTGAACAGGGCACGTGCCTGGGTTGCAGATTAGATACCCCTGGTTGGGGTGCATACTAGAGGCAACCAATCAATGTTTCTGTCCTTCTCTTTCTCCCTCCCTTCCCCTCTCTCAATAGATAGGTAGGTAGATAGATAGATAAATATATATTTTTTTTATTTTGAGGTTTAACCCCTTAATTAAATATTATATTGAAAAACCAGAAAAATTCACTTAGGTATAATCAAATTCACTGCTCATGTAATAACTTCATGCCTGAAAATTCCATGTTTTGGCAAGTTTTGAGTATGCCTCTGTTACTAAGTATATATATTTTTTAGTCCCTACATAATGTTACAAAATAATATAACACTTTACAAAATAATATTGATGTTAAAAAAAGATTTATGAGAATTTGCCCTAATAAACTGAAGAATGCTTTTTGAATATGGTCACACAGCAAAATAAAATATAATGGTAAATGTATTAAAAATAGTGTTTTTATTTTCTACATAGAGATTGAATTTATTTCCACATTTTTCTTGGAAAATGTTTTAGTTTTTGAAAAAAGAAAAGAGGAAGTCTCTTTATAGAAAACAATCAATTTATCTGTTCCATAAAAACTACTATTTATATATGTGCAATTTGGAAATCTGTAGTTACTTATACCATCAAGAGGATGAACTTAAATCTTACACCATTAGCCTCTTTATAATTCTGAGGAAGTTATTTTATTTTGTTGTACTTCTTTTATTATTAGGCAAAGATGCAATTTATACAATTCCAGTGAAAAACATTCTTGCTGTGGAAAAACTGGAAGATAGCTCTTTCAACAAGAAAAATGTGAGTTACAGAAATAAGTAAAACTTTTGAAATTGCGTATAATTACTCAAAAATTTTCAAGAGGTTGGTCATTTTAGTATTTGCCATTAATCATTAATACTATATCATTGCTGGTTAGGTCTCTGTCTTAAAATTGTCCATTATTGTTGATGCTTTGTATAGTCAGCCTAGCCTATTAAGTTAAAGGTACTTTTCTCAGTATTACCCTATGAAACTTTTCAGTTTGACCATCAAGTCTTGTAGTAAAATAGGCAACCGATCTGTACAGTTTTATCTTTTGCTGCCACTCAGTGCATACCATTATACTCCAGCCAACTAAGATGATTTTCTTCTTTTTCTGTATTTTCCCACTGCTTTGCCTTTACTTACACTTTTTTCTCCAAGTGAAATCCCCTCCCTTAATTCCTATTTTATGATAGTCTGTACCTTTGGGCATGTGTGGTTTCTAAAAATTATATAATAATGTACTGTTTAGTATCATATGACTCAGATTGCTTCTCTATTTCTCTTATATACTTTTTCCTGTTTTGTACTATGTGTTGGTTTTGATACTGTTACTAACTTTTTATCTTAATTGCCTATAAAGATGTTCCAAGTCATACATACGGAGAAACCACTCTATGTCCAGGCAAATAATTGTGTGGAAGCTAATGAATGGATAGACGTACTCTGCAGGGTGAGCCGATGCAATCAGAACAGGCTCAGTTCTTATCATCCCTCTGCATATCTAAATGGCAGCTGGCTCTGCTGTCAGGAGACCAGTGAAAACGCTCGAGGCTGCAAGCCCTGTACTGCGTAAGTGTCTTTTGATTTAAAAAGCACTGTTTCATATGTGGTCTAGCTATACCGTGGAGTGTTAGCCATGAAGGGGAATGGAGTAGTGATGTATGTTATAACACACATGAACCTTGAAAACATGCTAAGGGAAAGATGCCAGACACAAAGACCATATACTGTATGTTAACATTTTTGTAGTGTCCAGAATGGGTAAGTCATGGAGACAAAAAGTAGATTAGCAGATGTGAAGGGTGGGAGGGAGGCAGGAATGGAGAGTGCTAATGGGTACAGAGTTTCTTTGGGGGGTGATGAAAATGTTCCCGAGTAAATAGTGTCTGGCACAAGTCATGAAAAAGGGCAGTGCCTAACTTGAGCAAGGTAATCAAGGAAGAAGGGCTTAGCATTCTCTTTTAATTGTGTGGAACAGCTGTTGTCTCCCTGTAGACTTCAGAAGTAATACATTGCTATTGTAATGAAGCACAGGTTATGAAAATTATTTTACTTCTAAATTCCCCTCCTTTTGATTAGAGTTACATAATAACCAAACCTCTGTTGTCCCTGTTTAATTTAATTATCAAATGAGACTAGATTTCTGAGGTTCCTTCTATAAAATTCTGTGGTTTTTTAAGTTTCAAATCTTCAAAAGTCTTTGGTATGTCAACAAAGTGAAATTTTTCCAATGTCTTTAATTTCATTTTTATCACAGAGGTGTCCCTGCAGACATCCAAATAGATATTGATGAAGACAGAGAAACAGAAAGAATTTACTCCCTTTTTACCCTCAGTTCACCTAAGCTACAGAAAATGGAAGGTAAATGTATGATTAAAATGTTTTTATGTAACCATGATCCTTAATTACCAGTTCCTGAAGTATTACTTTGGCATTATCTTAAAAGCTGAAAATACTCATAGATTTACCAAAATGTTACTTATATGAAAGTTGACAAACTCTCCAAGGGGAGCATTTTTCATAGATATTCATGAAGTAAAAATACTATTTTTGCATAAATGTGATCATAATTAATAAATTGAATATATTTTGGTTATCTGTGCATTTCCAGGGGAAATCTCCCCACCTCAAGACACTGGAAAAGTTCTTATCTCTGTTACTAATTACATTTTGAAATACAGTTGTCTGATCAGAGATTTTGCTGCTCATTGTAGAGGCTTGTGGAAGTATAGCAGTGTATCAAGGACCACAGAAAGAGCCTGATGATTATTCCAGCTTCGTAATCGAGGATTCTGTTACAACCTTTAAGACAATTCAGCAAATAAAAAGCATCATTGAGAAGCTAGATGAACCTCATGAAAAGTATAGGAAGAAAAGATCAAGTAGTGCAAAATATGGGAGCAAGTAAGTATTTTAAGAAACTTTCAACATATTTTTAAACATAGTTTGAGATTGATTGTACTGCTGTGTACTCACATGTGAAATACAGGCCTCCTGCTCACCTATGTCTTTCAAGACCCAGCTCAGTAGCTTTCTCTTGTGTTAAGTTTCCCTGGCCACTCACACAGTGATCTTCGTCTTTTCAGGTCTGGTACCATTTCCTTATGTTGGTGCTGTACTTCATCACCACTTCTAATGTTACACTCTAACGTCACATTCATTAAGTGGAATACTCAGTCGCCTGTTGTGTTATTTTTTTAGTTTTTACTGAGCCTCTCCCTTCCTTAGTTTCTCCCATAATGCCTTATACATAGTAAGTAATTAAAACAAAAAACCTGATAGAAAAGTGCCAAAATATTTTATAGTAGATTTTTGGATCCATCTCAGATGTACCTGGATAAGTGGATAACATTTGTCAGGAGCTGACTCCAGCCCAGGAACTGCCTAGTGCTTCACATCATATCACTTAGATTGTTTTGGGTACAAGTAACAGAAAGCCCCAACTGAAGGCCTAACCAATAAGAGATCTTTTAAGTCTAATTTTAACTTCTACAGTTGTTCGTTCACCAGCTAACACTCATCGAGGTTCATCCAGCCACTTGGCCATCCTCAACAGGGTTTCTGTCTTCCTCAGGCTTGTCCCTTCATGGTCATGGTTGGGGTACAGCAGTTCAAAGCCTCACATTTTTCTATAATAGTGTCGATACGGGGAAAGCTGTTTTCTCCTCACTGAGAGAGAAGAGGCTTATCTACAGTTAGCCCCAGCTTCCCCTAGACTACAGGGCTGCCCAGGACTAGCACTAGAATCTGGTTTCTGTTGATACAGAACTGAATAGGTAGCAGATGGTTCTTAGACCAACGAATAAGTGTTTGCCACAATGTACACTCTCCCATTGAACCTCACATCAGCCTGACATTGTTATTTTCCCATTTACAGCTGGGGGGACTGAGGCTCAGGCAGGGTATGTGCCTTGCCCAAGGTCACACAGCTGATTAGTGAGGGGACTTTTAATCCTGGCCCCACCATTTTAGGTATTTTTTAATTGTGTGGATTAATAATTATATTTCTGATTTATGAACAATAAAAATGAGTTTGACAGGTGTGAATGTTTGAGTTTTCCCTGAATAGAAGGTTCAGTACATTCAAAGGGTATTGTCAACATCGCACCCCCATCTTTTCTGCGCTAGTGTAATCACTTCTCTTCCACCAGCAGGCATGCATTTCGGGAGCCCCAGGGGGTCTCTGCGTGAGGTCATAGACAGAGCTGGACCTTCCTTAAATAGTAGGTCCCCCTTACACATACACGCTGGACCCCCTCCCAGCTTTATTTTCTCCATTAAAAAATACCAGTCTCTCGTGTACTAAATATTTTGCTTATTCTATTTTCCCTATACCAAAATGTAAGCTCCATGAGGTCAAAAGGTTCTGTTGATTTTCCTCACTGTTGTATCCGTAGCTTCTGAAATAGTGCCTGATGTTTAATAGGCGGTCAGTAAATACTTGTTGAGTTAACGAAATAACTCAGACTTGGCATGAGAGAGTATTGAGGGAAAATTATACATACGTAATGGAGAGTATGAGATAGTTGTCACTTTCTAAAACGTTACATTCTTTACCTTTCAAAAAATGATTTTCTTTTTTTTTTTTTCCTGTAGGGAAAACCCAATTGTTGGGAAAACATCTTAAGAGTTTGACCATTTGATTCAGAAGAACTGGAAAATACTATTTTTGTTGGAGTTTTTCGATTCATCGTATTTTATTCATAGTATTTAAGAATGAACACTGGCTTCAGTTTTACCTGCATTCACATTGTATTTAATATTTAATAATTGAAATTAATTGTTTGGGAATCCTTGTATTGATGCATTACTAGGGAATTTGAAACCCAAGATTCCCTTCATATCTATGTATTGAAAGCCATGTTTCTGCAACTTCTTTTTAGTAGAAAGAACCTTCCTACAGAAGCTTTGTTTAAAAAAAAAAGAACTCCTCCATAGCTGGAAACCATCTCTTCTTGTAACACCTCATGTTCAGTGGACTTTTCACTACCATTAGTGCCTGCTCTATACTGCCAACATTGTGTTGTTTTTCTAGAAAGTCCCAATCCATGACAACTCAGAGCTTTCCATTTGGTTCACCTAGACCATCCATCTTCAAAATAGAAAAAAAATAATAAAAGGTTTTCCTTTGGCCCAGTAGTCCTTACAGATTACATTAGGGACAATGACAGACACTTTAGAAAACTGCCAGAGCATCCTTAAAAGTTGATAGACCCGTTTGCCTATTTTAAGATGTAAACAGAACTCAGACAGGAGGAATCAGGGAACGTGTGCTATCAAGTGCATCTTGTTTACATTTGGGATGAGTGGTGGCAAGTGAAATAAAATGAGACCACTAAATTTTTTTCATTGTTTTAAATATCAGGTACTCATTTTTCTTGATTTGAGAGTTCAGATTCACATGACTTCTAAGGACATTTCTTCTGAAAAAGAAGAGAAAGTAACCAGTGAAAGAAGGTAGGGGGAAAACCACCTCACTTCACCTGCCATTCCATTCATTATAAAGGGCCACCACCAAACGCCCTCCTCCTGGCGTGACTGTTCTCGAGAGGAGAGCTAACTCAAGAACAGCCACTTGGCGCACTTTAATAATCGAGGCTCCCAGCCCCAGATTATACTTTAGATACTCCAAGGTATCTAATCTCTACGATCAGTTCAATGATCACTGTTTAAGTCTAGAAATAGTGCTTTTCTGAAAATGTTTATATTTCATTCCTGTTTCCTTACTGCGTGCTAGCCGAATGGAATTTGGACAAGCATCTGTTTGAATCCTGTTTTACCGTAATAATTTACTTTCATCCTAAAAACCATAACCTGTAAGTAAGCAGTCGAAGCAAGTTGCCATCTTGAAGTTGAGAGAGACACATTTTGCTTCATCAGTATTAAAAGCCATGGTACTCTCTTATTTTGTCTTTTTACATTCAAACATCTTCTAAATGTGGTACTTTGAACCTGGGGGGTATTTACATGTTCCTGTTTAAAACTGTGACTTATTCATGTAAGTCTAGCTAGTAGTGCTTTTTCTGTTGTTGTTTCCCTGAGCATAAGCTATATTTTAAGATACACTTTTCCAATTATGTTATTGGTGAATAATTGTTATTAAATTATGTTGTTACTGTGTAGGCATTTTAAAGACCATTGGCATACAATCAAAGTTATTCCATAAGTGATTCTAATTGAGCAATGTATTTCTCTGAATGACTTGTAAAAATCAATTGGTTTTATTAAGAAACAGTTCTCATGTGCATTATGGTAGGTTATTTCTGGCCTATTTTAAAGAGAAATTTGAAAGAGTTCTTTAATTTTTTGGCCTTGTAGATTCTACAAAGTACAGTGCTTTAGAAATATGAAGGAATTTAACCATTCAATAAATTTCTTGTTGTTGAATTTCATTTAGCTTGCAGTTTCCTTTTAAGAGTCTCCAAACTGTCACCCTGAAATGGACACATGAGCGTTGTCCAGTACCACTCGCCACTCTTGGTGGTTTTTAGTCCTCTGCTGTTCTTTTTCAAGGCAAAAGAAATATTCTTCTAGAATTTTGTAATGTCAGATCTCCAAATATGAGGGTTTTTACAGGTCCTGGCATTACCAAGGAGACCAAGACTGTGGGAACACATGACCCCGAATCTGAAGGGAGGATTTCAGTCATCAGTTATCTTCTCCACATGACACTTTTCAGCAGCCACTTTTACTGGAATTAACCAGGCTGGCACAGCCTAAAAAGACATAATGTGAAATTAAATTAGTTTTCTTTGAAAGTCTTCTGAAATAAGAAACTCTGTCAATAGGACCCTAGATAACCAAGGTACTTTTGATTTTTACTACCTGATCTGTTTCTCTGCCTTTCCCACCCCCTTGGAAAAATACATAGCAACTCACTTCACCCCAAAAACCTATAAACCCCAAGAAGGAAAGAGAAGGATGATAAAGAGAAACTCTTGCCATAAATGCCAGTTCCGGGTCTTAGTTTAGCCATTTCCATCAGTTGAAATTGTGGTGATTTGTTGCTTGTTCTGTTGTTATTGTTTGTTTTGTTTTTTGTTCAGCTTTGTTCTTTTAATATTCATTTAATATGACAATGAGCAATAGCAAAGTTTTTTACTCCCAAGTATATAATTTGTCAAGTAGAATGATTTTATTTGCCAAAGAAATATGTTTATAATGTCATGGGTAATAGTTAAGTGTCAAACTAGGCTTTCCTCATGATATTAAAAAAGTGACCAATGCTGTGGCTTTTGTTTCTGTTTATGCCTAGTTGCAGACATTTATCAGAAAGGCTCATTCATGCCAGGTTTTAGAAAGCAGATTTTTTTAAGCAAGTAAAAGCACCTTTGATCCGCTCTAACGGTACATCCTGTAAAGACAGAAATGCAACAAAGCTTCCTGGGTGTCCTTACAGTAGGTGAAAAACACACGACTCGTTCTGGAGTTAAATTCCCAGCCTTGATTGATATAATTTGCTTCCATTTTTATACCTTGGTAATTAATATGTTGCTAGTAAATACTGGTTTTTATAGTGTTCGGTTTTAAAATGTAAGTTATCAAAACAATGTAGTGAATTTCTGCAACCATATCATATTTTTGAGAACGTATTTTTATTTAAATTTTATTTTCTTATCAAGAGTATTATAAAAATTAAAGACTTTTGTAACTACTGCTTAGAAATAACTCAAATAAATTACAAGAAGCCTGTCCATTCTTTGTGAGACCATACTTTCTTACCGACTTAGGAATTCTTATTTAAAATTATTGTGCCTTAACTATTAGTAAGGGAACAGCAGAAGTGAGCAATCCCCAGTTACAAAGAAGAATGAAGTAGCCTGGGAAGAGCTCAGTATTCTTGCATTTAAGTAGGCTGATGTTTGATGGACTGTGGTCGTTGCCCGTTTATGCATTCAGCACATTTGGTTTGAGGACCCACAGTGTGCCTCGCAGAGTCCCATCATCCCTCAGAGCCACACACGTCCGATGTTCAGGAACGTGTTCCACTCCTGTCTGGGTAAACAGGTTAGAGCTGAGTTTTCAGCCTGCGTTAGACTTTTTGAAGGATGCCACGTTCTACTCTTCTTGAGAAGGTCAGTGCCATAGCCTCTGGTTACTCAGGTCCCGCTCGGACTCTGCAGGGAAGCCTGCCCCACAGCTCGGCTTTCGGTGCACGCTTCCAGGGGTTGGATGTGGGTCATGTGCCATTTTGCTGAGCCGTCTAGAGAATGTGAAGTGACAGCACAAAAACCAGTTAGAAACTATGCCCCCAATATGAGAAGCAAGAGTCCTTCCTAGTAGGACTTCAACAGCCCTCTTAACATCTCTAAGTAAACCTTCATAAAACAGCTCCTGCCACTACACAAGGGGCTGAGGTTAGTAAAGAAGAAGGGATAAGATTCCGAACCTCCATGGATCTTATTTTTATCTAAATACCAGACCCTCCCCTCACACTAGCCCATGTGTTTGAATAGAACTTGCCAGAAACATTAAAGAACTAGGGATCTATTCCATGACATAAACAAGTTAATTCTTTGAAGAGAAAGGGGGCCATTCCTTAGGTGGGTTCCAAAGCGACACACCTGCGGCCAACCTGAGTCCCATTACGTGTGCACAAGAATAAAAAGTGAGACATAACTCGGCACCACTGTGTGCGGGTCTGCTGCTTCTCCTCTACTGTAGGTCAGTGGCCAGTGCTGACCCTTCAGGGTACACATGATGGGTACTTCAAAACAAACTGACCAGTGTTCCGAGTCTTGATTCCTCATACACATCTGCTCCAGAGGTTTGGCCATCTCTGGCTAAAAGGTTCATTCTTAGCCTTTTCATCTTGCATTTGACTTCTTAGTTGGTGACACCATTTGCTACCATATTTGAAGCTTATGTGTATATTTTATATCAACAGCAGAGAAGGTGTAACCTGTTTACACTAAAGTCCTGTTAAGATATGTTTCATTTTCAGCCTTGTTCAGATCCTCTAGGTTTCATACCATTAAAATCTTTGTACTTTCTTCATATTGCTCTGCTTTTGCCTGGAGCGAACAACACTCTTGTCCAAATTTAACGTATTTCTCAACTCCTCCCAGAACTGAGAGTCCACACTGCCTGAACTGTTAAAGAAACACCCGTCACTTTAGACAGCCCTAGTGCAGGATGGGTAAGTGACCCCTGGAGAGGCATTTCAGACTCTGGAGGAGAGAGCAGGCTCAGGGGTAGGAGGGTATACAGTTTAAAAAGGCATAGTCAGTGATACCATTTTACACTTAATTCAAACCACCAGCTAATTTTGTAAATCAAAAAAAGCTCGACACAATCTTGACTGATACAAACACATAAGCGAGACTGATTCTCACCCAGAGGCCTTTTCCAATGTGGAGACTGAGAAACTTGTGTGAGTGTGAGACATGCGTTTTTAAACTTTGGGGAATACTGGAATATGGGCTAAAGTAAACTTGCAAATCCTGACCCCAAGTCTCAGTCCCAAACTCTACATGAAAATATGTGTCAGTAGTACAGCCAAAAGCACTGCCTCCTTGGAGCTCACATCCTGAAGAGAGAAGGAAAACTAAATGAACAAGTAAATTATGTGAGATGTCAATAAGAATGTTGAAGCAAAGTTGAGCAGGGAAAGGAGACTGGGAGAGGTGGGGACGGAATTAATAACTAAGCAGTTAGGGAAGGCCTCACCAGGAAGGAGATATTTGAATAGAAATCAGAAGAAGTGAGGAAAGGGGGTCATAAGGATTTGTAGGGGGAAATCCTTTCAGGCAGATGAAATAAAATGCCTGGTGTGTTCAAAACAGCAAGATTGGTGTGGCCAGAACAAAATGAGTGCGTGAAGAAGGGGCAAGGTAGATTAGGGGGAAGGTTTGGACCAGCAGAGTGACATGATCAACTCACCTTCCAGGTTCTGGCTGCTGTGAGGAAAATCCCAGAGGGCGTGGGAGGAGGTATGGGACCTGGTGGGCTGGCATCCCAGGCATGTGAGAGAGTGGGGCTGGCTTACATTTGAGGGTAGACCCAACAGGGCTTGTTGACAGATGGAATGTGGGAAAAGGAAAGAGTCTAGGAGGCTCCAGTGGCCTAAGCACTGGAAGAAAGGAGGGGACATTTACTGAGCCAAGAGGGTCTAGAAGATGTGTACGTGTCATTTTCTGTGTCCATGTTAGTGACTCCTGGAAACCAGGTCCATTTAAATCACTTAGAAAGTACCAGCACATATTTTATCTAGTTTATGCACTGCGTATATCTTCCTTACTAGATTGTAAGTGATTCCAAGGATAGAGAGGGACTTTATTGTACCCAGAGCCTCTTGCCCTCAGATGAGGAACATAATACTATTCTATTAATTAATGACATACTACAGCTAATGATGGAGTAGCAAGGGCCTTGGTCGAAAGTCACCCTAGAAATACAATCTTGGTCAAATAACCCCTTTGGGTTTTGGTTTCCCTACACAGGTAGAAATTTAAAGTTGCTCTCTTTTAAGAACAAGTCTTTGGGCCCTGGCTGGTGTGGCTCAGTGGATTAAGCGCCGGACTGCAAAGCAAAGGGTCATTGGTTTGATTCCCAGCCCCAGGGCACATGCCTGGGTTGCAGGCCCAGTCCCCAGTAGGGGGTGCACGAGCGGCAACCACACATTGATATTTCTCTCCCTCTCTTTCTTCCTCCCTACCCCACTATCTAAAAAATAAAATAAAATCTTTAAAAAAAACAAGACTTTGGGCCCTTGCTAGTCACTAAGTTCTCTGCTAAACCCAGAAGCTCTAAGATGCTGCCCTCAAGTTGCTCATGGTCAGGCCAGAGACTGGACCAGAGTGACCTGAGGATTCCTCTGCAACTTCAATACCCAGACAACCGCCAGGATCCTCCCACTCACCCTCCGCCCCAACTATTTGTGTGGACAATTCAGTACCTTTGGTGGACCCTTCCTGGCAGAATATTCCCAGCTCTTCTCCAAAACTCCACAACCATGGACCAATTTAGAAACACTGACCCTGTTAGGCCCTGTAAAATTGTATTCTCCTTTTCCTCCTATAATCCTTAGAGAAAATAATTGGATGGACTTGGGAAGCATTGTGCTAAGTGAAATAAGCCAGTCAGAGAAAGAGAAGTACCATATGATTTCACTCATGTGGAATCTAATTTTTTAAAAAAACTGAACTAACAAGCAAAATAGGACAGACTCTTAGATGGAGAGCAGGCTGACAGCTGGGAGAGGGTGGGGGATAGAGTAAAAAAAGAAAAAACTCATGGATACAGTGGTGATTGCAGGTGGGAAGGGGGTAGGGGGAGTAGAGGAGGGTATAGGGGAGATAAAGGGTAATGAACAAAGACTTAACCTGAGGTGGTGAACACACAATACAGTGTACAGATGATGTGTTGTAGAATTGTGCACCTGAAACCCATATAATTAAATAGTGTCACCCCAATAAATTCAGTAAAGGAAAGTAAATGGATTGGAATTTTTTTTTAGAAAAATGAATAGAGTCCTTGTCATTAATGAAATAACTGACTGACAAATGAAACAGCCTGGTGTAGGAAAAGAGCCCGGCACCTGTTCTGCCAAGGTGGTGGTAAATTAACTGAACAAGGAGACCGTTATACTGGGGTGACACTGATGCCGTTGGCGGACTGCATAAGCAAACCAAAATCTGAGACCAAATGCCTCAAGGTAATGAAATCAAACGCTAAGGACCACCAATCACAAAGTGCCAACTAGGCTTTAAGACACAACCAACCAATCCCTCTCTTTGTGTCCGCACCTTCTCTATACGTCTTTACCCTGGCTGGCCAGAGGCTCCTGTATTCACTTCTGGATTGACCCTGCGCGATTCCAGCTGATTTTTGTTCAGATCAACTCTTAAAGTGCTCAGTATGCTTCAGTTTATCTTTTAACCGTTCAGAGACAAAAAGCTACCTTAAAACAGCAAAGCTGGCACTGACTTTTGAAGGTGATTTTTACTTGGACCCATATAAGGAGCTGAAGGGACTGACAGTCACAGAGGACATTTTGGGTGATAATTGGCCCTTTCAGTGATCAAAGAGGATGAGGCACAGATGCAGGCGTGTTTCCCTCCTGTGGCTGCCTTTGTTTCTTGTAGGAAGCCTCCTTCCTCACAGAGGGTGGGGGAAATTAAAACTTGGAACCAATAATAGTGTAATGATCACTCTGGGAATATGTTGGTATTTTTTTGTGTGTGTTAGTTTGAAAGAAAACAACTAAACATGCTATTTCAAACACATTTGTAGAAGAAAATAAAGCAAATCATGCACTGCCTCAAACTAACTCACAATTAGCCCTGGCTGGTGTAGCTCAATCGATTGAGCCTGAGCCTGTGAACCAAAGCATTGCTGGTTCAATTCCCAGTCAGGGCACGTGCCTGGGTTGTGGGCCAGGTTCCCAGTAGCGGGGAGTGAATAGCAACCACACATTGATGTTTCATTCCCTCTCTTTCTCCTTCCCTTCCCCTCTCTCTAAAAATAAAATCTTTTTTTAAAAAAAACTAACAAATGCCCTATTGTGTCTTGGAATTTTTTTGTGGCACCTTTGATTTTATTTAAATGCTTAAGGAAATAAAAAGACATGTTCAGTTAAGAGATTGAAATCCTTAAACCTAATACCCTGTTTGAAAGTATTTTACTCACATATTGAGAAATGTGTGAAAACCTTTACAAACAGGCCACTGAAATGTAGTAGGGCAGTAGGTCATATAACCTACATACCTTCAATTCTCTACAGCAGTATGTGTAAAATTACCAAATTCAGTTAACTTCTTCAAGAAGCCTTCCTAGCAAATGGGGGGACAGGGAGTTCAGCAAGATTGAAGTTTCCAATTACAGTTCAAGGGGTGTTTTCCCAAACCCAGACCCAGTTTTCCTGATGTCTCCTTCAATTCCAGTTCAACCAGCCCCACCAGGTGCGGGGTGAGAAGAAGAGCTTTTCCTTTGCTGGCCTCTCTGCTGGAACCCTTTTTTTGCCATTTTAGGATGACAAAGTGGACTGGACTGTGGGGAGGGGCCTCCTCGGCCAACGGGAGCCACACAGCAGGCCCGGGGAAAGGCTGCTTACACCAGCCTCCCCTCTCCCTCAGGGCTCACTGGGCCCCTCTTAGGGTCACACGAGTAAGCTCATGGGGTCCAGGCTATCGTGCCCTTTGCTAAACTAATACACCCAATGTGTTCTAAGTAAATGTTATGGTGGGAGAAAGAAACTTTCCTCTACCCTCAAGGCTGTCCTGGCTGGTCTCATAATCAAATAGACATGAGACAAATTAGCAAGAGAGAAGGACCAAATTTAATCACATGCTTGTGTATGTGAACCCTGCATACGTGAGAGTCAGGGACCTCAAGCGCTCGAGCGCTTCAGAGACGGACACTGAGGTGTGTACAACACTCTGAGCTCCAGGGGTGAGGTTAGGCTCCTGGGGGCTTCAGAAGGTCAATCAGAGACAGTGCATGTTCAGTATTAATTTGCCCTGCCATATAGTAAGTGAAAATTCATTACTGGAGACAATTCTTATCATGGATTCAGTTCCTAATTTAAATTCTTCTAGGTAGTTAAGGGGATGGGAGAGTGGGGGGAGCAAAAGTTTCTCTTAAGCCCTCAGGGTCTTCAGTTGCCTTAAACTCAAAACACTCTGCATACTGCTGAGGCACATCTTGGGGTGGCTTGCTCTGATGGCTTGCTCTGACTACATTGTCGTTTCAACTATGAGGCCTGAGACCAAGCCTCAAGAGAGGAATCCTAAACACGGGTGGCACTTCCTTCAGCCTCTTGACCTGGGGTGTTCTCTCCAAAGGGGAACACCACTTTGCTCTGCCTGAGCCACAGAGACCTCGTGGGCCTCGGGATCCCAGGTCCTCCCCTTGGCTCTGGCCATGACCTCTCCTCTCTACTTTTGGTCAATAGTAGGGATAGTCATACAAGGACATGAGAGGGAGACCATTAAGGGTGAAAAGTACGTGCTGGCAGTCTCCACTGTGCAGAGCTGAACCATGTCGGCATCGTCCAAAAGCCACAGAGAAACCCTCCTTTCCTCAGAGCTGCTTCTGTTACCGGAAAGGCTCTGGCCTGGAGCGGGTCTGCCTCAGGCTGGCCTTGACTTGTGCAGGAAAGATTTCACAACAGATACCAGGTGATACTGAGAGGATGTTTATGAAAGCTGGGGACAGTGAAGCAAGGAAGGGCCTGGGACAGATGAAGCAACAGGAGAGCCATCAGGCAGGGCTGCTTCAGCCCACTGAGAAGTCAGAGAAAGGGGGTCCTTAGAGACAAGTCAGGGGGTAAGTCTGGGACAAGCTGCCACTGCCCATTGCTCCCCTGGTTGCAAGTCTAGTGGGGACCCTTAGAGTTCAGGAGATGCACGGATGTGGGGGAAGAAGAGGACTATGGGAAGGACACGGGCAGGCCAGGGGAGCAGGAGGGAGGTGAGCCCTGGGCCCTTGAGGTTTTATAATGTCTGAATGTTCAGAGAGGTTCTGGAAGGATCTTAACAATACTAATCATCTTTTCCAGGTGTGTCCTTTTAGGTCAGGGTCTCTACTGCTTGGTCAGCTCCAAGGCAGGGGGTCATTAGTCATCGCAGCTGGCCCTGGAGTGCCTTCCTGGTTTGGCTGCGTTTCTGGGCCTGGAGCTGAAATGCAACTGAGGCCTAGATGTTATCTCTGGGGGGAGGGAGGTCAAGTGGTCTCATGACTGTCCACACAATAGGGGAGGAAAGGCCACCCTGGGGGCAAGGTCACCAGTTTTGCCTGTTGCTACTCAGCCAGTCTGTTCAGCTGTCTGTCTCAGTTTCCCCATTCCACTTGCCAAGGAATTTTCCTAGCTTCTTAGTATCCTGCCTTACTTCCTCAGCAGAGCAAAGGTGACTCTCCGGGACTCTGCTGGTTGGACCTGTGCTAGTCACTGGGTAGAAGGGCTGAGGACCTGACAGGCAGGCTTCAGGAACACGAGACCCCACACCACACCCAGGAAGAGCCTCGGGCAGCTGCTGGGCCTGGGGAACAGAGTGCCGAAGGGCCCTGGAGAAGAAGGATCTGACCTTGGGTGAGGCCCTTGCGGGCAGAGCCACGTGGAGGGGAAGGCATGCTGTGATGGTGGCTCCAGGCCATGAGGAAATGTTTTACTGTGCTGAACCAAAAACTCTCATGCCAGCCCTTCCTGCCTCTCAGCTGCTTCTCTGTCCTCCCCAACCCCTCCCCCTGGACCCTGCCTCTTCAAGCCAGTCCCACTTGGTTGTGGGGTCAACAGGGCAAAATGGCTCTGTGTTAAGTGCAGTTACTGTTCTCTGGGTCCCTAAGTCTAAGTCCGTGTAAGGGACCACTCTTGCTATCTGCTCTCCTCCATTTCAAACCGAACAGGTAAATGATGGCACCATGTAAGGTGCCAGATTCGCTGAGGGGAGAGGCTCTAGGGCCCCTTTACATTCCTGTAACAGACAAGGTTACCTGCCTGGGGTGCACCAGAATCAGCTCCGACTGAGAGCAGAAAAATGGCACCTCAGTCCCTTCCAGTCCCAGGAGGCTTGCTGTTGAATCTTCTCACATTCCAAAATTCACCTTTTCAGAGCATCTTCTACCCTTTTTCAAACCCCCATTCATCTGAACTTCCGTGATTCCAGGGGCAGGGATGGGGGTAGGGGCACAGCTGGTCCGTCTGGGTGCACACTCCCCCCAGCATTCTGCCCAAGCTACAGATCCCCCACCAGAGGGCAAGTTCTGGTGCTAGACACTGGGGTGGAAGTGGACCACAGTTCTGGAAGAGGGAGAGGGGTGGAAGGGACACATTAACATGGATTTATGAGCATTCTCTTAACATGATTGTCACAACAGCCCTGACATGAGGGAGAGTCTGCTGCCCACAGAGGCTGAGTACCCTTCCCAAGGGGGAGAGTGTGGCCCCAGGGCTGCTGCCCCACTTGTCAGGCCAGTGGTTGGGAATCGGAGTGTGACCCTTGAAAGGACTTAGAAGCAGGCTGGTGAGCGCCTAAGTGCCAATGGGTTCTGGCTCTCACCAACAGGCTTGGGGCAGAGTCCCAGGATGCAGCCAGGCTCACTGACCAGCCTCCAAGTGGGAGGGGCCCAGAGGGGCAACAAGGGCCAGGAATGGGGAAGCTGGACAAGAAAGCAGGAAGCAGTGTGGGTAAGGCCCCAGGAGGTCTGACACCAAACAGTCCAGGCATGTGTTCAAATGGGATCAGAATGGGCCCTGGGGAGGTGGGGGAGTGTGTGGGAGAAAACCACAGGAAGGAGCATCAGGCGTCACATCGGGGAGCCCAGGCCAGAAGCCAGGGAAACAGGAGGCCAACATGGCAGCACCAGGCCCTGGAGCCCTTGGGTCTCCCCCTGGAGTGCCCTGAGCTGCACACTGCCTCATTTGTGGTGCCCGGACACAGGGCACCGTGGGAGATGCGCCGAGTCACCCCTGCTCTTAGGCCCTTCACACCTTTGTTTCCCCACACTCCACTCAGCCCCTCCAGTGGCCCCTGACAAGCACACTTGTCCCCATTCCTCTAGGTGCAGGTCTCAGGCTCACTGGACTCACCCAACATGTCACTTGTTCCCAATGCCTGGTTCACTGACAGAGCTTTGGGCCCCGCCTGTGGACACCCTCTCGGGCAGCCCACACAGACTGGGGTCCAAGGCTCAGGCCTCAGGCTTCCCCTCTCTCTGTCTCTGTCCCAAGAACTGGGCTCACACACCCTGAACTTCAGACAGCCTCGGAGAATCCAGGATATCTCTCTCCACAGAGGCGTCCTCAGGGAGTGAACAAATCTAGGTACCTTCCAGAAAGTTGTCAGGTACCAGACAGACTCTGAGCCCTTGAGATTTAAGCTAGGCCTGGGAACCAGCGAAGTGGCCTTTCTTATCCCTCCAAGTAACCCCATATTTCAGTGCCAGCTCCTGGGTAAGGGGAGTCTCCTCAGGCCTCTGTGACGCAGTCCCCCAGCCAGGAGTTAACATGTTAGGCAGCTTTGAAAAGAAAGAGAAGCTTCAGGTTAGTGGTTCTCAACGTGGGGTCCCAGGCCCAGCAGCACCTGGGAACCTGACAGAGACGCAAATGCTCAGGCCCCAGCCCAGACGCCTGCAGTCCCAGCTCTGGGGGTGGGGCCCGGCCTGTGGGTCCACGTGTCCCCCCAACCCCCAGGGGATTCTGCCAGTCAGTCACTCCACTTGGAGAGCCCCTGCTTTAGTCCTTGGTGAGCGGGTCTGCAAGGTCTCCGGGCGCTGCAGGCTGGGTGTCCCCCAACACTGCAGAAGAGCAGAAACCGGCCCCCAGGTCTGGGGGGAGAAGGGGATTCCTGGGAGCACCGGGTCATCCCCCCAAACTCCTCTGACTTACCCTGGATATTAACACTGGGGGAAATAGCCTGAAGCTGGAAACAACGGGCATGGAGCCATCCGAGATTAAAAAAAAAATTAAAGTTCCCAAAATATTATTGTTGGGAGTACTTAGGAAGGCTCTAGTGTGGTGCCTTTTACACAAATATTGTGAGTCACAATAACGGTGTTTGTCTTCTTTTTCCTTCAGCAAATAAGGAAACATCTGTGGGGGTGCTGATATTTATTTATTTTGGGGTGAACATCATGATAGTGGAAATATTTCATACATGATTATAGAACCCTTGGGGGGAAGCACCGCCCCCAGAGGGGAAGGAGGAGGTAATTGGTAGGTAACGTAGAAGTTCCCTTCCAGTTAAGAAGACTGAAGTGTATCAGTCCCTGTTTTTAGGGGACGTCACTCCGGGCATCTTGCGTCTTAATAAAAGGCAAGGTCAAGCCAGTGGGAAAGGGAAGGCAGTCCTGGCAGAGGGTGCCTGGCCCAACAATCTCAAGTGATACCGTTTTTTCTGTGCCTCAGTGTCCCCTTGTTTCTCTGCCTTGTTGGGGAGCTGAGAAGCCAGGAGCAGCTGCAGATGCAGGCCCCTGACTTGGAGCCACGCCCAGAGACCAGACTGGGAGGGATCCCTAACGGCGGGTCCTTCCACAACCGCCATAAACCTCCGGCCCAAAAATCCTACTGACCTAAGTGACTTAGGGAGGGAGGAAAAGGGGCACCTTCTGTTCTGCGATGGCAGGGTCCCGATACCAGCCCTGTTAAAGACGGAACAGACCAGAATCTGGCCCCAGTGCAGGGAGCATCCCCGGCCTCTACGTTGGGGGGGGCGGGGGGCCAGGGAGGCTGGGCACGCCTGGCGTTGGGAGAGAATACTGGTTTTTAAAATTAGACTGGGAGAAACGAGAACATATACCCACACAAAGGCTGGTGCGGAAGGGTTATAGTGGCTTTACTTGTACTAGCCAAAAAATGGAAACAACCCAAAAGTCCACCAACAGGTATAGGGACCATCAAATTGGGGCGCAGCCGGACGATGGAACGCCCCCTGCTGAGCTATCTGAAGAGAGGAGCTGCTAACGAGCCCAGCTACAGGGAAGTCTCAAAGTCACTGCTCCGCGTGGAAGACTCTGGGCCAACAAGGAGTGAGGCTGTGTGATCCACCTGTGCCAAACTCGAGCAAGTGCGATCGATAGGGACAGAAAGCGGTGGGTGTCTTTGGGGAGGGGCTACAGGGCACGAGGAAGTGTTGGGGGTTCTGGCTGTGCTCACTCTAGACTGTGGTGATGGTTTCATGAGTGATTACATATGTCAAAGCTTATCAAATTACACACAGATGTACAATTGATTAGTGTGGTGTCAGTGATACACCAGTGAAGTTTTTAAAAACAGGGATTGGCAATTCTGACTGATTCTTGGAGAAGCTGATCACATTCTGCTAGACCCCTTGCGTCCAAGCTGAGCTGGATATATACAGACTTTTGTGGAGAATGTTGGCGCCCAGAAAGAGATAAAGGATATTCCAGGGCAAACAGGGCATGAATTTGTGATTTTAGGAGCAAGGAATCGTGACCGTGATATTAATAATAATCTACAAGTTGAGTGCTATCCACCAGCTCAGCATGTTACCAACATTCTCTTATGTAATGCGCACACGGCCTTGTGAGTAGGTGCTGTGGGACCCACTTTACAGAACAGGAAACTGAGACTGAAGGAGATGAGTAGCTCCCTGAGGAGTGGCAGGCCACCCCGGATTGGAAACAGTCTGTGGCACTGCACTCGGAGACTTTAAACTGTGGCCACGTCTGGCTGATAGGATTGCAGGTGAAGTTTACTTTGTATTTTTAAATTTTCACATATTTCTCAAGCTTTCTAAATGAACATATACTATTATTAACTAGAAGTACTTTCTTGTCTTTAAAGTTATTATAATGACTTTGTAACAGTGCTTTAAATATACTTCTCCCATAAGACATTCCTACTTCTTTTTTTTTAAATCCTCACCCAAGGATATGTTTATTGATTTTAGAAAGAGGAAGGGAAAGAGAGAGAAACATTAATGTGAGAGAGAAACATCCATCAGTTCCCTCCTGTATGCACCCTGACCAGGGATCGAACGTGAAAACTAGGTATGTGCCCTGACCAGGGGTCAAACCCACAACCTTGTGGTGTATGGGGAAATGCTCTAACCAATGAAGCCACCCAGCCAGGGCCCTGCTGCTTTTGAGCCTATTGAGTGCAACATGCTCTGTTCTCATTTTATTTTATTTATTTTATTTTATTTTTTTAAAGAGCCTGCCAGGTGATTGCAATAGGCAGGCCTCCTCTTTTCTTTTCTTTTTTTTTTTTTTTTAAGATTTTATTTATTGTTTTAGAGAGGGGAAGGAAGGAAGAGAGGGAGAGAAACATCAATTGCCTCTAGTGCACCCCCTACTGGGGACCTGGCCCACAACCCAGGCATGTGCCCTGACTGGGAATCGAACTGGTGACCCTTTGGTTCACAGGCTGGCACTCAATCCACTGAGTGGCACTGAGCGCCACTGGCACTGAGCCACACCGGCCAGAGCTCAGCTCTCATTTTAATTTACAAATTGAAAGTGAGAAATTGAAGCTCAGCGTAGGCGAGTTATGTACCCAAAACTGACAGGACTTGAACTCAGAACCCTCTGGGTCGAGAATACTTTTCCTTTTCACAGTACCGATGCCTCCACAGCCCCAAATGCACCCATACCATTGTAACTTTCCTAAGGTCTCCTTCCAGTTCAGCCACGTGCACACATATCCAGCATAGCTATAGTCGCAGTGCTTATCTGCCACTGTTCTAGGTTTCCCTCTTCAGACCATTGGGGCAGTATTTTCCACATCAGTACACAAACATCTTGTTCGTTCCCTTAAAGGGCCACGTGGTGTTTCATGTAGATGTGTTGTGATCCCATGCTCAGCCATTCCTCTGCCTTCGATCTGCAGTGAGCTTTTTCTAGAGAACAATGCTGTGGACAAGGAGCCAAAAAGGCACCTGGTAACTTGCCCTTGTCTCCAAAAACAACAGAGAGAACTGGAAGGCAAAGGCGCTCTGACCATTAGAGGCAGGTTACTCACACCCAAATCACGACAGGGAAGGGCTCAGCAAAATGGACTTTTTCATCCTCAAGAAGGAAGGCAAAGGGGTTTAAGAAAAAGCTCAAAAGTAGTTCCCCATGTTGATGTTTGTGGAGCTCTAGTCAAAGTTTATTTTTACTTTTCAATAAAATAGCACTTTTTCTTTCACTCACAATGAAACAAAGATTGCCCCCCTACGCTCTTCCTTGGGGACTGCATTGGCCCCTTATGTTGCCATGTGGAATTTGGGGCCATTCCTGAATCAGGGAGGATCGGATGTGCTGATGCAATCCTACAGGACAACTGCGGTCCACGGGCCAAGGTGGCACCCCACTTGTGTTTATACAGTACGTGAGTCAAGAATGGCTTTTACATTTCAAAAAATTGTGACAGCCCTGGCTGGTGTGATTCAGTGGATTGAGTGCGGGCTGCGAAACAAAAGGTTGCCTGTTTGATTCCCAGTCACAGCACATGCCTGGGTTGCAGGCCAGGTCCCCACTGGGGGGGCGCACGAGAGGCAACCACACATTGATGTTTCTCTCCCTCTCTTTCTCCCTCTCTTCCCCTCTCTCTAGAAATAAATAAACAAAATCTTTTTTTAAGAATTGTGATAAAGTACAAGTAACATATGCACGGCTGTAATCATTTCTGAGTGTACCATTCAATGAGATTAGGTCACACCATTGTACACCCATCGCCTCTACCCGTCTCCAGAATGCTTTCCATCTGGAAAACCTGAGGCTCTGTACTCATCAGACCACACCCCACTTCTGCTGCCCTCAGGCCTGCAACCGCCCTCCGACTGCCTGTCTCTATGAATCCGAATCCTCAATATAAGTGGGATCACACAGTGTTTGTCCTTTGTGGCTGGCTTATTCCACTCACAGTGTCCTCGAGGTTCACCCATGTAGTAGCCTGTGTTGGAATTTCGTTCATTTTTAAAGCTGAACAATATTCCATCACACAGACCACGCTTTCTTTATCCGTTCCTCTGTTGTGGACACTTGGGTTGTTTCCATCTTTTGGCCTTTGTGAATAACGCTGATATGCATACGGGTGTACAAATAATCTCTTTGAGATCCTGTTTCCAATTCTTCTGAATATATACCCAAAAGTGCAATTGCTGGATCATATATGGTAGTTCTATTTATGTGTGTGTGTATGTATGTATTTCCTCACCCAAGGACATGCTTGTTAATTTTAGAGAGAGGGGATGTGAGGAAGAGAGAGAGGAAGAGAAACATTGATGTGAGAAAGAAACATTGATTGATTGCCTCTCTCACGCTCCCTAACCAGGAATCAAACCTGCAACCAGACTGTGCCCTGACTGGAAATCGAACCCACGACCTTTCAGTTTATAGGACGATGCTCCAACCAACTGAGCCACACCAGCCAGGGCTATTTTTTATTTTTTTGAGGAACTACCATACTGTTTTTCAAAGGGGCTGCACCACTTTACTTATTTGTTTTCATTGCAATATAATTGACATACGACATCACACTGGTTTCAGGCATGTAGCATAATGAGTCAGTATTTGTATACACTCGGAAACGACCATCAGAGCAAATCCAGTTACATCAGTAACTGTGCACAGTTATACATTTTTTTCTTGTACTGAGAACTTTCAAGACTTTCTCTCTTAGCATCTTTCAAATAAGAAATACGGTGTTATCACCTATAGTCACCATGAGTTGCATGACATCCCCGAGACTGACTGATTTTGTAACTGGACGTTTGCACCTGTGACACCCTTCACACGTCATGCCCACCTCTCAGTGCCCTGTCACCTCTGCTCCTGGCAACCACCAATCTGTTCTCTACATGTATAAGCTCGGGGTTTGTGAAATTGGTTTGCTTTTGTTTTTTAAAGTCCACCTTTAAGTGAGATCATGTGGTATTTGTCTTTCTCTGACTCATTTCATTTGGCATGATGCTGTCAAGGTCCACCCATGTTGTCACAAATGGCAAGATTTCATTCTTTTTTATGGCTGAAAAAGATTCCATTGTATGGAGTTGTTTTTAACCCATTCATTCACTGATGGACACTTAGGTTGTTTCCTTATCTTGGCTACTGTGAATAATGCTGAGGTGAACCTGGAAGTACACATATTTTTTCAAATAGTGTTTTTGGTTTTTTCACATAAATACCCAGAAGTGAAATTGCTAGATATAAGGCAGTTCTGTTTTTAATTTCTGAGACACCCCCTCACTGCTTTCCACAGTGGCTGCACTGACCTGCCGTCCCACTGCCGGGCTCCGGGGGCTCCTTTCCTCCACGTCCTCGCCAATGCTCATTTTCTGTTTTTGCTGATAGTGACTGTCCTACACATTTTACATGGTTTTAGGAGTCAAAAGAAAAATAACACTTCATGACATATGACAATGATACAACATTTGAATTTCAGTGTCCATGAACTAAGTTTTCCTGGACCACGTCTGAGTTTGTTCATTCACATACTATCCATGGCTGTTGCTTTCACACTCTGATAGCAGAGTTGAGCAGTATCAACAGGGACCATGAGGCCAGCAAGTCTAAATATTTACTCTCTGGCTCTTTACACAAAAAGTTTGCCAGTTCCCACCACAGAGCCTGGACCTCCCTGTTTCCAGAGATGAGGTGCATCAGCTTGGACAGAAGCTAAAAAGCCTCGCACCAACACACCCACGGCCCCATGTCGTGACACCTGTGCGGTCTGTGTGCCGCCCACCTGCCTTCGGGGCCCTTGTTGCTGACTCACTGGAGACCACCAGCCATGGCCCTGTCACCTCTCCGCGCCCACCCCAGGCATGCAGGATGTGCTCCAGCCTGGCCTCACTCACATCCACTCCACGACATGAGAACTCACGGAGACTCTGCATCTGAGAGTCCGGGACCCGCTTCCCCCGTGGTGACCCAGCGATCAGGTGGCAACACCTGGAAGTGCCGGAGAGTTCAAATTCACCCAGGACAGACCAGAGGGAGCTGACTCTGAATTCTCCTCGCTTCCTCCCTGACAGTTCTCAGTTCAGTGGTTCCACACAAACATCAGGATGACTGTGGCCAGTTCAGAAAGGCACCAATTCACATTTGCTTTTCATCCCTCTCGGCCTTTTCCCTCACTCTCGGCTGCCCTGGCTTTGTTTTCTAGGGAACCCCGTCTATGACACCCATAAAAGTCCTTCGGCATAGTAGTTTCCCCAACGAATCACAAACCTTTGCACTGACAATGCCTCAAAGGCATGACTCCATGCCTGTGCAATATGCGTCTTAGCTGGCTCGTTCTGGCTCAGAGTTTCTCATGAGGCTGCTGTGACTCGAAGGCTTGACTGGGCCTGAAGGATCCACTTCCAAGACGTCCTACTCACACAGCTGGAGGCCTCAGTTCCTCACGCAAGGGCCTCTCCCAGGGCTCCTTGGTGGCTGGCTTCCCGCAGGGTGAGTGATGAGAGAAAGAATATCGCGGTGCCTTTTCACACATGCCATACTTTCCACCATATTTTGTTTGTTAGAAATGAGTTACTAAGTCCAGCCACATTCAAGGAAAGAAGAATTGGGCTCTGCCTTTTGAAGGGAGAAGTGAGTCTGTGGAGACATCTTTAAAGATATCGTGGGGGAGGCAGGGCGTCCACTGCCCCTGAGCAACAGCTCAGCAGGTTCCCCTTCTGACCTCACATCTTCCTTTGGATCTCTTCCCTCCTATTTTCATGTTCCCTCTTTCTTTCCCCTCTTCCTTTCTTTTTCTTCTCCCTCAATAGTCTCCTGGTTTCCTCCCCTCTGGTGTATGACTTCCTGCGCATCTAGTAGCAGAAGAGGACCCCTCCCCCCAAAGCCAAGTTCACCTCAAAGCCCTTCTAGGAGTCCTGGTGGCTGGAGTCAGCAGGGAGCAAAGGCAGGCGGGTGGGGTGTCCTGATGGGGCTCCGAGAACCAAGAGGGTCACAGCACTCCCCCTCCCCCTATGCATTCACCAAAACCTCAAACAATACTACTGCAAACTACAGATGATGAAGTCCAACAGAATTCTTATTTTTTCCCCAAAACTACCTTGCTAGAGGCTTTTCTGAAATGTGAAATATCAAATCCATTCTCTACATTTGTTGTTGTTATTTTTGTTTCCCAGCTTTGCCAGAGATCAAAGCACACGGTTAGTTTGCCCCTGGTGAGTCGCACCTAAAATGCTAACAGCTGTGAAATGGGTCCCGGGCAGTCTCTGACTTACAAATACTCGGTGTCTGCAGAATGCAAACGCACACAGCCCAGGGCCTGTCCCGCCCACTGCGCCTGCATCCCCGTGGGCCTGGCAGCTCCCTGGGAGCTGCTGTGGCTCCAGTTGCTAGTTATCTCCCAGGATCTGTCTTTCCACTTTTCTATAAATAACAGAAGCTCCTGTTTTTCAGCTGGGCTCAAGTACTCATGGAATAAAGATGATTTCCCCACCTCTTTTGCAACTAGGTATGATCATGTCCATCAGTCTGGCCCATGGAATGTAAGCAAAAGTGTCCCATGTGATTTCTGGGAAATGTCCTTAAAGGGAGAAAATGTGCCTTTCTTTTTTCGGTTATCCTTCCTTCTGTCTGAAATAGGAACAAAATGCCTGGGGCTCAGCAACCATTCTGGGCCATGAGAATGGCACAGTAATAAAGTAAAAGGATTTCTCATGAGCTTGGACCTTCCAGCAGCTCTGGACTGCTTAGGCCTGAGCTTCATTTACATGAAAGGGAATGAACTCCTCTACTGTTTTAACCAGTGTTAATGGGTTTCTGTCACTCCAAGCTGAACCTAATCCAGGTGTTACACTTGCATTATAAACCTGCCCACTGGGCCTCATCTCATCTCTAATGGTCCTCCTGGTTTCGGACCCTCACTCTGTCCCTGTCCTGGGCTCCGGCCTTCCTGATCATCCCCTGCCCTCGGAGCATCTGCTTGGGGTCCTGGTCAGTGACCTGTATGAGCCCCCTCTCAGTCCACTCCAGACTTCTCTCCCTCACTGCCCTCTGGTGAAGCCTTAGGAGGGCAGGACCAGGGCCCAGCAGGGAAGAGAGAGACGCACAGAGCATAGTAACCCAGGGAGCCGTCTCACAGGGGCACGCTCACCGGAAAGGCCGATCCTTCATTGCCCTCCTCGGCCTTCCTCACCTCCTCCCTTCACTTTGTGCCCCAAATGCCATCCATCAGAGTCCTCTGGGTTTGTAATACACACCTAGAAAATTATAGCCAGCGCTGGAGGAGTTAAAGAACTACTTTTCATTTGCAGTTGACTCTAAATTAGTTTAATCCGATTTCTTTTTTTCATTAATTCTTCCCTTAAACATTCATTAAGAGTCTATTCTCTATGTCATTTATTACCTGACAGTTCCAGAAGTCAGAAACCCCATGCAGGACTCCATGGACTAAAATCAAGGCGTCAGCAGGGCTGGGTTCCTTTAAGGAGGGCTGGGCAGAATTCATCCAGCCTCTGGGGGCTGCCCAAATTCCTTGGCTCATGCCCCCTCCCTCCCCCTCCAAGGCCAGCCACCTGCCATGGAGTTCTGCTCATTGCATCTCCCTGACCTTTGTCCTCCCGCTCACCTCTCTCTGACGCTCAGCAGGAAAGTTTCCAGGCTTCATATTTTCAGACTCAGGTGGTCAGATTGGTCCCGTGTCAAGGTCTATAATTTTAATCACATCTGCGAAGTCGTATTTGCCACATAAGGTAACATGTTCCTAGGCTCCCAGCATTAGAGCACAGATATTTTGGGGGGCAGGGGGAGAGGGAGGTCTTTATTCTGCCCCCACATCTTTAAATTTACAAGTCCTGAAGCCACTGCCTATGGCAAGATTCTTTAAAAATCGCCACCCCACCTCTACTTCTTCCTAAAGCTGCATCTGGTTTTGCACCTCTCTCCTCTGTATTCCCCACACAAACTGCTCCACAGGCCCCTCCCTGAGGCGGCCCCTTCTCCCGGGACCGGGCCAGGAAGCACAAAACGGACCTCTCTAGTGGGCAGGAGAGTCCCCTCACACTGGCTTCTGCCTGTTGCTGTTGCCACGACTACCATTCACAGGTCATTTTCTCTTGGAAGCAGTGAGTTAGGGGCTCTGGCAGGTGACAGCTAGGGCACCTGTCTTTTGGAGATCTCTGTCACCCCAATGCCTCACCTGTGACCAGGAACACAGGTCCCCAAATTCTATGCCCTTCTAGATGACCTTTTCAGTTTTTTTTCAATTACAGTTGACAGTCAATATTATTTTATACTAGTTTCAGGTTTACAGGTGATTAGACAATCGTATAGAGTGATCACCCTGAATTTAAAGTGCCCACCTGAGACCACACTTAGTTATTACAACATTATAGTCCACACTCCCTGCGCGCTACTTTATAACTACCGATCTGCTTTCAATCCCTTCCCCTTTGGCACCAAGTCCTGCAACTCCCCTCCCCTCTGGCAACCAACGGTTTGTTTTCTGTATCTATGAGACAGTTTCTGTTTTGTTTATTCGTTTATTTTATTCTTTAGATTCTGCATACAAGTGAAATCATGTGGTGTTTGTCTTTCTCTGTCTGACCCGCAGCGAGGTCACAGCCGGGGCTGGTGGGGGGACCCTGGAACGACATTTCCCGCAGCTGCCCCTCCTCCTCCTCAAGTCCCTGACTCTTCCCGCTCCAGCCCACCCTGTCACTGCCCCCCCTCCCCGGCCTCCGCCCCTCTCTGTGACCGCCCTTGGCTGTCGACTCCACGGCGCGGGAAGGCGACTGGGCAAGGGACACAGAGACAGTGCCTCGGGGTAAATGAGGGGCTCAGGCCGAGGCCGAGGCCGAGGCCGAGGCCGGGGAGCGAGCCCTGAAACTGTGTAGCCCCTGATTCGCTGCTCGACGTAGGCTGGGACCTGACTCAACAGAGATTATAAGCTTTCCCCCCTCCCCCTCGCCTTCCCATTCCCCACCCCAGTTACCTCCATCGCCCGCTGGCTCCTACCTGGACTTGCCCCGCCCACCGCAGCTAGGGGTGTACCTGCCTCAGGTGGGTAGTCGGGATTCTCTCCGCAATGTATTGAAATGGTTGGGAGCCCTGAAGAGGCATGCAGCCCCTTCTTGTTCACCTCTCCTTGTCCAATAAGGCTCCGAGGTGAGCCAGGTGTCGGAGCTGGACAAGCAGGGGACTCAGGAGGGGCTCTTCTCCCCTCCCCCTCCTCCTCGGGACAGCAGGCAGGGGTCTTCTGCCTCTATGCTTCACCTTGCCCCACCCTAAGCCCCCAACACGGTACCATCTCTAGGAGAGTCACAGAAGAGAGAAGAAAACCTAGCATGGGGTAGGGCACCTACTCCTTGAGCTGCCATAAATTTGCATTCATGGATCAGCCAGTCAGGACTGTCCAACATTTTGGCATCTCTGGAACACACTGGAAGAGGAAGAGTTGTCTTGGACCACACTTTAAATACCTTGTGACTCATAAACACACACACACACACACACACACAAATCTCAAAATGTTGTAAGTACATTTACGATTTTGTGTTGGGCTGCATTCATAGCCATCCTGGGCCGCGTGTGGCCTGTGGGCGGTGGGTTGGACACCCCTGTTTGCTAACCTGGGCCACACGTTACAGTACAGGGAAATGACATAAAGAAATGCTCCTGGTAAAATATTAAGTGAAAAAAGAATGAAGATTTAAAAAGGTCTTGCCTTGACTGGTGTGGCTCAGTGGATTGAGTGCCAGCCTGCGAACCAAAGGGTCACCAGTTGGATTCCCAGTCAGGGCACATGCCTGGGTTGTGGGCCACGTCCCCAGTAGGGGACACATGAGAGGTAACCACACACTGATGTTTCTCTCCCTCCCTTTCTCCCTCCCTTTCCCTCTGTCTAAAAAGAAATAAAATCTTTAAATAAAAAAATAAGGTCTTTCAGTCTTGGTATAGAATATATGGGTGCATACTTTAAGTAATATTGTACACAGCACCTGGCTTAATCAGCTTTGACCCCCAGAACAAAATATCACAGACCGGGTGGCCTGAACAACAAAAGTCTATTTCTCACAGTTCTGGAGACTGGAAATGCAAGACCAAGGTGCCAGCAAGGTGGGTTTCATTTTGAAGCCTTTTCTCTTGGCTTTTGGTGGCGGACATCTCAACAGCTTGGAGAGGGCAAAGGAAGAAGGAGGAGGAGGGGAGGGGAGGAGAGAAGGAGAAGGGTGAAGAAGAGGGAAGGAATAGGCTCTCTGGTGTCTCCTCTTACAAGGCATTAATCTTCACTTGAGGGCCCAACCCTCATGGCCTCATTCCATCCCAATTACCTCCCACAGGCCCCCTCTCCAAATAACATCACAGTGGGGTCAGGGCTGCAACATAGGAATTTGGATGTGAACATTCAGTCTATAACTGTACCTTACGGGTGGTACCTCAGAATGGTTAAGAATCTGTGTGCTGGAGCCAGACTACCTGAATTTGAGATCCAGCTGCACCACTTAACAGCGTCTGCCCTTAGGCAAATCACTTAAGCTTGCTCTGCTTCTGGTTGCCCGCCCAAGTATTTTACTCTTTACTATGTGCCAGGCTCTGTTCTGGGCATCCGTCACGAGGTAGCTGAGTAATCCTCATGGTGATCCTTTATTATCATCATCCCCAGGTTACTGATGAAAAAGCTTTACATATGTTATCTCCTTTAATCCTCGCAAATGCCGAAGAGCTAATATTCCCACCTTTTTTACAGATGAAGAAAATGGTTTGGGGAAGTGAATTTGATTACCCATAATACCCTACTAATAATTGCAGACACAGAATTCAGACAGGCTCCTCTTGACCCAAAAGTCCTGGCCACCCCTACCCCTCGCCCCACCTGCACAGTCTCCCATGATGCCTTGCCAGTGTTTGCCAATAACCTGATGATAAGCATCACCTGGGTGCTTACCGAAAACAGGTATGGGAGTCAGCAGGCCCAGTTCTGTTTTCATCCAGAGTGAGTCCCTTCTTTTCTTTCCTGGGGCTCATTTTTGTTATGTGTAAAACAAGAAGTTAGACAAGGTCTGAGATGGCAAATAGGTTTTGGGTAGCTGCCCAGGCTGGTTGCTCTGCAGCAGCCTCCTGGAGCATAGCCAAGAGCAGAACGCTGAGGCTGCAGCTGGGTGGTGGCCATGGGTCGGGGAGCGCTAGGGCGAATAGCCACCCTGGTGTGCCCACTGCTCTCCCGGTTTTAGCACTCAGAGTCCCCGGGACGCTTGGCTATCCTAGTGATGGCTTCCCTGGATTAGACATTCTGTAAAGTCCCAGCCAGAGCTATAATTTTGTGATTTCCCCCTTGCCCCACCCAGTACCTTAGCACATACACTCTGCTGGGTTCACTCTCTCTTTCCCAGATGTTTTTCATGTATGATGGGGTAATTAGCTATGCAGCAAAAGGGTAATGACACAAGTGTGATCCAATCTGAAACTTGGAACTATCCCCACGGAGCTCACATGGCATCTAACAGACGTTGCTCACTTTCCCTTGAAAATCTCAAATGTCCCAAAGTGCCCTTTATGTTTGCAGCGCAGCCAAGCACCTCAGTACATAGTTTGGGAACTGTGGCTCTAAGACATGAAGGATTTCTAGAGGTAAAGAGGAATATTAAAGAATGACAAAAGGGTAGAGTCCCCAGGAAGATTTACCAGTTTTTGTAGGTGCCAATTTGTAGGCATCTAATAACATAGCTTTAAAATAGGTAAAACAAAAATTTATAGAATGAATAGCCAAAGTAGACAAATTCACATTTATATACCTCTCTCAATAACTGAAAAAGTGTATATAAAATTCTGTAAAGATAAATGTAATAGGAGACCACTGTAGAGATTGAAGCAGAAGAGCCACATGATCTGATTTGTATTTGAAAAACATCACTCTGGCAACTGGAGACCAGACCTTAGGTGCAGGTGGAAAAGTGATGGTAGTAGTAGCAAAGAAGTGGTGTTCTTTTTTAAGACTTTATTTATTCAATTTAGAGAGAGGTGAAGGAAGGAAGAAAGAGAGGGAGAGAAACATCGATGTGAGAGAGAAACATCAGTCGGTTGCCTTTCCCAGGAACCATGACTGGGGACTGAACCCACAACTTAGGCTTGTACCCTGACCGGGAATCGATCAGGTGACCTTTAGTTTTGCAGAAGGATGCCCAATCAACTGAGCCACACCGGTCAGGGCAGAAGTGCTATTCTTTTTGATGTTTGCTTTTCTTAACAGCTCCTCTTTCCAGTTTCTTGAGATGGTTCACCAGTCCCAGATTCAACAAGGAGAGCACCTTGTTTTTCCAATTTTTATTTTTTATCCTTACCCAAGAGCTTTTTAAAAATTCTTTTAGAGAGAGATTAATGGGGAGATAGGTACAGAGAAATAACAATGTGAAAGAAACATTGATTGGTTGACTCCCATACCGACAATTGAACCTGCAAGCTAGGTATGTGCCCTGACTGGAAATCGAACTCGCAACTTTTCAGCATGTGGGACAACACTCCAATCAACTGAGTCACACCTGCCAGGGCCAAGGAGAGCCCCTTTTGATATAAGATAATAAATATAGTTTTGAACAATCTCTAGCTGGAAACTTTCTATGTTGCAAAACTCTAATAATTCCTGTAAACATTTGTCTCTATGAATTCAGTTCAGAGACCCAATCATCACCTTAAGTTATTGCATGGAGGGACTGGATAATTTAAAGGACAAAATCAGTACTGATTGGGTAACTTCCTGTGGCCATCAGAGCCATAATAATATCAATAATAACAATAAAGTTTATTGAGCATTTCCAGACTGTGCCAGGCATTGTGCTAAGTGCTTTATAAACTTATCTGACCTAATCCTTATGACAGCCAAAATCCATTTTATAGGTAGTGAAAGAGAGGCTTGAAGAGGCTTCATAACTTACATAAGGCCATCCAGTTTGTAATGGAGGGAAGACTAAACTTCAGGTCTGCCCTCCTCCAAGGCCTGTGTTCTTTTTTTTTAAAGATTTTATTTGTTTATTTTTAGAGAGAGGGAAGGGAGGGAGAAAGAGAGGGAGAGAAACATCAATGTGTGGTTGCCTCTTACACGCCTCCTACTGGGAACCTGGCCCACAACCCAGGCATGTGCCCTGACTGGGAATCGAACCAGTGACCCTTTGGTTCACATGCCTGTGCTCCGTCGACTGAGCTACACCAGCCAGGGCTAGAATTATGCCATTTCTAAATGACTATGTCCTTGGTAATATTTAGTTCCCACCATTAATATTAATTATATTCCTTTACAATTGAGTTGTATAGATACTGCCCTCATTTGAAAGAATCTAAAAGAAAGAACATGGATCCATGAATATAGAAGTTAGAAATTAAAAAATTCCACTTGACTGTCTCTATTGTAATTCCCTATTTCCATTTAAGATAAATGAAACACTTTAAAATTTCCAGAGGGAGGTGTGCAGCAATATTTGCCAATTGGGGCTGGGGGCATGCCATCTGCTACTTAAAAAGACATCTGTGTGTTGGGTTTCAGGGCAAGTTACTGTTTTCAGGATCCGAGTGAAATCTAACACGATGAAACAATGCCAAGAGAAAAGGAAGGAGAACGAAAAAGTAAAGGAGCACCACTGCCCGTTGTTCCAGTTCTTCAAAAGTTCCTGAAGACACATGAGAAGCACTGTGTACAGACTCAGGTGTCTGCGTGTCTGGCCATCACAAAGGACTTGAAAACCGGCATCAACAATGAACAGATTCTCAGGAAGGTGATGTTCTCCTTTCCTCATTCTTCTCTGAAATGAACTGACTAAGGTTTATTCCCAAGGAACCTGGGTCCTCAGTCCCCTTAAGCCCTGAACTGGTGGTGTCACCCCCTCCATGTTCCTGCCTCAAGTCCAAAGCCTGGCTCTGGCGCCAAGGGCCTGCTCAACACTTCCACAGCCAAATCGCCCATCCCAGTCCTCCCAGCAGGCCTGCCTGTCCTGCAGGCCTGCCTGTCCTACATCACTGCACTTCTGCAGTGGCAACCTGCCCCTCCTCCCACTCTCCATCTAGAAAGCCCAGCCCAGAAGCACCACTTCTGTCCTCACAGCAGGACCTCCCTCCCCAGCACTCCAGCTACCCTGCTTGATTCCTCCGAGTAAATGTCTCCTTCCCTTGACAGCCGATGTGCCCATGTCATCAGGCCACACCCACATCACCTGTGCCTCCCATCCCACTTGGAGTGAGGTCAGCAAACACATAACTCTGATTCCAAAACCACTAGATTTCTAAAAAATCCAATATCTTATTTTTTCTGAGATGACATCTAGGGGTTGGTTGTGAGGGGGGAAGAAGAGGGCCCAACTCTGAGACCAAGTGGTCAACTCTTGGGAAAGGGCCTGATAGACCGGAAGGGGGAGTCCTGCCCCCAGAGACAGGCCAACTTCACAACTTTTCCATCACCAGTGCAGAAAGACAGTCTGTTTTAATAATCAGATACCAACTCACTGATTCCCTAAAATGTTGAGGGCTGAACAAGACTACAAATTAAACAAAATTAGATAGAGGCAGGTACTTAAGAAAAAATAAAAAGTTCATTATTTAGGTAACTTTGACCCAACTCCGTCCCACATGTACTTTTCCTGAATGTTTTCTGGAGGATGAGGATGATGACATTGCATCCCACCCAAGAAGAACCACCTGAATTCCTCTCTAACCGTCCTTCTCTTTCACTTATATGTACACTTCCCAGAGCAGCTGTCCCTCCAGCCTCTCCCTCTCCACCTCCGCTATGCTCCTCATCCCCGGCCACCCTCCTCGCTCTTTCTATTCCTTCTTTCACACCTGCTCCTTGGGGCTTCTTGTTCAAATTTATAGTCCCTTCAGCAATGTTCTCTAAACAATTTAACTACAGTAGCCGTCAGAAATGCAGTTAACATCACGACCCAGTGTGTAAGAGCTGGTGGGTTGCTTTGGTTGGGTTCCATTTTGATTCTGAACATCATTAAAATAAAAGTTTCATAAGACAATTATTTCTTACACCTTAGAATACGCTCAGATAATTTCTCTTCTTTCCTATTTTATTAAAGAAAAAAATCTGGTTGCAATGAAATTGCTTTCCTGACCCAATAATGGTCAGTAGCCTGCTGGAACCATCTGCCCTGGAGGGCTTTTCATGGAACTTTGCAGATGGCAGGAGCTTCATAAGTCTGTGTCGGGTGCACACCAGTGCACACCTATTCCAAAATTAATAACTTTAAAAATGTTCTTCTCACGTTGTCTAATGACAGTACTCTTTCTCCACATATTCGGATGCATGGGTGTTTCTTAATGACGTCCACCTGTAGTTTTTTTCTCACACTCCAGTTCATACTTGTAAGACCCGCTGGCTGCCTGCTGAGCATCCTACCAATTTCCTTGAGCCTTTGCTCATGATAATTCAAGATGAGTGTTACACGCTGGGGAACCACATCTGCATCTGGGGCCCTCACCTGAGCAACTTGGAGATCGCCAGACTCGTGAGTCATGCACTTGAGAAATGTTTGTTCAGTTAATCTTCAAACTGAATATGAGCATGTTGCATCATGTGTTCTAGCTATCATTCATTTGGCTGTTGACTGATGTGCTCCAAGGTTTTCTAAAAACAAAACAAAACAAAGAAGCAATGGCCCTGGCTGGTATGGCTCGGTTGGTTGGAGTATTGTCCTGTGTCCTGTGTCCATAGAAGGTTGCAGGTTCGATTCCCAGTCAGGGCACATGCCTAGGTTGTGGGTTTGATCCCCAGTTGGGGCTCATACAGGAGGCAACGATTGGTGTTTCTCTGTCTCACATTTCTCTCTCTCTCTCTGTCATCTTTCCTCTCTCAATAAATCTATAATTGGATGATGATTTTAAAAAGTAATTTTTAAAGAATGTATTTTTAATGAATCATTTCAAATAAATAAAATGCAACAAATAATAGAACAGACATCCATGTATATTTCATAAAATATACTTTTTCAAGGAATAAAAATTGCAGAGTTTACAAATACAATAGCTAAAGCTTTATCTCACTTCTTTTCCCCCAACTACTTCCCAGAGGTACCACTATCCTAAGGTTGTTGTGTATTGACCTGCTGCTTCAATGATGCTCTCAAAGGGAAAGCTGGCCCCAGCGCCCTGCGTGCTCCTCCAGGCTCCCACCCTCTTATTCACTGGCCTTCGGGTGTTCCTCATTAACCTGCCACTCAGTCAACCCATCTTAAATACATATATATTATATATTTATATATTAAGTCTATATAAATGTATATTATATGTATACATACTTTAACACTCTTAGAAGAAAGCATAGAGGAAAAGTTTTTATGATGTTGGATTTGGCAATGATTTCTTGATTATGATGCTAAAAACACAGGTAATACACACACAAAAAAAAACAGATGAATTGACTACATCCAAAACAAACACTTCTGTGCCTGAAACGACACAATCAACAGTGTGAAAAGGCAGCCCACAGGATGGTAATATCTGGTAAGGGGTTAATACCCAGGATATACAAAGAACTCCTACAACTCAACAACAAAACAAACATCCCGTTTTTAAAAATGGGCAAAAGACTTGAATAGACATTCTCCAGAGAAGTTATACAAATGTCTAAATGCCAATCAAAACCACAATGAGATACCACTTCATGTAAATTAAAATGGTTACTATAAAAAACGCAGGAAATAACATGTTGATGAGGATGTGGAGAAATTGGAATCCTTGTGCACGGTCAGTGAAAATGTGAAATGGTGCAGCTGCTGTGGAAAACAGTGTGGAGGTTCCTGAGAAAATTAAAAATAGAATTACCGTATAATCCAGCAATCCCACTGCTGGGTAGTTGCCCAAAGAGTTGAAAGCCGGGCCCCAAAGGGATCCGTGTTCACACCTGTTCACAGTGGCAACATGTGCACAGCCAAATGTGGAAACCGTCCAGACTGACAGACAAATGGATAACCAAGGTGTGGTATATACACACAATAGAGTATCATTCAGCTTTTAAAAACATTCTGTCGTGTGCTACAACCTGCATGGACCTTGAAGAACTTACTCTGAGTTAAATAAGTCAGACACAAAAGGACAATACCATATGATTCCACTTATTTGAGGTCCCCAGAGGAATCAGATTCATGGAGACAAAAGGATGGTGGCTGCCAGGGGCTGGAGCAGGGAGAACAAGTGTTTGGGGGGTGCAGAGTTTCCGTTTTGCAAGATGCAAATATTCTGTGGGTGGGTGGCAGGGATGGTTGCACCTCATCGTGAACACGCTTGATGCCACTGAACTGCATGCTGAAAAATAATTAAGATGGTGCATTTTATGTCGTGTCCATTTGATCACAACTTAAAAATAATTTTTAAAAAGTAATTTCAATATATAACCAGAAGTTTTAGTTGTTTTTATTCAGAGAGTCAAGCAGGGTACCCAGTCCATTCAAGCTGGAAATAGAGTGCCATCCCTGCATGTTAAAATTCACCCTTAACTGTTCCTTACAAGGTAGCCCCCTTGGTGGTATGGAGGCTGCTGAGACAGCCTATCACATGTGGCTGAGACAGCCTATCACAAGCCCCCAGCAGTGCTTGTGCCCCAGCGAGTAACACCGCAAACCACGGGTTCAGACTTCTAGGACCTGGCAGAGCCCGTTTTGCACAGACCAACCTTAACATAGGCAGTGACATGCCACATGGGCTCCCTGTCAGAAGCACAGCTTGAGAAAACCAGCCCAGCACTCAAACTCACATTCTCTTCCCAGAGAGGCCCCAGGCACCAGCTCTACAGTTAAGGCTGCAAGTGCTTTTCTATTCTCAGCCAAGGTATAATTTGCAATCTTCTCTCTGACCAACGTGTCATTACCTCAAAAGACCCTAAATCCTGCAAACCTCACCAAAGCCTCTTTTAGGCTTAAATTCGGAACTGAAGGAATCCTCAGGTTGTGGTGATTCTAATTGCTAAAATGTGGCCTTCATGATTTGTAATTTCAAATACCCTTTCCTGTCTGTAACATAGAGATTTAACAGTGACTGGGATCATTCATCACCACAAGCAATGAACTTGGCATTGACTCCTCTGTTCAGGAACCAAGAGAACTTGAGTTGGCTCCAAAGGCTCATGTGTCGCCACTAGTCCAGCTGCTTCCATGTGGCAGGCTCCTAACTGCTGAATTTGCACAGACTAGTTCTGAGCAGTCCTCTAAATTCTGATAATATCTGTAACTATGAACTAAATCATTGGTGAGATCATTTAACTATTATAATTTTTTTCCAGTGACAAGATTGGCACAGCAACACTTCCCTACTAAATAGAACAGAGCCACAGGAGGATAAAAATTTGCTAGGGCTGCCGTAACAAAGTACCACAGACTGCACAGCTCAAACAACAGAAGTGTACTCTCTCACAGGTCCAGAGGCTCGAAGTTGGAGCTCAAGGTATCAGCAGGGTTGGTTTCTCCTGCGTCCTCTCTCCTTGGCTTGTAAATGTTCATCTCCTTCCTGTGTCTTCACCTGGTCTTCCCTCTGCATGTATCTGTGTCCAAATTTCCTTTTCTTACGAGGACACCAGTCAGATTCCATTAGCACTCACCCTAGTGACCTCATTTTTAACTTCATTACCTTTTTAAAGGGACTATTTACAAATACAGTTACATTCAGAGATACAAGGGGTTAGGACTTCAACATGGGGGTTGGCGGGGGAGACACAGTTCAGCCCATAACAATCTCTAAAAAGATATTCTGCAGGATAACTTATCTCATCATAAAGCTTGGTGTTTCCCATATAATTCTTCAGTGAGTATCCATTTTTAAGAGAAATAATTTAATTTCATGACATTTTCTTCTTGGGTCATTAGAAAATCATCTTAGAGGCAAAAATGTTGAGGTAAACCCTGGTTGGGTAGCTCAGTTGGTTAGAGCGTCATCCCAATATGCCAAGGTTATAGGTTCAATCGCCAGTCACGGCACATACAAGAAGCAACCAGTGAGTGCACAAATAAATGGGACAACTGATTGATGTTTGTCTGTCTGTCTGTCTGTCTCTTCATCTCTCTAAAATAAATTTTTTAAAAATGAAATTCATTAGCAAATGAGTTATTTAACATATTTGAGTTTTAAGTAACACTAAAACACAGAGCATCAGTCTTCACTGTGTAAGTCCCTTTTCACTCTGTACTCGTAGGCTGTTTCTGGAACCAAAGGGGCGCACCCCCTGCCCACTGACCACCCTAAAACTCATTGATTGCAAGATGGATCCATGGTGTCTGGGGAGCCTGGGGTGGGCTCTGCAGTTCAGCAGCTTGCATCCTCTGGTCCTCGAGTTCTGCAAGTAAGGCTGGACGCGGCCTCCCTTCAAGGCTCTTTCTGCATCTTCCCTTCCTGAGGCAAAGGCAGGGGCGGGCAGTGTCCCATTTCCTTGTGTCTCATCAAGTCATCAAGGAAGGGGATATTGGAAAAACCTCCTTAGAGTCGATGCTGTGCTCATTGCTAAGGAAGATGCAAGTACGCGTAAGGTGACGCTGCCCTCTGAGGCGCCCTCAGGAGAGCAGAGGAGGGGAGACATGCTTTCCTCGATTATGCAGAATGTAAGGCTGAAATGTGAATACCATGTAAATTTTAGCAGTAGTTTGGATACGGGAAACCACAGTTCTTGAAGGGAAGGGATTCATCAGGAGAGGAGGTGGGAGGAAAGGCATAGTGCTGGAGAAGGGCAGCACAAGTCCTTCAGAGGGCTGGGCACCCAGCATGCAAGGGGAAGGTCAGGAGCTAATAATAATAATAATAATAATAATAATAATAATAATGCCAGCTAATGGTGTGTGCTTACTGTGTGTCAAGCACAGTGCATGAATCATCTCATTTATTCTCCCAATGATAGGTATGTACCACTACATATAGATGTATGACCCTAATGATAGGGATGTGCCATTTCCATCTGTTGATTATAGATGAAGAAACACTCAAGGGGTTAATTGGCTTATTCAAGGCCATTCAGCTCTTAGGGGTGGAGCCTAGATGAATCCAGCTGTCTGAATCAGAGCCCACCTCTCATCCATGACCCCGGTTTGCTGCGGCTCTATAATTTACCATCCATAAACAGTTTCAAACTGCTTGTGTGATCTGGAGTAGGCCATGCTGCCCCTGCGATCCATAATGAGATGATCCCTTCTGCTTCGAAAGTCCATGATTTTGTGATTTGTCTGTCCATGGAGCCTGGTGGTGCCTTGCACTCAACAGACCAATGGGCTGTGATGCGGAAGAGATGGATCACGCCTGTGAGGTGGTACCAGAGCAACACCAAGGCCCCACTAAAGAACTAGGACTCTGGTGGCAATAATGGACAAGTCTGTCAGCAAAAGGTGGGGAGAGGGAGCATTCTGTAGAGGTTCCCCAGATTTCCGAAGTACTGGAGGCGCCATAGTCAGGGTCTCCTGACACAGAGCAGCAAAAGGCAGGGTCCTTGGGAGGCCACACAGCAGCTGCAGACTCAGCTTAGGAGTGTCCCCAGCTTCCCACACTGCCCTGGGTACAACCAGCTCCACCACAAAGAGACCCCCCTACCCCACCAAGACCCCAGTTCCTGCACTGGACCCAGAGACCTGCACCAGTAGGAAGAGAGAAGGAAGAAGGAAGGAACTCCCACTTTCAGCAAACAGCTGTTTTAACTGTCAGTTGCAAACCTGCTGCTGCTGAGACACCTAGAGTCATCAGGGTGGGATAATCAGGAATCTCCACTGAGACCTCTGCCCCGGCGGACTTGCAGGTGGTCGGCCTCTGGGGATGGGAGCTCTGTCCTCACTGACTTCCCTGATGGGCTGGGAAGGCCACCAGGCAGGAGGCCCCTCTTTGTCTGGCATGGTTGCATCCCCTACACACCATGGGAGCTGGCCCTCAGTAATTACTTGTTGAAAAAATATATAAATAACTGTTTAAAAGTATTTCTGTTACTGCTACTCACCTCATTTTAAAGTTCAAGCCTTGGCATTCCAAATTCCCTGAAGCTGTCCCTTCACGTCACTGACCCTCGGTGGCCTGACCTAGCCGCCACCCTCAGAGGCTGCTGCTGACATGAATCAGATGACGCATGTCATCCCACCGTGCAGCCTCGCAGGACTTTGCAGTCCAAGTCGAGGGGTGCGCAGAGCCACGAGAGGCGGCCCGAGGGGTTGAACTCCCCAAAACCTGCTCTGACATACTTTAGAAGGCTGCTCCTTACAGAGTCCTGGTACCTTTGAGTCTTCCCAGACTCCTCTGTGCCTGCCCGAGTCACCCTGGCCCTGGAATAGTGCAAAAGTGCTTCCAGCTGCCCTGGGGGTGCCTGAAAATTAATAATTCAGTGGACGACATAGGTTTTAAAAGTCACTAATTTGTTCCTGTCATTTCTTCTTAGATTTGAAAATGGACTAATTGAATGCATTTTCTCAGGCCTGTAGGGCAACCAAAGGCTTCAGGGCCTCAGCCCACGACTGTGGCCTGGGGCCGCAGACGGGGGCAAGCCTGGATGCCATCACGTGCCAGAGTGCCACCTGGTGAGACCTGTCCCCTCCACCCTGCCTGCATCTTGTTACTGTTCTGTATAACCAGCTTATCTACAGAGCCTACTAGCTCCTGAGTTCCCCTGATTCATTACATTTCTTATCTTCTTTTTTTCTCCTCAAGTTATTTTTGTGTTCTTTTTTTTTAATTGTAAGAGCAAGATCATTTACTTACACATGCGAATCAGGGGTCTTGTGCTAAATGTATGTCTCTGGCTAGCTCACATGGTCACTAGTTCTATTTTTTAATGATGTGGTCTATTATTTCTTATGATTATTATTTTATAAGTAGGTCTAATATTATCACTTCATTTTACGAGGTGAAGACCTCAAATCCAAATGTGAGGAAATGGAAAGAACAGCACATGGACAGCATATGGCCCCTTCCCCAGGGAGTGGCACCTCCATGCCAATTACTTGCAAAGTCCCGCAGCTCTGGCTCTCCTCAGACCCATCGCGGAATGCGCAGAGACGCAGGGGAGCGGCCTGCCAGCCCCAGCCTCGCCAGACTCCAGAGCCCACCTCAGCCTCTCCAAGCTAAGTGCTGGAGAACCTGACCCTAAACTCTGTTTGGGCCACCTAAAAGAAGGAAACTGTTTTGCCACTAAAAATGACCCTCCCAGTGGTCAATCCAGATTCTTCATCTTCAGTGTGTGTGAGACCAGAATAATGGACCCCCAAAGCTATCTGTGTCCTAACCTGAGGGACCTGTGACTGTGTCACCTGCAAGGCACACGGGACTTTGCAGACATGACTGAATTAAGGACCTCGCCATGGGGCGTTATCCCGGGTTGCCCAGGTGGGTGCAGTGTAATCACAAGGTCTTTCTGTGAAGCAGGCAGTAGGGTCAGAGCCAGAGAGGAGAGGCGACAGTAGCAGTGGAGACTGGAGGAATGTGAGGGAGGGGTCACGAGCCAGGAATGTGGGTGTCCTCTGTCTACCTGCTGGATAGGGGGAGGTAACAAATTTTTCCCCAGAGGCGCCAGAAGGAATGCAGCTCTGCAGACGCCTTGACTCTGGCCTCTTTCAGACTTCTGACCTGCAAAACTGTAAGATAATACACTTGTATTGTTTTAAGCCACTAAGTTTGTGGTCAACTGTTACAGCAGCGTGTTAAGCAGAAATCTTTCAGTTAAAAGTGAAGCCACCCCAAACAAAATTCAAGTTAAATAAGGTTTTAATGGGTCACGTAGTTGGGATGTCGACAGGTGGCGCTGTCTTCAGAGATGGCTGAGGTCGGGCTCCAACCGTGTCAACCGGAGAACCTGAGTTCCTGCTCTTGACTCTGCTTCCCTCATGCGGGTTGGGCTTCTCTCCCGTGAAGACCAGCGTCCTCCGAGCGGGAAACAGCCGGCAGTCCCAGGGCTAGATCATCATGATCTGTAGTTGGCCAGAATGTGGGAGACTTTCTTCCAGTGACGGTGGGTCAAACCCCATGGGGAAGCTCTCACTGGCCCTCCGTGGATCACACGTCCTGGACCTACCGCTCGTGATAACCTCGGCAGGTCAGGACTGCTCGCCAGCCCCTGGGGAAGGGGTGGGGCACTGGGCCGGGCAGTCCTCCCCAAATCTCAAGATCCGCGGCGAGGAAGCCGCAGTCCCCCAAAGAAGTAGACCAGGAGGACAGACGCAAGACAGATGAGAACAAGCAGCTGCTTCCTCCTCCATGAAAAGCTTATCATTTATTTTACTAAATCCCAATACACGTATTTGTGACACAGTTTAAAGCTGACTACCGCTTTTTGCATGTATAATACGCACCCTCGTTTTAGTACTAATTCCCATGTATAATTTTAAAGATCCCTTAGTTTCCCCTCAAAATTTTGGGCAAAAAATTGCACATTATACATGGCAAAATGCATTGGCAGCAAAATATAGCAGCTGATTAATAACAGCAGACTTAGAGTCAGACCTGGGTTCAAATCCAATTCCAGCTGTGCATGACGTTGGGCAAATGATAAAATAGATCTAATATTAGCTTCTTCCTCTGCAAAACAAACATAATCCTGACTACCCCATAGCATTTAGAGAGGAGCGAATGATATAAGGTAAAGCGGTTAGCATGGTGCCTTGCATATAGTAGGTACTTAAGGATGTTAATCATCACCATCACTGTCATCGCTACCATCACAGCGACAACACCCCTTTCCGAGGAGAGCGAAATCTTGAAACGTGTGGAGGAACACCATCATTTCAAAATACATACATATATTGAATTGTTATATTGTATGCCTGAAACTAATATGATGTTATATACCATTTATATCTCAATTTCAAAAACCATTATTCGCTGAGTTGCCCCATAAAAAAAGGGCAGAAGTCAAGGCTACTTTGTGGAAATGAGCTCAAAGAGCTTGTAATTAACACAGATTTGTAAATACAATGGTTAGCCCCAATCTGGGAACTTTCATGGTATCAAAATTAGACACCTTATTTGTTGTATTTGATAATTCAGTCAACCCAATAAACATACAAGAGGAAGCTGGAAAACAGTGTCTGCTATCAAACATCCTTTTCCTCCGCTATTTTTTCACTAACATTCCTGTAAAAAGCCATGGTCTTATTATGAAGTCCTCTATTGTAACTTTAGGATCCAAAGCACTAAGTGAATCTATGATTTTTATAAGAAATCATTGGAAATAAAAAAGCACCGCCTTCGGGGATTGTTGTGTGGCAGGCGGGGACAGGTGTGAAGGGGTGGGTGGGACTGGAAAGTGAAGAAGTGACAAGGATGCGGGGAAGCAAAGTGAAGATCTCCTGTTCTGGTTTTTCCAACTGATTCCTGCTGGAAGGGGCATTATAAGGCTTAATCTTAAGGGTTCTGGGTTTGTTTTCCCTGAGAACCAAGAAAACCAGGGTCAGCGCTGACCCCAGAGAGCGCCTGCCCTGTCATTCTTCACGGCAGCCTTGGACAGGGTGCAAACTGCTCCCGCTGAGCCGTGTCCCGTGGTCAGCGGTCAGTGGTCAGCATGCAGGACCTCTTTTAAGTTCCTCTCATTACTCGGGATGTTAGCAGTAACAACAACAAAACGACAAGTACATTTCTAGGTTCTTCTCTTCCTCTAGGGCTAACTATGGCAGGCTCTAACATTTACAGTCACTTGAACCTTAATTTTTGTTTAGTTCACAGGTTCATTTTAGCTATTCTGCATTCTTTTGTGTAACTGTATTCATCTGCTTGGGCTGCCATAACAAAACACCACAGGCTGGGTGGTTTAGACAACAAGCTTAGTTTCTCACGGTTCTGGAGGCTGGAAGTCCCAGATCAAAGTGCTAGCTGATTCAGTTCCTATTAAGAGTTCTCTTCCTGGTTTACAGATGGCCGCCCTCTTGCCGTTCCATCACACGGCCTTTGCTAGGTTTGAACACACACACAGAGTGCTCTCTGGTGTCTCTTTAACAAGGACACTAATTCTATCTGATGAGGGACCCACCGTTATGACCTCATTTAAACCTTAATTACTTCCTAAGAGGACAGTAGGGATTCAGAACGAGTCACCCTAAAATGTATCTCCGGTATGTGAATTGTTTTGAGCTAAAGGCAATCAAAACCTTGTGAGCTCAGGAGAAACTTCTACCCCACCTTAAGTAGCTAGAAGAACTTGAATTAGGGGCCTTGCTCAGAATAAGAGATTATTAGAGATGACCTTTGCTTGACCTGTCTATGGGGCAGGGCAAATGCTAATTACTGAACATCTGCTCTTCTGATTGTCCTGCGATGACCTCCTTCACCTTCTCAAGGTGACTCTTCGCTCGGCATGTCATATAGACCCCATTTTCCCTTTCTGCCTTTGAACCTGTCCTGTATGTGAAGTTCCTACACAGATGTATGTGATTTTTCATTATTTTCTCTTGCTAATCTATCTCTTGTCTATTTTATTATGAGACCAGCCAGGAGGACCTTGAGAGTGGAAGAAAGTTTTTGCATTCCCCGTAGGATCCATCTCCAAATACAGGCACTTGGGGGTTCAACATATGAATTTTGAGGACACACAAACTTTCGGTCCTCAGCAGTGATGTACACACCCACACAGAATAAAAGTGCCTTCTACTTCGTGGTTGGATTACTAGACCTCTGCTCAGGCAGATAAGTTTGCCCTTCTTGGTTTTACTTCTTTGCCAACTGGATTAGCCATAACTTTAAAGGAGGGGGGGCATATGAGGCAAGAAAAATGATTATGGTATATTATCAGCCCTCTCTCCTGACCACAGTGAGTATGGGACCTGAGCCCCACCCACTGGGTTTGGCCATCCTAAAATGTGGTTCTTGAGCCAAGGAACCAGACATCCTACCCGCAACACCCTGTGCCAGACCCTGGGGCTGCCCTGGCTCTTGTCCCTCACAACCCTTGTCATGAAACAAAGGTTATAGACTGTTGTGTCCCCTCAGAATTCATATGTTGGAATCCTAATTCCCAGGCTGATGGTATTGGGAGGTGGGGCTTTGGGGACGTGACTGGGTCACGAGAGCAGAACCCTCCCAAACAGATTGGTGCCCTTATAAAGAGGCCCCGAGAGCTTCCTCGCACCTTCTGCGGGTGGTCTTACTGGGAGGAGCCAGCGGTCTCTGAGCTCAGAAGCAGGCTCTCACCGGACGTTGAATCTGCGGGTGCTTGGATCTTGGACTTCAGAACTGTGAGGGAGAAATATTTACTGTTTCTAAGACTCCAGTCTATGGGATTTTATTATAGCACCCAAATTCCCTAAGACACGGAGTACATGGAAACTTTCAGCTGGGTGCCTTTGAGAGGGTGTGGATGATTTTAAAGAAATGTCGAGATTCTCTACTTCTATAAGGACCTGATACTTGTGGTTAATTTCCTTGGTCACAATCACCATTTTACTTTGCCAAAGAAAGGCACACTTCTCTCCCATCTAGCACCTGAGCAGAGTGTCTTCCCTAGAAAGAAAAAAACAAAGAAACAATTCAAAATATTAACGTGTTAGAAAGCGAGTGACTTTAATAAATCAGTGATGAACCATTTTTGACCCATCAGGTGGCTTCCAATTTTCACTTAAAAAAAAGATTTTATTTATTTTTACAGAGAGGTGAAGGGAGGGAGAAAGTGAGGGAGAGAACTATCAATATGCGATTGCCTCTCACACACCCCTTTCTGGCGACCTGGTACACAACCGAGACATATGCCCTGACTAGGAATTGAACCAGCTACCTTTTGGTTCGCAGGCTGGCATTCAATCCACTAAGCCACACCAGCCAGGGCCAGTTTTCACTTTTAATGTAATTTGAAGAGAGCATAATCAAGTTGTCAACTGACAGGTTATTAAAAATCTTTTTTTTAATTGACCACATGTAATTTTTAGTCTATAATGCAGGAGTTCACAGAATTGAATAGTATTGCTATGATAAAAGTCCTTCTAGAGTTGCCCAGTTAAATTTCAATTGTAAATAAAAAACAAATAATCTATTATAAGTATGTCCCATGCAATGTTGGGGATATAATAGCTAAAATAATTATTCTTTGTTTATCAGACATTTAAATTGAATGGGGTGGCCTGTATTTGTGGGGTAAGGGAGATTACATCTGGATTACATCCTACTCCATTCCCATCTATATGAAGAAAATTTCCCAGCATTTACAACTATTATAATAAAAAATAGAAATAGCATTGATAAGGGCATCTGCATCATTTTAGCAGTAATATTCTTTAATGAATACATGAAATAATTATAAAAACAAAAAAATAAAACAGCACCATCCATCTCACTGACAGAGGCATTCAGTACAGTTTATTTTTAAAAATGATTAATAACTGCAGAAGACATTTTTAATACTTTAGAGCCTTATGATCCCAAAACTTTTTAAGATTTAAATATTTGTAAATGGAGCATTTTTATTATGGAGAAGTATTACAGAATGAGCTATAAAAGACTTACAAATGTAAAATTCTACAAAGTAAGTAGAATGAAAATACAAATAAAAGCAAAATAATAAAAGGAACTAATGTAAAATTTTCAATCACCAAAGAAGAATTTGTTCATGTCTTGATTTGTTTGGGATTTTTTAATGGAGGATGGTAGGTATCAAATTGCTTGGGATTTAGATTCTATTTGATACACTTAAGAGAAAGATATGACAGATTCTCATCCACTAATACATCTGATAAGGTGTTAATGTCCAAAATATATATAGAACTTACAAAACTCAACACCAAAAAAACAAACAACCCAATTAAAAAATGGGCAAAGGACCTGAATAGATATTTCTCCAAAGAGGAAACAGAAATGGCCAATAGACATATGACAAGATGCTCAATGTCACTAATCATCAGATAAAAGCAAATTAAAACCACAATGAGGTATTATTTCACGCATACCAGAATGGCTACCATAAATAAATCAGCAAACAACAAGTGCTGACGGGGATGTGGAAAAATTGCAACACTTTTGCACTGTTGGTGGCAATGCAGATTGGTGCAGCCACTATGGAAAGCAGTATGGAGATACCTCAAAAAATTAAAAATGGATGTGAATTTTAACCCAGTGACCCCACTTCTGGGAATGTATCTGAAGGAACCCAAAACACTAATTTGAAAGAACGTAAGTACCCCTATGTTCATTGCAGCATTATTTACAATTGCCAAGATATGGAAGCAGCCCAAGTGTCCATCAGTAGAGGAGCAGATAAAACAACTATGGGACATTTACACAATGGAATATTACTCGACCATAAAAAATAAAAATTTACCTTTTGCAAAAGTATGGATAGACCTTGAGAACATTATGCTAAGTGAAATAAGCCAGTCAGAGACAGACAAATATCATATGATTTCACTCATATGTGGAATCTAATGAACAAACTGAACTAACAAACAAAATAGAGACAGATTCATAGAGAGCAGATGACAGCTATGGGGGAGCTTAGGGGGTGGAGAGATTGAGCAAAAAGGAAAAAAGGACTCATGGACATGGACCACAGTGTGGGTATTGCAGGGGACAGGGAAGTGTGTATAAGGGGACTAAATGGTATTGGAAAAAACAATAAAAAATAATAAATTATTATGTGAAAAAAAGAAATTTTAAAACTTATGGTAACTAAGTTTAAATACTAACCTCAAATGTGCAAGATGGTACATAGCTTTTCAGTGTTCCTCTAGGGTGTTAGGGGAGCGAAAATGTTTTGAGGCCACTGCTTTGTAAGGCTCAAATGTTGGTTTTCTCTCCTGTTCTGTGAGCTACTCCCAGGCCTCCCAGGAACTTCTTCCTGCCTGAGTCAGGCACGATTTCTGTTGATGACAAAGAGGCATGAGTGCCTCATGATCCCATGACCAGTTTTTCTTGATTACTTGTTATAATGCGTAAAATGTGATCTTAGAATGATGCTCCTTCCTTCCTTCATCAAATGTGTGTGTGCGCACTTGTATCTCTCCTAGTGTATGCCAGGTACGGTTCCTGGTGCTTGGGAGACATTCATGCACAAAACAGATGCCTGCCCCAAGGAGGTCTGGGAGCATGCATGTGGGGGCATGGGGGTGGGGGTCAGACAATTTTTAAAAGGCATAACAAATATATACATGCCATGGTTTTTTAGAAGGTGATAACTGCTATGGAAAAATAAAATATCAAGCGAGAGAGGCAAGTTTGGGAGTCCAGGGAAGGAAGATGGATGGCATGTGACTTCAAACAGAGGGCTGAGTATGGGCCTCCTAGAAAAGGTAGCATTTGTGTATGGACACCAGAGGTGAGCGAGCAAGCCTGCGGATAAATGGGGAGAGCATTCCAGACGAATGGGACAGCCAGCACCGAGGCCCCAAGGAGCAGGAAGGAGCAAGCAGGGTGACAATAGGGACCAGAGGGGCAAGGGTCTTGTTAGCTAGGAGGAAACAGAGGAGTTAGGACTTAGGTTTGAGAAGGGGCCCTCGATCTGTGTGGCAAACTGCCCAGGTGGGGGCAGGCCTCTTGGGAGGCTGTTGTCATCCAGGTGACAAGTGTCTACCCAGGTGAGACTAAGGGAATAGCAGAGGTCAGGTTCCACATCTCTACCACTTCCTGATGGATGGGATGTGGAGGGCAAGAGGAAAAAAAAAGAAGGGTCCAGAATGACTCCAGAATGATCATATACTAATATATTTTTTTAAACATGCCAAAAATATGTTCCTCTCTGCTACATTCTTACAAATCCCAGAGATTTGGAGCTATTTCACAGAGGGCAGCTATGGAGTGTAAGGAAGAATTTACAGGAGACCTTGCAGGGTAAGTCATGGGGCCCTGCTTGGTTGCTTGTTCCCCTCGAGTCCTTGCGGAAAGAAACATGAAAAAGACAGGACTGACCCGAAGTGAATGCAGTTTGGACAATGGGTCAGATAATTCTTCTGAGAAATGTCCCTGCCAAACTGTACATAAAATGAAGGCAATAGCCAACATCAAAGTGTATCAAAAACCCATTCATGAAACTTTGAACAGTTTTTTTTTTAATTTTTCCTCATGCAGCCTGACAGAGAGGAAGTTCAACTTTGAACCAGATGACAAAGTCATCTGGAACTGGAATTGTGAAAACTACTTCAAGGAAAAAGAAGAGAAAAAAGGTATTTTAGTTGTTTCAATATTCCTCTCACTTCCTCCATCATGTAAATCACTTCCTCCTTTCCAGGACTGTGTGTGTCCACTACTGAAGTGATTACCCCAAACAGAGAAATCCAAGTGGAGAAAAAGACTCAGTGTCTTATGACTGTATATACATCTGAATACAGTCTTTGGCACATTCAACAGGGCTGGTTTGGGAATGAGTCTGCAACCCACAGCGAGTAGGACATGATAGATTCAGCTTGGAGACTTCTCTCCTATGCTCATTACTTAGAATCACAAACTGAGTCACTTAGATGGGAGTTTTAACAAATCACCAGCTCTGCCCACCTCTGAGCAGAGTTAAACTGAATGAGAAGCTATCCAAGTACTGGAGGTTTGCAGCTCAGGGTTAGGGAGCGAGGGTTCTATTCATGGCGGGAGTCCTGATGCCTGTGTCTCAGCATCTTACTCTGCAAATCAAGGAATCTGTGCTCACAGCTTCCGAAATTCCACTCCAGCCTTAACGCTGGGAAGTTACAAAGATCACTGAGCGTGTTGAGAGCACAGTTTTTGGAAACTCTTTGTGGAGACTGAACTAAATTTGTGTTATTTCATTTTCAACCATTTCACTTTTTCCCCCCTTACAGTTAGTATGTGGGAGGCGACAGACCCTTGTAAAGAAGCTCTTCACCCCTGAGCTTCCTCTTCCTCAGTTTTGACCTGTTCTCTTGGTCTTTTTCCTGTCCTGGGAGTATCCTTTTATTTCCTCTGTGAAATCTCACTAAGTTAGAAAAATACACATTCTTATGAACTAAAAAGCCAAATGAAAATGTAAGGTAAGGAAATTTATCAGACTCTTTCTCTGTTGTCTGAGGTAAGTATAGTCTTTCCACTGGATAGTGCTTGTAGAGTTTGAAAAATCTGCTAAAAGGAAAAAGAAAAAGAAGAACCATGCTCACTTTGTATTTGTTTTAGACAGTTTCCATCTGGGACTATTTTCAACCAAAATTCTTTCAAGAGAGTTGGTTGGGGCTCCTGGGAGGGGGATGAGGAAGATCAGTGTCTCCAGGATGGGTGGTCCTACAGAGGACTTTAACTCTGCATCTACACTTAACAGAAAGTGGTACCAAGGACTGAGACTCTGGCCTGCATCATGCTGTGCATTCAACTTGGCCTTGCAGAGAGATCAAAAGACCTAAATCTACACAGGACTTGCAAGGCTTCTCAAGGTTGGAAGGGGGCTCTGACTACTTCTATTTATTGAGACTTCCTGATTTAAAAATGTTTAAATTAATTAATAGCAAAGAAGATTTTAACAAGTGAATTCTTCTAACACACATAAATGCAAAGAATGCATGCCTCACCTCATTAGGCGATGACACCAGAGCATGAATGTGAGGCCCTTCGTGAATATGACACCCACTGTGTGCCACTCCCCACCCAAGTCCCCCACTCTCCCCCTGCCGCCCACTGCTCTATTCCTATGTAGGCCCTGGGGACATTAAACCCCCATGGAAGGTAGATAGTTTGAGGGACAAGACAAAAAGAGCAATACAATTATTCAACATTCAGCTTTAAAATAATAGTTCTGCTGAGGCCCAAGTCACAATAACACCTAACTACTAAAACTTGGCACAAAAGTGCCAGACTTGCTTCTTTTGACCTTTGTGAGCCATATATACTCCCCTGCCAGGCCCCCGGGGAGTCCAGCATCTTACAGTTTTCCAGGGAAGAGGTCAGAGGCCTTGAAGAACTTCAAGCTGCCTATGGTCATTCTTTCAGTCTCACTGATGAAACTAAATTGTCCTCAGGGCCATTCTGAGCTGGCATGTGAGAGATATCCCTGGTCCCGGTCCCAAGGACCTTGCTTTCTGGTCGTTGTAGCTGTCTCAGCAGAATGTGATTATGAAGTGCCATCTCTGCATGGGCCACAGGGTGTACTCCTGCCTCTTAGGGCTGCATGAGTTTCCCAGGGCTGCCATAACAAAGTACCACGGTCCAGGTGGCTTAAACAGCACAAATATATTGTCCCCTGTTCTGGAGCCTAGCAGTCAAGGTCAAGATGTTGGCAGGGTTGGTTCCTTCAGGAGGTTCTAAGGGAGAATCGGTTCCATGACTCTCATAGCTTCTGGAGGTTTGCTGGCCACCTTTGGTGTTCCTCGGCTGGAGATGCCTCAGCCCAGCCTCTGCCTCGGCATGCCCTTTGTGTGCGTGTCAGTGTCTGCATTTCCCCTTTTCCTAAGGACATCAGTCACATTGGATCTGGGGCCCACTCAACTCCAGGATGACCTCATCTTAACCAATCACATCTGCCATGACCCTATTTCTGACTAAGGTCCCTTGCTGTGAACTAGGGCTTAGGACTTCAACATGTGAATTTGGGAGGAGACACAATTCAGCTCATAACAAGGAACTCAAAATGTAATTTAGAAAGAGAATATACACCAAGGAAATGACAACCACAAAAAGGCAGCCTTTGCCAAGGGCCAAACATGGACACGGGGTTCAGAGAAGGGCACTCTCACCCAGGTACAGAGTTGGGGAGGAGTTTTTGTGAATGAGCTAGGAACTGACCTGACGTGGACAAAAAGAAAGGGCTGACATGAGGAAGGATTTAAGGGAGGAAGCAGGGCCTTAGCAAGGCAAGCCGCAAGCCTGCAAGTTGAGCTGGAGCAAGAGGATATAGGAGGGTGGATCTGGCAAGAGGTGGGGGTCACATTGAGGAGGCCTTCCCACATCAGGCGAAGTGTTGGACTTAATCCAATAGGCAGTGGGTGCCATTAAAGTCATTTGTCACCCAGTGGATCCTGTGCCTCAAATCAAAAGAAACGACTTATACGGAGGATATATTTATTTTATAGCTTCTCCTCAGAGCAGGTCGTTTTTATGCTTTCCGGAGTCCAGAAAACAAATTTAAAATCAGCTTCCCACACTAGATAATCGCTTTCCAAGTCATGAAGTATTTGGTTGGGGGTGAGTTTGGTCTTTGGTAGAAGAGCTCTACTTGTTTCAGAATAAAGGGTCAGATTGAGCTGATACACATCAACCTCCTGGGCAAGGAGTCCAGATGGTTTCCATTTAGTCCCAATTGGAAACAGACGAACTATTTTTATGCTTGCCCCTTTGTGGACCGGAGAGGCTTTTGGCCTGCTGCTTGGAAAGTTAAACTCACAGTACTGTACGAGTCAAAACCCCCATTCAGAAGCCTGACACCCTTTATTATTCCTCTCCAAATGCATAATTACAAGAACCTGACAACGTTACATTTAGCAGTCATTTATAGGTTATTAGATCAGGCAGAGTATTCCATTTCTATGCCTATAGAAGTTAGACCTCTGTTTGTCCAAAGCCAGTCTGGCATTAAAGTCCCACTGAATGTGAAGAATCATTAGTGTTCCCAAACTTGAGCAGCATCAGAAGCACGTGGCGGGCTTGTGAAAACACAGACGGCTGCCCCCTCTCACCCCCAACTGAGGTTCAGAATCAGTAGGTCAGTGGTAAAGGTGGAGAATTTGCATTTCTATCAAGTTTCCAAATGATGCTGATGCTATCAGTCCAGGGTCTAACTTTGAGAACCACCACCGCTTTAGCCTTGAAAGCAAATCAGTTGGCCAACTTTTGAATTATTTTGCTCAGTGAAGGAAATCAGAGGGCAGAGTGAGGCTCCTAGATGCCGCTTCTCGGCCATGGAAACCACATAACGAACAGGTCCCAGACCCATTTCTGCTCCGGCTTCTCTGTGTCTTCCAGGCCCCAGCCGGCCCACTGCTGAGCCCCATGGCTCTGCACCAGGGTTCTATGAAAACCGGGGACCCCAGGCCTGGAGGGTGTCAGTACTCAAGTAAGTGCCATCTGGCTTGGCCAATGCCTAGTTGCAAGCCCATTGGCCCACAGAGAGCCAGAGGACAGCTAAAGACCGGAAGTCACTGAAAGGTCGTCAGGAACAGTCCTTTGCAGATAAGTTATCTTCCCCGAGCCCTGGTCGGCCTGTCCCACCATGCCACCCCAAGGTCCCCAAAGTTCCTGAAAGACCCAGCAAAGACTCAGGAGTGCCCCATCACCTAAGCCTGCTCAGTTTCCCAGCCCAAGCCCACACCATAGCTTTCAGGGGTATCTTAATTCTTAAAAATTTAGGACTGGGGAACAAAATCCAGCCATAAATGGTCAGTCCACAAGCTTGGGTTTGCTCACACATTTACCAATGTAGCCCAAGTGGCAAATTCACTTCCCCCAAATAGGGCATTGCTGCTTACGTCGAAGGCACAGTCCACAGGAATGCTTGCAGCTCTAAGGAATTCAAAGGGCAAGTTCAAAAGTCGAGATGTAATCTTCAAAACAGTTTTATTAGTTCCAAATCAGGAAGCTATGGGTTATAATCCTGAAATTACTTTACTTGGGATGTTACCCTGGGGTGAAACTGCACAATGGAGACCTTTGTGGACAGGGTCCAAGGTCTGGGGTGTGAATCACCCAACACTAATTACACTTCGCTCCCCTAACACCTGCAATCAAGCAAACACAATTTATGTTCTGGTTTATAAGCTTCTGGTAATTACGCAGGAAATCACGCATGCTTCTTGTTGATGGGAAAAAAGCTATTTTTAACAAGTTAAAAAAATCAACCTCAGGAAGAAGGTCCTACTGGGAACTGGCGCCCGCAGATGGACACTGGAGCAGCCGTTAAGCAAAACAATCCGATGCGCACCGTTGCCGGTGGTCCGGGGAGAGGCCAGTGAGTGAGCTGCAAGCTGAGGAATCTTCTCCAGGGAACTTCTGGTTCCATAAAAGTTTATCTTTAACCTTTGTGTGCTGGCCCAAGTGGGAAAAAGAGCTCTCTCAGGCAGAAATGAAAAGATCATCAACTGGAAAAGAGCAGGCATTCCAGGCAAAGGGAGCCCCCAGACAGGAGGCTGGAGGTGGGAGCTCACTGGAGTGTAGAGTGTGAGGCACTCGGGAAGCGTGACACCCACCTCAAAGTGGTCCTTAGGAGAATGGCTGCTGATGTTGCTGAAAGGGCTCGTGGACCCGCAGGCCCAAATGCCATGAATGCTATTGAGGGGTTAGACTTCCTCCTGTGTACAAAGGAAGAGCTACGGTGCTTCTGAAGCAAGGCAGAGACATAATGAGAATTAGACTCTTGAAAAGAATCTCCGGCAGCTTTGCAGAATACGTAACATTTTAGAGAGAGGGACAAGAGGGCAATGGGCGATGAGTTTGGAGGCTCTGACAACAGTTCAGGGCATAGAGGTGAAAGTACAGAGCTGAGGCTGCAGAGATGGAAAGATAGAGTCTAAATATAGTTAGGAGGAGAATGGACGACACCTAGTATTGGGTTCAGTGAGGGTGGGAAGAAAGATTCTGCAGTCAGGGACAATTGAGGGATCTTGGCAATTAACCAAAGAGCAAGTGGGAGGAAGCACAGAGTTGGGTGAGTTCATATTGGATCTATGGGGTGGCTTCTGTGGGAAACTCTCAGTTGTCAGAAATATGTATCTGATCCGCAGGCAGCTAGTGGCAGAATGGGGGACGCCTTACACACAGGGATTCTCTGTCAGGTTGCCCCATTTCAGTGTTTCAGTGACTTACAAAATCCAGAAATGAAGCTGCTAAGCCAGGCAGTATTATTTACTGCATACTAAGTGCTTCTACAACCATTATTTCACCATGCTTCCCAGTCCATCTTCACGCTGCATCTAAGAGATGAGTATTACGATCTCTGTTGTAGGTTCCGTTAGGTGACTTTCTGGGGAGTCACACAGCATTTTTCATAGAGAGATTTTTACACCTGGAGTTTCTGCCCATTTCATTGTGCCTCTTAGCACAACTGGCATTGCTATGCCACTGCTGAGTTCTCTTGGACAAAGGGGGATAAATTAAAGTGGTCACTATTGGTGAGTTTGTTTTTGTTTTAAAGTAAAAAAATATAAAATTAGGCCCTGGCTGGTGTGGCTCAGTGGAATGAGTGCCAGCCTGTGAACCCAAGGGTCACTGGTTCGACTCCCAGTCAGGGCACATGCCTGGGTTGCGGGCCAGGTCCCCGGTGAGGGGCGCGTGAGAGGCAACCACACATTAATGTTTCTCTCCCTCTCACCTTCCCTTCCCCTCTCTCTATAAATAAATAAATAAAATCTAGGGGGAAAAAAGAAATGTAAAGAAAGGTAAAAACAGGGTGGAGTGCATACAGCTGGGGTGGACGCATTCCCAGGGGCTGTGCATGGACTCTCGCTCACTCCCAGGACTTTGTCTTCCAACCAGAGAGAAAAAATTGGTTCTGCCTGAACTTTGGTTAAAGGCCCGGAGGAGGAAATCCCTGTACTAGGCAGCGTCAGCTTCCCTCCCCTTCCTCCCACAGGACACTGGAACTCACTGGGGATCAAAATTCTGGAGAGCGGTTTGAATGAGAATTTTCCAACGTGGTTATTTTTCATGGGCAAAGAGGGCATTGTTACTTCCCTTACCACCAGTTGGAGGGAGTTTGGATTGTTTTCCCATGGGGTTGTAAGTTGTACCAGGCCAAGGACAGGCCTGGAAGCTCCCTTTCTCTCCAATGGCACATGTTTTTGTGCCAGGCTAACTAATAGCCTGGCTGAGGCCGCTTGTTCCCTTGCAAAGCTGAGCAGCTGCACAGGAATGTGGCCTTTGGCGTTGGGCTCGGCCCCAGTGGCCTCAGGTTTCATCACCCTGCCTGCTGGCGTGCCAGAGGGGGAAGAAAAGCAACGAGAGCCATATGCATCAGCATCCCCATCGTTAATCATTCTGGGCAGTCAACTTACCTTTTAAGAGGCATTTACATGTGTGAAGAGATTTGATAAATAGAAAAAGCATATTCTATGCACGTTTGTGGATCTGAAGGCATTATTAGCTACACTGGACTTGGAAAAAAAACAATGAATAGTGAGTTAAAAGTCTCCACCATATGACTGCACTTTACATTCCATTATTCATGGATCCATTTATTTATTGAACAAGCAGTTATTAAACACCTACAATCTACCAGATGTTGTTCTGGTACATTAGCACCATTGTGTTGGTCGTGTTCTATCAGCCCCGTGTCCTGGATGTAAGGACAAACGAAATTTGGAAGACTTAGGCACACCTCCAGCAAAACCAAAGGACAGGCTCATTTTCATCTCCCCAGCTGTTTTGGAGGAAAAGAAATCCTGTCCCTTTCATTCAACAATCCAGCAGATTAGGTTTATATCCAAAGAAACCAACTGAATCTTTTTTAAAAGCATATTTTTTAAAAAACTGGAATGGCCGCATGTCCAAATGTATCACCTTTTCCTGACATAAAAGTTCTCTTTCCTGACTTGAAAATGTATACTTAATTATCATCAACTTTTCTCTCTTCCTTGTTCTCCCTACATACTAGCTGGCATTCACTTCCTGTCAGCTTCATGAGGGCAGGGAGTGCTGTCTCTGGTTTCCTGTTGGATTCCCATCACCTAGAACAGCACCTGGCACCTAATAGGAACTCAAAAATGTTTGCTGAATGCTGAATGAACTCAAGTACCAGAGTCCTGTCTAGCCCTGGGATTAGGTTCTCAAGTCAGCCTGTCAGGCAAAATTAGCATATAGCTATACGAGCCTTTAAAATCCTATAAACATCCATACAGTACAACACGTAGATACATGCGAGGTATGTCTGGACAAAGTCCAGCTACTGTTAACATAACTAGAATGGTTTGCAGGACATCGATGTAAGCTGGCAGCCAAGGAGAGTGGACTAGAATGCGCATGTGTGAACAATGACAACTTCACTGTACTAGTCAATGGGGGCAGTGGACACCCTGTTGAGTGAGCATGTGTACTGTGTGGCCGTCACATTCAAAATGACTGAGTGAGTAGAGCAACGGATCTGCATCAAATTTTGTGTTAAGCTCTGTGAAAACTATACAAGTGATTCAGAAGGTCACAGCTATGGGCAACTGGTGATTGGCAGCTTCATCGAGACAAGATACCTGCTCACATGCCACATCTTGTGTAGAGTTTTTTTGCAAAACATCAAATCACCCAGGTGACTCAGCTCCCCTACAGCCCAGATTTGGTACCCTGTGACTTCTGGCTTTTCCCAAAACTAAAATCACCTTTGAAAGGGAAGAGATTTCAGACTGTTGATGAAATTCAGGAAAATAATATGGGGCAGCTGATGGCAATTGGGAGAACTGTGTGAGGTTCCAAGGTGCCTACTTTGAAGGGACTGAGGCATCATGGTCCTATGTACAATGCTTCTTGTATCTTGTATCTCCTTCAGTAAATGTCTCTGTTTTTCATATTACACGGCCGGATACCTTCTGGACAGACCTTGTATATTATCTCCAGTTTCTTCCCTGGCTTTGGAACAGATTATAATTTTTCAGTTGATCCCCAAGATAAAGTAGCTGGCTAGTGTTGAGGGATCATGTTGCACACCAAGCATATAGCTTCAAATACTTGGAGGCCCCTCCAGGAAGCAACTGTCTTTGGAACTGGAGATTCTGACCTCCCATCTCACATTTACTGAGTGGGTGAGCTGGCATTATAGCCATGGCTCTTCCTCTTTCTCCATCCCCTTCCTATATTTTTTCTTTGCTAAACTCCTAAACTTGAACTGGTGTTAAGTATGTATGTGATGCCACTCCACAGCACTGATGCCAAACTTTATGCAAGCTGGTTAGACTGACGAAGGTGAACCACTGACCACAGCCATAAAGTCTACCAAGGAAGGATGGTTTTTTCTCTTTTGAATTTGTCCTACTAGAGCTCAAAAAATGTGACAATTTTATAGACTCTTTTAAGAGACTGAACCCTGTATAAGGATTATCGCTTCCTGAGGATCAGTGGATAACTCACTCTTCTACCAAGAAATTTCCAGAGACATTGATTTTCCTCTTTAGCAAAAGTAAAAGCAGCTATCTAAGCCTTCAATATTTCCTTTCATTCAGAGCAATTTTGGGCTTGCTATTGTAAAGAATAAAGGATGTACTGAGAATTTTTAAATAGAGTTCTTAAATTACATGTATTTCCTTAACCATATTATAAAATGCATCTACCCACACAAATGGAATATGTAAGTATGATTTTTAAAAACCAACTTGGATGATGGTAAATGGGGGGGAACTATTGTCTAAAAATAATGCAACACTCTAATTGTCTTGTAGGAATCAAGAAAAAAAATAAAGGCTTGACCGAAGCTGGTCCTTGGTTAGTGAAATTGTATTTGGCAGACAATGCCATAGATAAAAAAGGAAAAGAAAGAGAAAATGGTTTATTGGAATTCACTCAAATCTTAACATAGTGTGTAGAAGATTAAGAGGTTTTATATGTTTATCTTCCAAAACTAGGTAGGTGCTTAGGATAAATCATGGGGACAGTTATTTAACTGCAACTTGTTAGCAGTGCTAAGTGAGGTTTTTCCTCTCTGAAAGATAAGCAGTGACCCATCTTGGTCCTGGTATGAGATCTTACGGGAAGGCCTAACATCATAGAAGTGGTGTGGCAGGCAGTTGCATGTGAGCCCACAAAGGGGTCTCAAAGGCCTCACTGGAAGCCCCATTAAGAAGTTGGAAACTGAGGAAAGACAGGAGGTATGACATCCAGATTTTACTTCCTAGAGCCAGGATAGAATATAAAATGTAAGAAATGTGACCTGAGGAAGAAAGACAGACTACTTAAGAGTGAACACTTTTTTTGTGTTTATTACAAGGTTGTCCCAACCTCCTCAGACAGAAAGAGAGAGCTATTCTCAAAAACTTTTGGAAAACAAAATTATTTCCTTGCCATGTTTATCTTGACAGCCTTGGACACCTCCGTTCAGCAAATCCTGAACCCACAGACGCAGCAGGCCATTGGCCGGCATTTGCAGCACCGTATGAAAAAGCTTGCCGGGTAGAGGGGGCTGTAGCCACACCATCTAGGGCATCGGTGCTTACAATCTCTTGGAGCAATCAAGGGCAACAGAACAGACAAAAGTGGAGGTTTGAGGGCTTGATGGATGGTCATTGATTATTTTAGAATAAAAATATTTCTTCTCAAATACACTTCCTTATTCATGAAGATTGGGAAGCTGTTCAACTTCACCTTCCCAAGTTGACTAGTGACCTAATCAACTTGGACTCATAAAGACAGCTTAGCATAAGTTTAACACCTATGGTCTTTGTACAATGCATCTATTCTGGGCATTTTCAGCTTTGACCCACCTATTGGTGGTTGATGACTTCCTGACGTGACTTGTGTAGTAAGCTGCATGCTCACCTCGAGGACAGTCCCCCTCCCCATTTCCAACTTCTGCACCTCTCTGCAGGGCTGACAGGCTGGTGCCCTGGAAGTAGAAGCACCATCTTCACAATCCCACCCCTCCCTGGCAAGCCCGGTGCTGGGCCAGTGGTAGACCAAGTCGAAGGATTATAAAACAGGCTCCAGGAGTACTTTGGGGAACAGATTTATGTCTTCTCCTTTTTTATCATTGAGTGTCCTGAATATCCACAAAAGAAGAGCTCAGTGGATGAATGTGGAGGCGAGGGACTCGTCTGAAGTCTTGCTAGCAAATATCTCCAGGGTTCTGCTTAATTGAATATGTACTTGAAGTGGCACACACATACACATTTATAATGGGGTAAGATTCGGTGATAGAGATTATGGGGCACTAACCACCTGTCTACCCATTGGCCCTATCCAACCTTGGTACCACATGGGTCTATCCTCACCTTCAAATTACCTAATCCAGGGACAAGGCATATCATTGTGCCATTGGTTTGGATAAGGCCTTATCTAGCTCTGCTGGTTAAGTCTCCCCCTAAAGCTGGTATCAGTGGCTTCTAAGAGCTTAAGACAGGAGCACTGCTGGCTACCCTTCTCGTGAGCTAGGCCTCCCCCTAGTCAGGATTTACCTAGCAATGGTCTCTTTGACTGACAGAACAGTACAGTTACTTAAGGCTGACCCCCGATCAGATTTGGCTTTCTGCTCTGCCACACTAAATATGACAGCAGAACTGGCTACAGAATTTGTGGGGACCCAGTGCAAATGGGAACTCATGAGCCCTTGTTCAAGTAGTAAGAATTTCTAGATGATAATAGCAGAGCACTAAACCAAGTGAGGAGCCCTTCTGAGCCCGGGGCCCTGTGCAACTCACCGCTGGCTCCATGTGACAGGGCATGTAAATGCCACCAGTAACGTGCACCAGTGCTGGGAATTCCTTTCCCATGTGTTTTTTAGTTCTGGCACTAAACACTTAAATATTTTTGTTCTCTTTTTGAAAGTATAAGAATTGAGAACTACTGGAATTAAAATACAGGGTCTGGCACAAATAACACCCCTTTTATTACAAAATCATAAGCATGTAACTGTAACATAACAATATCATACTCAAGCATACCATATGACATTTTAGGCAAAATGTTCAAATTAAAACTATAAATTTTTACACCCATTTTATTACACTACCAACCAGACTCAAGCAGGCCTTACTTCCATTGGCCCCTGTATTTCCTTGGTACATTTGAATCATGCATCATGGTTATTTTCAAGCAGACTGCCTGAGTTCACATTCCTGCTTTACAACTTACTAGCAGTATCTTAGGCAAGTTAAATAACATCTCTGCATTTGCTTCTTCATTTGTAAAAGTGGGAATAAGAACAGTATCTAACTGGAGAGATTGTTTTAGGGTTAAATGAGATTGTGTATGTAAGGTGTTAAATATAGTGCCTAGAGTACCAGCTAGCACCTTTATACAAATTGGAAAAAGAGCCCTTCTGGGCTGATGAATTAAAAGAGGCACCACTTCTGGCCAATGAGTCAGAGGACGTTATCCCCTCCAGGTCTATGTTTCAGGGCCCAGGTCTTGGCAAACAGAGCTTGGCTGGATTTCAGCCCCCCTCACACCCTTGGAAGGCCCCCTCTGTGCCAGGCACAAGGGTGTAACCGTGTGGGTGGCCATGATCACATCTGATGCATAGTGAATGCTCCATGAAACTGTACCTTATACGAGGCTGTGTAGAGTAGTGGTGAAAGCCACAGCTTCTGAAATCAGACCTAGATGCAGAATTGTATAGTTGTAAAGTTTGTCTTCAACACTCTCCACCCTCCTTCTATGCACCCCTGCTTCCTCCTTAAAGCAAGCCTTTTCTCACCCATCTTGTATAAAGGAATCGGACACAATCAGACTATTCAGAAAGCCAGAGTTGGTCAAGTCCTGATTAGACAGACTGTTTCTTTGGGAGCAAGACCTTCAAGAGGGAGAGTCTGGCAGGATAGTTTAGCCCTGGCCTTGAATTTTGGCTGCTGAATCAGTAGAAAGTGTGTACAGGGAGCAAGAACGTGGCCTTGTATTCACTACTGACCCTAACGGAAATTTCATATCCCCAGCACATGGTAAGAACTCAAAATTGTTTTATTCATGGTTACTTTAAAGAGCAGAGGCCATGTGTTAAGTTCCTCTGAATCCCTGTAATGCTAGGCACATAACATGCATTTAGTAAGTATCCACTCAGTATAATAGCATTGTTGGTATTGCATTTTGCAAGGTGCTCTCTTGGACCTGCTGCATTCTGTTTTTACTAAAACCTTATGAAATAGGCAGAATAGCCCCTTTCAGGCCAATTTTACAGATGAGGAAGGTGAGACCCTCATGATCACAGGGTTGACGAGAGGTAGAAGCCGACGAGGAAGCCAGGCTTTCCCCCAGATTCCGTGTCCACTGGTGACACCAGAGATTCTCAGAGACAAGTGGGCTCAATAATCCTCAATGAAATTAGAAAAATAAAGATAGGTAGAGTGTTCATCTTCATAAAGTTAAACTTACTTGATTTGAAGTTATCCTTTATTTCAAGATGGTTGCCTTCCTAATTTTACGTAAAAATATTTGTTCTTTTATGGTGTTGCTAGGTGAGAGTTGATATTTATTTGACATGCTAAAACTTGCCAAACTGATCTTTGTCAATCCCCCCAAGTGCTTTTCTTTTTATAGTTTACTGCTCTGTAAAATCTGAAAAACTGGGAAGCCTTGACAATATACTATACCATATATTTTGAATAAATAAATAAATAAATGGAAGATTTAAGGCCACTAAACATCCTTACCCTCACAACTTTTGTAGAACAGACATCCAAACTGGAGATTAAATTGAAAAAAACTGGATTCAGAATGTCTCCAATTTCAAACTGGGTCAGTGCATCGTGGTTGGAAGGGGGTGTGGAGGGTGGAGAGGAAGTAAAAAGAAAGATCATACCCCAAAATAACTGGATTGAGTTTCTCTGAGTAACCACACTTAGAACAACGCCATTTTGTTTTGTCATTTTCTTTGGTCAGCCTGATCGAATACTCTGCCCACTTAAGGGAAATTGACCTTGGAAACAGCTTCCTGGGAGAAACGGCTGCTGCTGACATCCTTCAAGCGCTGAGAGCCGGAATAACAGGTAGAGTGTTTTCAGTTTGTGTCCCCCCACCTGTCCACATCCGCTCATTCCTAAGTGCTGTACTATTCACATCAGCTGGGTGACCTACAATTCAGTTCAGTTCTGACATTATCTGCCTGGAGAGATCATCAGATCCCACAGGTTAAGGGCTCAGTCCCACAAGACTGTCTGTCCTCTACTTCAGATGCCAATTGCAAGTCCACGTTGTCACCTGTGCTTTTGACTGACTGGCTATAAATCAGAGGTTCCCAGGACTCCCTTCTTGGGTTTGATTACTTTGGTAGAGCCCCTCACAGGACTCAGGAAACCAGTTTATTCATTAGATTACCACCTTATTACAAAAGATATTAGAGAATACAAATCTACAGCCAGATAAAGAGATATCAGAGTGAGATTCCAAACAAAGGAGACTCTGTCCTCATGGAGTCTGGGCTTGCATGGTGGCAAGTGGAAGCATTCAGATTCCCCAACCTGGAAGCTCTCTGAACCTTTTCCTTCTGGGTCCTTATGGAGGCTTTGTTGCATAGACATGATTGATTAAATCATTGGCCATTAGTCACTGATTTGGCCTCTATTGGGGGATGGCGCTGAAAGTTCCAACTCTCTATCCATGGTCGGTTCCTTTGGCAACCAGCACCCATCCTTAGGGGATTTCCAAAAGTCACCTCATTAATATAAACTTGTTATGAATAACAAGACACTATTTCACCTCTATGGCTCTGAAGCAGTTTTTAGGGACTGGGGACAAGGGACCAAATATTGTAATAAAACATGCTCCCATTTTTCGTATTACTTAGGAAATTCCAAGGGTTTTGGGAGCTGTGAACTTCTAACCATGACTAAGACCAAATAAATATGAGAAATATATTTTGGCCATCTGAATGACCAAATATATATTTCTTATAAATCATGATACTACAAATCTCTATAGGAAATCAGTGAGAACTCTTGGTTTCAAGTGATACAAAATCAAGTCAAACTTATTAAAGTACAAAAAGAAATTTGTTGACTCATGTTACTAAAAGTCCAGGGGTGGTTCTAGCTATAGGTCCTGCTGGATTCCAGACTTCAACTAATGCTACCTACCTCCCTCTCCTGGAAGATCTGCATCTGTGTTGACTTTATTCTCAGGCAAGTTCTTCCCACACAGTGACAAGTTGGGCAGCATTAGTCAGAAAGTTTACATTCTGCTAGTTTAATCTCAAGAAAGAGTGTTTCTCCTGATTTCACTGGACCATCATGAGTCACATGCACACCTATTAACCAATCACTGTGCCAGGGAGAAGAAATACACTAAGTGGCCAGCTCTGAATTGTATTTTCCCCTCTGAAGGGCAGGAGACTAGAACCCCAAGGGAAACTCAAGATTCTGTTCTAGAAAGAAGGTAAAATGGAAGCTGGGCAAACAAAAGCAAGAGAGATCTACTAAAGATAAAGAGCTTATGAATGCCAGGATCAGAATTTTGCTTTCAGATGATTAATCTATAAGTAGAGTCCAGGGTGGATCTGATTGGGGAAAACTGAGGTTAGGAAGACCACTTAGAAGTCTACCACGACCATCCAGGTAAAATATATAACAGTGGAAAAAGAAAAGAGAGGACTAGTGTAAGAAGTTACTACAGAAGAAAATTAATTGTCATGGATTACTCACATTAAGAAGATCTAGGGAAAGGGCATTAAGTCTGAGTAAAGTTTCCCAGTTAATACAAGAATATTTCTGAAACTTAAGACCCGGTCCATCAAATGGAATTGTGGGATATCCTACCCATTTACTATTATGTTCTTCCCCTCCCAGGTAAACTCCCAGTCTTAAAAATTACAGTCACTCCTCAGATCTCTTCAGAAACCTTCAGATATATTGGGAAAATGGCCAGAAATCTAATACTACCAGTAAAAAGAAGAAAAAGGTACGTTCTTGGATGCTTGCGCCTGTTAGTCATAACCACCAGGGGGCGCTGTATAGAGCCTGTGCACTCAGTTGGGGTAGTCTACGCCAAGACAGCAGATTTTGCACTTGATAATATCATAATAATTTTGGTCCTAGGTAACAGTCCCCTAAACCATCATTTCGTTCTGATGGATGATGACTGCACCAAGGGACAAGTAGTGAGAGAATAACAGTCCCCTCAGGTATTAGTGCAAACCCTGCCTCGCCCACAGCCACCCATCTCCTGGTTCCTGTTAGCTCATAACGGATATGAAATGGTGAAGTTACCTAAACTCTTTATGAAGCACGTGTTACCTCTTAGGTGGTAATGATTTACATATGCTTACTGTCTGTTGTGTAGAGTTGAAATTCTTTTTTGTTTTTAAATTTATGATTTCCTGTTCATTATTTTACAGGTTAAAAAGTGAATATGGATGCCATATTTTCTTACAGATGCTATTTCCATGGCCAATCAGACATGCCTATAAAGACACTGCTTGTTCTGTGATAATATTCTTCAGTGTAACCAAGCCCCTTTCAAGTTCTAAAATTTGGTAAGACTATTTTATGAAAGTTCAAAGTAGTTTTAATCCTATCATGATCATCATTTTTCTAAAATGTGGATTTCACAAGTAAGCCTTAGTAAAAATAGGTGGGATTCTTCTCTGGGACTTCTTCTCTTGTGCATGTGAAATTTATAATTGGAAGAAGGTCATGATTTTTATCTAAGAAAGAATCATCTTTCCTAAGTATATCCATAGCTAGGAATAACAGGGATGTTTGGAAATAACCACACATTCTAAAAGATATGCTCCCCCAATGGGGGTCTTACACAAATAAGGAAACTTCTAAAGACTCTACCCCCAGTTAAGACCTCAGCTCCATGGGAAAGGGGAGAGGTGTGGTTGATCAGTGTATGGAAGGTAAATTCGATTAACTGGATTTTACCTGCCATGGTAATATGGCGCAGGGACAAAAAACAGGGACCTGGGAATTAGATGAATCAGAAATCTCCATGGACACCTGCTGCTTTCGACGTGTGACCTTGGGCAGGTCAGTTAGCCTCCTGTGCCTCAGTTTCCCCTTATATAAGACACAGATAAGAGTAACACCTTTCTCATTTGATAAGCACTGAATGAAATGGTACATGTCAAACATTTTAGGACAATACCTGCTTCATAATACATGCTCAAAAATAAATATTACTGGCTGTTATTATTATTGATGTTAAAATTGAGTAAGTAGTGTTCTTTCATTTTACAGTTACACAAGAAAAAGAAAAAAGATTTAAGATCTCTTTATTTTGAAGTTTAAAAAAATGTCATTTTTCTATGTACAAATGTAACAAGTGCTGGCAAGTTCATGGAACCAAACTAACTGTGCAAGTGGGGAGGGGTATAATACATTATGTCCACCCTTGAGGATCTCAGCGTTTAGCTAGGAAGACAAGACCCTCATACATTAAAAGTAAACAACAATACAGCGTAAGAGCTGAAATATGACAAATCTTCTGAACTTATATATACGACATGTGAGGATGCCTGAGAAATTGTTTCTGCTTTTAAAAAAAAGAGCTTTTTTGAAATTTGCCACTAACATCCACAGAAGTCTGTATTCCTCTTTAAAGGTCTCTTGGCAATGTCTATCAAAATGAAAAATATACATCTTTTGACCCAGGAATTCTACTTCTGAAATTTATTTTACAGATATACTCTTATACATATGCAAAGAAATATGTATAGAGATGTTCACTACAACACTGTTCTCAGAGAAATAAATCACAGGAAAAGCATGTGGTGGAATACTACACAGCCATTAAAAAGAATAATGTGGATATATAAGTTTATATGGAAAGGTGTCCTAGTAGTACTATTAAACAAAAGAGCAGGCTAGAGAATAGTATATGTGAAAAATTCATATGAAGTACTAAACAATGTGACATGAGCCAGCAATTCCAATTCTTGGGATATATCAAAAAGAACTGAAAGCAGGATCATAAGATATTTGTACACCTGTGCTCATAACAGCATTATTTGCAATATGCAAATGGTGGAAACAACCCAAATGGCCATCTACAAATGAACCAATAAGCAAACTGTCAAATATTCATACAATAGAATAGTATTCAGTCTTAAAAAGGAAGGAAATTGACATATGCTACAAAATGGATAAACCTTGAGAATGTTAAGTGAAATAAGCAGTCACAAAAAGAAAAATACTCTATGAGTCCACTTACATGTGATAACTACAGTAGCCACACTCAGAAACAGAACGTAGAATGGTGGTTGCCAAGAGGAGGAGGGGGAAATGGAGTGTTATTTAATGGTGCAGAGTTTCAGTTTTGGAAGATAAAAAAAGTTCTGGAGATTGGTTGCCTAATAATGTCAATGTACTACTGAACTCTATACTTAAAAATAGTTAAGATGGTAAAATTTATGTTATGTGTATTTTACCACAATTAAAAGTTTTTAAAATAAGCTGATGTATTATGCCTCGGCTTTTATGTATATAGGAATTTCTGGACAGTCTATTAATAGTACTTGCTTTTTTTTCATTGCATGTTTGTTTTATTTTAATGTTTTTATCATTTTTGAGCTGTCAATGAAAAAACTTAAAATTGTTTGATAAACATGAGTAATAGCACTTTTTGGTTGCTATGTGACCCGGTGCCAAAAGAATGGAAAAAACACAATTTTGTTATGATTTCCTGGGAGGACATAAATAAATGGTGGCAAAGAGTGGTCAGTGAGGATACAAAGATAAGTGAGTTTTCCTAAGTACAGAGAGCAATCCAGCCAGAGCAGGTAGGAGAAGTTCTGTCCAATTTTAGAAATGTTAAAATGTGAAGAAGAAAAAAAAAGTTTAGGTTGTGTTTAGATGACTGAGCAAACCTATCTGACAAGGGTCTCAGGGAGAAGCGCTTGGGGATGACACTTAAAAAGTGTATTGGGGCCATGTGTTAGGGACCAACTGGGACCTTCAGATTTTGTTCTGATGATAATTCACAGCTGTGGGACATTTTGAGCTGGGCAGTGCCAGGTGGAAAAGAGGATATAGGAAAATTAAACAGCACTTTAGACTGAATACCAGTTGGACTGGGGAGGGGAGACGGGAAGGAAGTCAGGAACCAATAGTCCAGGGACAGGATGATGAGGTTCAGGCTTGGCATGGACATGTACCATTTCTTGTCATTAACCATCCTCTTATCCTTTATTTTTTCATCTCCTTTTCTCTTTCAAAATGCCCAACTCCACCAACTGAATGCATTCTACCCTAATCTGGCTCCAGCCTTCTTTTTTTGTAATTGGCTATCTAGTACTTATAGTCATCTCTAGTTGGATGTGTGGTTACTTAATATGAACAGATCATGTGCTGTGTAGGGTTCATCTGAGTTTGTCTGTAGGGATTTTTGTCTGGCTCATAAAGTTAGTGTGGTCAGATTCACGTCTGCCGCCCCTTCCACTGCTCTGCTCCAGCTGACAGCTTAGAGAGGTTTGCTTTCTCCACTCATTTCGTGGCCTCCAGGGCCTTGCACTCCCCGCCACCCCCATCCCCTTTCAACCCCACTTCTTCCGTGAGGCTTTCCCTCACTGCATCAGTCCTTAGGCACATTTCTGTCCCTCAAAGCACTTAACAGGACACTTAACACTCAACACTCATTAGCATCTAGTCAAATGTGACCCTGTGTCCATATTTATATTTGTATGTATTTATGCATCCAGGTCTTCTCTGCCAGACTCCTTGAGCTTGGTTAGCCCCCACCCAGTCACGATGGTGGGAGGCTCTGAATCCCAATGCTGACACAGCAAGTGTCCACCCCCAGATGGTGGTCGTCATCACACAACTCCTTGAGCTCTCTGGGCCTCTGCCTTCTTACCTTTTAAATGGAGATGCTGTCTGTCTGCTTTGCTTGGGAAAATATAACTGTATGACCCTGGGCAAGCAATACACAAACCCTGGCTTCAACACTCACTATCTCCTAGTAGCAGTGCACTCTCTCAGTTACTTCTCTGGAACTCCCTTCCCCTACATATAAACGGAGGAGGTTAAACTACATTAGAGCTCTCAATGAGTGGTCGCCAGGGCTCCTGGGATCCTTTCAGAGGGCAAAACTTTTTGCTTTAACTGTATATAAGTATACAGTTATTTCTCCCTTTTCACTCTGTACAGTGCACAGTTTCCCTGAAGCTATATATGTGATGTCATTGCAGTAATGATCATTTGTAAAGGGTTTATTACTGTAATTTTTAAATGAATACATGTAAAATTTTTCCCTCAGTTTTAATTTCTTAAAAAGCAAATATAGATCCTCCACAAACAAAAGTTCTTTGAGGTCCGAATAATTTTTTTGAGAGAGAGAGAGACATTGATTTTTTTGTTGTTATTCCACTTATTGATGCATTCATTGGCTGACTTTTGTATATGCCTTGACCAGGGATTGAACCCACAACCTTAGTGTATGTGTCCATGCTCTAACCAACTGAGATACCTGGCAAAGGCTGAAGTCCTGATAATTTTCTTATTTTTATCTTTTTATCCTAACCTGAAGACATGCTTATCGGTTTTAGAGAGGGAGGGAGACAGGCAAGAGAAATACATGTTACCTCCTGTACGGCCCCACATTTCCGTTTACCCAAGACGCCCAACTGAGCCACAGCAGCCAGGGCCTCATAATTTTTAAGTGTAAAGGGGTTCTGAGAACAAAATATTTGAGAATGGCTGCACCACAAGGTTCCTACTCTTACTGAGTTTAGATTTGGGATGCACATCGAATGGATATATTAACGAGGTAATTCTGAGAGGAGTAAGCTTCATGAAGGCATAAAGCAGGGCACATGTATCCTGCATAAAAGTGCCAGCAATCACGACAGTAACACTCAACCGCGCAAAGGCCTACTTCAGTTGGGTATCACCCGCTGAGGCCCTCAGCCTTCTAGGTTGCCACAGCTCCAGAAGGTGGTGGGGGTGGAGAGGACGGCGCCGGGAGCTAGCGTAAGGTGACGTCACGATCCCGCGCCAGCCAATCGCGAGCGGCCCCTGTGGAAGGCGCTGCCGTGGCCGGCGGCCTGCAGGCGGCGCTGTGGCTTGTCAGGCGGTCCCGCGAAGCCGCCATAGCCGCCCACTTTCTCCGTAGCCAACGTCTCCGCCGCCGGCCCCGCGCCGCCGCTATGGCCGACGTGGAAGACGGCGAGGAGCCTTGCGCCCTGTCCTCTCACTCTGGGAGTGCAGGCTCCAAGTCGGGAGGCGACAAAATGTTCTCTCTCAAGAAGTGGAACGCAGTGGCCATGTGGAGCTGGGACGTGGAGTGCGATACGTGCGCCATCTGCAGGGTCCAGGTGATGGGTAAGCGCTGCACGCGAGGCCCCGGCCGCGCTACGGCCTCCGCTGGGCGGGCTCGGGGCGGAGGGACGCGTGGAGGCTTGTAGAGACCCCTGCCCAGAGGTTTGGGGGCGGGGTCGCTCTGCCTTGGAGCGAGGGAGTGGGAGGGTGGGGGGCAAGCCGGTGCGGTGGCCGCCGCTTGGGGCCGTGGGGTCCCAAGTGCGTGGGGCTGGATTCTAACCAGAGAAACAGGCGGTGCACTAGAGGAATTAAGATAATTTCAGGTGGCAGTAGGTGCAACCAAGAATATATATCGGTGGTTTGATGGGAGCTGGGAGGAACCACTTAGGTTAGGGTGGCCGGCTCCCGGCCCCATCCCTAAACGCAGACTGCAAAGAGGTCGGGGTAAAGGCCGTGGTTCCGCAGAGCGTTTTATTGGTTCTGGTCGCACACCAAAGTGATGCTCCGGTCATCTTCCACAAAAACGGTACCCTCAGTCTGCTCTTAAAAGCTGCAAGGAAGGAAAGTGTGCCCGGCCATTGCATTTGCCAATTAGCTCCTGCTATCGTGTTGCTGGCTTTTAAATCTCCGTGATTCCAAACAAATCAGACGGCACTCACTCAGCTGGGAGTGAGCACAGTGTGGTTCAAGAATATTGAAGTTTTGCGAGAATTCAATAAGGTGAGCCCTTTACTTAGATACACAAAACTTAGTCCTCTTCCTGGCCCCTGCCTGTCATAGGATGTCATTTCCTGAAAAAGAGACTGCCCGTCTCTGAGTCAGGCCTTTGGGGAGAACCCACTTTTACAAATAAGTCTTACTTCTTTCTACGATATTTTGAATAAAAATAGGGGCCAAGTGAAACCTTTTAGAACATCTTCATCCTGTTTTGTTTTATATGGTTTCTGTTTTAAGACCTCAGACCACCTTGGAAAACTTGTTTAAATGCGAGTTATATTTTTAAATAGGGCATTTAAAACTATTGTGAGAGCTTTTACATGTTGTTTCTTGAGGATAGATGAATCAAACTGAGGTGTCTATAATTTGAAAACATAGTGTCTTACCCTGAAAAATGAGAGAATTGAAGAAAACTTCCAGAGACTTGCTCTCTCTTCTCGAGGGATGAAACTTGAAGTCTGCCAGAATGAAGAGGTTTCTCCGACTACACACTCTTTAGTATGCCCTCCTGTTTTTTTATTCTTAAGGACTTGTTTCAGAGAGGAGTTACAACAGTGGGGTTCAAATATTTTTTATTTTTTACTTTGCGAACAGCTTGATTTCAGACATGATCCACTTATTTTGTGGATTAGGTTTTTAAAGTACCTAGTTTATTGGCCTGCAGTACAGTCCCCTCATCACATACCCTGCCCCTTACTTAGGTTCTAGAATCATATTTTCCAGCTTGGATGGCATTTTGAATGTATACAGGTGACTTCATTTTTCCTTCTTAAGCAAACCAGGCTTTACTAAAAATTTTGTCCCCCAAATTTACATTAGTTTAAAAAGAAGAATGTTCATGAAAAGGGATTTTATTTTTCTACCCAGAAAGAAAATTTAAACTAGTAAGGAGAAATGTAGAATTTAAAGTTATGGTTGAAATCTTGCAACAAATAAACTTTACTTGGGGTATTTAAAGTAAGTCAGAGTATGGGCTATAAATGGCTCCCATTCACATTGGCTTTCTAATTATAGTAAAAGTGCTCTGCTACTGTGGATTAATGTTGCAGGTTTACAACAGCTGTACTTTCGGTTCTGGAAAGTGTTCTGGACTAGACCTTCGTATTTTGTTTATGAGGTGTTAAAATCCACTTAGTGGCCAGGTGACAGCAGAAGGAAGTTTTTCAGATTTTCCAGTCCTTAACCCTAGCATCGTTCTAAAAGGTGTTACGTGTTATTGTTCTCCTTAGAAATGTGCTGTCTCAGATATTAGGAATGCCATCAAAAGAAACTTTTTCCTTGTATCTGAAACTTTGGGGATTTTTATCTACTTAGGTCAGTTTTTGATAATCTAAATCAAAGTTATAAGCATAATTCAGAGATTTCTGGATTCTACAAAAAGAGCCCACTTAATACCATTCCCTTAATATTTGGAATTCATCTCGTACCAACTGATTTACTATGACTTACTTCTTGATCCAAGATTTGCCTGTCAGCCGGTTCTAATGTGGTGAATGCTCTTGGTTTCCACTCTCCTCCCTTCTTTCTGAAAGGAGCAAGTGCTGCTGAGGCAGAGGAATAGTTTGGCTTGTCCTGCCACGTTCTAAAGAGCCAGAGTAACCATCATGGCTCTGTGTTGACTTGGATATTTGAGACCACCTTTTGGGGCCTTCTTTTCCTAGTTCATAAGGTACTCGGGACCACAAACACGTAATTCTGTGATTGCACAGAACCAGAGGCTTATTATCGTCAGTTACATCGTGACCCTTACGGTACTAAGTTGTTTCCCTGTGTCTCCCCACTTGCTGTGGAGACCAGGGACCCAGACTCGGTGTCCCCAGTGCACAGCTCCTTCCACAGAGGAGATGCTCAGTAATTGTGGAACTGCAGAAAGTCTTAGAAGGCAGTGGTTGTTTTTAGTCCACACCGAAGAGGCCAGGGTGGTGTGTTTTTTTAGGTAAAAACATACAGAGAGAAGCAAATGCCTGCACATAATCCAGTATAAGAGAGAAGCAGGCTTCAGCTCCAACATGTGTCTGTTTTTACAGAGTTATTTGTCTCCAGTTTGTTAAATACTTTTTTTCTGTTGGTTTGCACTTCCTCTTACCCAACTTTGACTGCTCTTCCAGCTAGTGAATGAATCCGTTTCATTAGTCCCTGAGATAATCCCTATTACCTCCTTCATGAAGCAACCTAGTATATTTGAGGTTCCCATTGCTAGTATTTACTCCCAAGTAATTTATTAAAACATTTTGTCATTGTTAGGTAAATGCTTTGGGCTCAGATTTATTTTGTAAAGGGAGCATTTTCTTGGAAGAAAAAAACCCCTAGTTTTTATAAAGTATTTTTAATTAATACTAATTTTTATATAGATTATACAGTCACATAACTCAAAAGTTTAAGACAATATACAATGAAAATTCCTTCCCATTCAGTCACCTCCCAGGTAAACTTTATTAGTAGTATCTTGGATGTCCTTCTAGAGTTTCTTTGTGTATGTATAAGCAAATACCAATATATATGCATGGCTTATTTAATTTTTAAATTTTATTTATTCAGTACAGTTTACATTCAACACTTATTTGTACTAGTTTCAGATGTACAGCTGCATAGTGGTTAGATAATCATATACTTTACAAAGTGTTCTCTCCTATATTTCCAGTACCCACCTGGCATCATATATAGTTATTATAATATTAACTATTCCCTATGTTGTACTTTATATCCCTGTGTGCATAGCTTATTTAAAAGGATAATTGAAAATTAACTACCCCTCATCGTGAGCTATGTGAGCATGCCCAGTGAGCTTATAACAACTTCTGATATAGTGCAGTGAGTGTGATATATGTTTCTCTAGTGCTGGCATCCACTGTCAGGGCATCTTTTCATCAGAGCTTGTGAAAATAGAGGGTCAGTAACCCTTGTAAAATTGCTCCTGGTCGTAAGTAAATGGAGTGCCTTTGACTTTATTCTTCTTTGAACAGTTATGTTCAGATGAGAAATTAATACTATGAGTCTTTTGTCTCCATCTCTAACCCTTTGGTCTTTTATTTGACTTTGAAGTGTCTGGGTTTTAAAATTGCATTCTGAGCATCAGATTGAGAGTTGCTGTTTGTTTACTTTCAGATGCCTGTCTTAGATGTCAAGCTGAAAACAAACAAGAGGACTGTGTTGGTATGTTGTAATTCAGTTGTCTTGCTTTTTCAACTGAAGGCTTTCTCTCAGTGGGGATGTTTGATTTTGCTATTAACATTGACTTTATCAATACACAAAAATAAACTGTAAAGCATTGATCTATTATTGATATAAAATGTGTTGGTTCTCAAAAGGCCTTAATGGAATTAATCTGCAAGGTTTTTTTATTGCCTGTAATGAAGAAGAATGGGCTATATTAGTATTTCAGACATGAGCATAGTAAACATTTTGATACTCAAAAAAATGAGTAATTCTATTCTATTAAAATTATATAAGAGGAATTTGCCAAAATATTATGTAAATTTTGAATATGTTATAAGTCAGTTTTGGTAGGGTTTCATTCTAATAAAACATTTCAGTTTTCAGTACTCTTATGATATAATGTTTAACTTTTCAACTAACATAGGAAAAATTGTCTCTTGGGAATGTAGTGTCTATAGAAACCTATTATATTTTCCTTATAGCCTAGGACTAAGAATTTGTCGTAGGTGAAATGTTTTAAGCAGTTCAGAGGTTTGTATGTCCTAGTTCTTGAGACCATCACTTCCAGATTGCTATACAAAAGTGTTTAGACCTTTCCCTGCAATGAAAGGCTAACTTTGTGGAGGGACTGGGTGGAGGTAAGCAAAGGGAGAAACAGCAGGACAACTATAAGAGTATGAACAATGAAAGACAACAAAAAGAAAAGAAAGGCTAACTTTGTGCCGGTGTGGTTTACATGTAGCTTCTTCATAATGATGTGTGCTGGTTTGATCAAATTCTCTTTCTTCCTCCTGAAGCATTAGAATGATTTCCCCTTGCTTTCTAGCCCCTACCACCTGTTTTCATAAGAAGTTTTTTTTTTCTTTTCTCTTCTATTCCTACGTCTTTTGTTCTGTTATCATATAGCTTAGTTGGTCAAGCAAGGGACAAATGAAGTTCATGTTTGAGTTTGTAGTCCAGATTGTGGGTGATTTCCCTCAGTTTAAATTTTTTCTTTCATGTTGTTTGTTTAAAAAATATTAACTTGGGAATTGTGAGGTGTAGGCCAGCGTTCTTTGATTACAAAGAGACCTTTCTTCCCAGACAGCCACTTTGAAAATTTCATTCCGTTTGTCACATGAGGAATTGCACAGCTTACTGATGATTTAACACAGCTTAGCACCACTTCTAGGAAACAACTCAGTAGATGTACAGTGGATAATATTTAGAAGCATGTCATCTATTTATAATAGTCTACCACAAATTGAAAACATTTAAAACTCATCTTGGTAGATAAAAACTGGGAGGACATTTTTTAGTAAAACACAGCCCATAATGTCTCCGAGGTCAGTGCATGCATGACTGGGAAGGTCCGGCACTGAAGGAAGGCTCAAGTCCTTCAATCTCCTGATTTCGGGAAGGCAGCATATGGAGCCGTGTAGGAACTGGGGGCCACAACTTCATCCAGATTCTAGAACAGTGTTGGAAAGCCCTCTAAGCACAAACTTTACATGTGTAAGTTTTTATTTCTTTATAGGTAGAAAAAATTATTTTTGACCAGTTTACCATCTTTATTTGAGATTATGAGCAATGATTATTATTCATAATATAAAGTAAGGTATGTGTTCAAGCTCAGTAATTTAAATTGCAATGAGTAAGTCATATCTTTTTTTTTCCTTTTAGTGGTCTGGGGAGAATGTAATCATTCCTTCCACAACTGCTGCATGTCCCTGTGGGTGAAACAGAACAATCGCTGCCCTCTCTGCCAGCAAGACTGGGTAGTCCAACGAATCGGCAAATGAGAGTGGTGAAAGGCCTTCCTAGTGCAGTTGGCCAGAGCCCTGGGGGTCCCCTTATCAAGTGCCCTACAAAGGCGAGGACACTCCGGGGACTGGTTCTTCCACCAGAAGGCAATGGATCTTTGGTCTCTGAGGACTCATCAGAGGCATGGGTTATCATTTTGTCCATTTTAGTTTCAGAAATTCTCTACAATTAAGAAGATAATTTATTAAAGATGGTCTTTCCTGTCTCTGTGGTATGTGTCACACTGCTTAGAAGTGCTATAAAGGAGGAGAGAACTACAAATTGAATGATCTTTATAATTTACTTATTGATATCCAGGGGGTATGGAAGTGGTTCCCTTCAGAAGAGAACTTTTGCATGCTTGTGGTTGATCAGTTAAAAAAAGACAATGTTATAGTAACAAATAAAGTGCAGTTTAAAACCCAACTTTTATCCTTAATTTGTTCCTGATATTTATTTTAGACAGGGAAGGGAATGGTTCATGAAATATTTATTTGATATGACAATTCTAAGTTTGGGCCAGTGAGCAGGGTAAATAAAGTTTAATCTTTGGCCATAGGGAATTTTGGTTGTCTTCTAGGTTATCGTCCTCTATCCTTGACTCATCAAAAAACCCCCTAGATCTGCACACTCCACTGTTCACTTACTCAGTGGTAAAGGGCAGAAGTATTCTCAAGTTTTAGATTATGATGTAATTTAACAGTATTTTAGGTGGACTGTTAATGAGCGGAAAATGTTTACCACTATAGCATTGGATCAAAAAAAGTTTATTTTATTACACAATGTTTTAATAAATGGTTTATTCTGTTTACTTCATTTGAATTGTCATTATTGCAGTTTTATGTACAGCCTTAAACTTGATGTTAATAAACTGATTTGTCGAATGAATGCTCTTGTTTCATTTGAAAAAAATATTTAAATGCTCTTTCATTTGGTAATAAGAACATTTCAAGTTTATTACCAGGAAACATTAAGTGTGAAAAAATACTTAAATCTTAATCCGACTCATTCAGCTTTAGTGGAGGTTATCTTGTAACAATTTATGGAATACAAGATCATTTTGAATTTTTCCATAAAAGAGCTGCTGCTAAGAATTTAAAAAACTAGACTTCCAGCCAAGATGGAGGCATAGGTAGACGCACTGTGCCTCCTTGCACAACCAAGATAGGGACAACAATATAGAAACAAAATAACAACTAGGACTGACAGAAAATTAAAGTGTATGGAAGTCGGACACCCAAGGATTTAAAAATAGACACATTCATCCAGACCAGTAGGAGGGGCGCAGTCCAGCTGAGCAAGGGACGAGGAACAGAGAGCTGAGCAACCCTGGCAGCGCGCAAGTCTGCAGCAGGCAGACCATGGGTGCACAAATGGCGGTGGCTGGTGAGCCCCAGCCAGGGGGTGGCGACTGGCAGACCCAGCGAGGCAGCCATTGTGAAGCAAGGCACTGCACGCAACTCAGGGTCCCAGCACTGGGAAATAGAGCTTTGGGTTCCTGACTGAAAAGGAAGGTCCCATGGGGTGCACAGGCCCACCCACACCGGAATTGGTGCCAGAGGGGCCCAGTTAGCTTGCAGAAAGTGGTGGAAGGGTCTGAGGTCCTACAGAGAGCAGAGCAAGCGCCACTGTTCCTTCTCAGACCCCGCCCCCCCATACAGTGTCAACCCAGTCACTGGAGTGCCCCGCCCTGGTGAACTCCTAAGGCCCCGCCCCTCACTACAGGAGCTCGACAAGACTAAAACAACAGCAAAAAGATGGCTCAAACAGAAG
>CM052544.1:33451947-33490564 GCA_028533065.1 Trachops cirrhosus
AGACAAGGACCTACATCCCAGATTGCTCTATCCAGCAAAGCTTTCATTTAGAATGGAAGGGCAGATCAAGTGCTTCTCAGATAAGGTCCAGTTAAAGGAGTTCATCATCACCAAGCCCTTATTGTATGAGATGTTAAAGAGACTTACCTAAGAAAAAGAAGATAAAAAACATATATAGTAAAATGACAGCAAACACAATTATTAACAATCACACCTGAAACAAAAACCAGAAGAAACTAAGCAAACAACTAGAACAGGAACAGAACCACAGAAATGGAGAACACATGGAGGATTAGCAACAGGGGAGTGCGAGGAGGAGATGGGGGGGAAAGGTACGAAGAATAAGTAGCATGGATGGTGTGTAGAAAATAGACAGGGGGAGGGCAAGAATAGTATGGGAAATGTAGAAGCTAAAGAACTTATGACACATGGACATGAACTAAAGGGGGGAATGTGGGTGGGAGAGGGTGTTCAGGGTGGAGGGGAATGGAGGGGGGATAATAGGATAACTGTAATAGCATAATCAATAAAATATATTTTTAAAAAATTTAAAAAACTAAAAATCTTTACATCTTAACCATTCACTTCTGTAGTTTCAGAGTTGGCCAATCTGAATCTTGAAGGAATGTGGACATATAAGAAACTATTAAAAAAATAGAATTCTGTATACATTCATATTGGCTACTATTAATCAAATTTCTCTATAAGTTTTCCTTTTTTAATATATTTTTTCACAACTTTCAACTGAAAAAGTTAATTATACAAATATGAATACAAATATGTGTGACTATTTGTGCTTGTCATGGGCAATGAACTATATTAGCAATTTTTTGACCTTTTTAAAAGGTTGTACCTATAAAAAGTGAATCGGATATTTGGCATTCAAGTGAAGAGAGAAAACATTAAAAATGTTGAGTTATTTTAGTCATTGTGACAGTATGTAAATGAAATGGGGAGGGTGGTGGTAATACATTGGTTTTCCTCAGCAAACTGCCGGTCCCCCACCTAACGAAGCTCTGTTTCTGTTACACATCGGTATCTAAGGGTAGAAGGGGAGGGACAGGGGCAAGGCCACACTGATCCCCCCACCCTGGACTGAGGACTCATCTGCACAGCCATCCGAAAGTGTCAGCCCGAAGAACAGCTGTGACATTAGGGGTTCTGATGCAAAAGTTAAACATTGAACAGGTTTTTCTTAACATTTGGTTAAACAATGTTGAATTTTATTTTACTAGTGTATTGGGAGCACATTTGTCATCTTGAGCTATTTAGTTTTCCATCTGTGCAAGTTACTGTGTATCATGGCTGGCACCTGAGTAAATTGACCCTATGAAACCAATTACTTCCTTTTCCTAAAAAATGTCCTCTTTACTATTCTGAAGTGAAATTACTGTCTCCACACATAATTAAAATATATATAATAATTGAATTGTAATATAGAATAGAAATGAGAGGAAAGTGATTTGTAATCATTTGCATTTCAGTATGTGCGTGCTTGGGTGTAATAACATCAGAAGATTGCGGATGTGGATCTGGATGTGTGATCACTACCTGTAGACTTGTAACTCAGAAACGCGATATTTCCGTTGATGTTAAAACTTTTTTCCCAGAAATGGTGGATCATGCATAGTAAAGTTCTGAACAAAACAATGTGTAATCTTGATTTACATGTTAGTTACATGTTTGGAAACTAATGAATTTTAAAACTGTGCAGAAAAGTACTTTGTGCTCTGGCCATTGTGGTTCGGTTGGACCTATAAACTGAAAGGTCATGGGTCCAATTTCCAGTCAGGGCATGTGCCTGGGTTGCAGGTTTGGGCACATACGAGAGGCCGCCAACTGATGTTTCTCTCCCGCTCTCTTTCCCTCCCCTTCTCTAAAATCAATAAACATGTCCTTGGTTGAGGATTAAAAAAATACTTCATGTTCATACTATATAAAAAGAAATCAGGTCCTAGGTTTAGATAATCATAAACTGATTTTTCTGCTACCTGAAAAGTCAAAAGTCACACAGGGTCCTGACTGGTGTGGCTCAGTGCGTTGGGCGTCATCCTGCAAACCAAAAGGCAGCCAGTTGGATTCCTGGCCAGGGCACACACCTGGGTTGCAGGTGGCAATGATGTTTCTCTTGCACATTGCTGTTTCCCTCCCTCTCTTTCTCCCTTCCTTCCCCTCTCTCTAAAAATAAATAAAAATCTTTTTAAAAAGTCACACAGGATGCTGAACTATGTTTCATCATGTGAGATTGTCCCATATGTTGTAAGACATTGAACTTCCCTGGTCCCCATCCGCCAACTTGCCAGTGGTGCCATCAGTCTTCGTGCCATTTCCAAAACATCCCCTTTAGAATACTGGCTTCTTTGGCAGCACCAATGTAAGTGCTTGTATGGACAATTAACATGCATACTTTGTGCCACAGTCTCTGAGAAGTATCCTAAAATGACACGCACAAAATAAATCCTATAAAAAGTATAAAGGGTGCAGATTTTTGAGTAGCTGTTACCCTGAAAAGAATAGTTCAGGCCCTGGCTGGTGTAGTTCAGTGGATTGAGCGCTGGCCTGTGAACCAAAGTGTTGCTGGTTCAATTCTCAGTCAGGGCACATGCCTGGGTTGCAGGCCAGGTCCCCAGTAGGATGCACATGAGAGGCAACCACACATTGATATTTCTCTCCCTCTCATTCTTCCCCTCTAAAAACAAGTAAAATCTTAAAAAAAATAGTTCAGAGAGCCAAATCCTGCTGATCTATGCACTCCTCCACAGGTGAGCAGCACTTTAAGTTAGTATTTAATACCTAGAACATATGGGCTCGGTGAATGTTCACTTGGCAGTCTCCTGGCCTGAAGGGTAAGCTCAAAATTGTTTTATTCAACTGAAGCTAATGTAGAAGCCATTAGGATCAGAAAAAAAATTAAGTGTTGCTTTAGAAGTTTAATAGACATCTGATAAGAAAAGGAACTTTTAAAAATGTTTTATTGCTTTTTTAAGTTATTGCCAAAGGCTGACTTCAGGAAATACTCTGCCAAGAAAGTTAGAAAAACTTCATGTTTACTTTAGTAAGCCTTTGTTGAAAACAATATTTAAAGGAAAAATATGACTAATTTGGTTGTAAGGAAAATTGGAATTAAAGTACAAATTTAAAATTTTAAGCTGTTTTATATTGAACATTTGAATGATACAATCATATGCATAAGAAATATTTGCAGGGAAGTTCCTCTTCTTCCGTCTTTACATCATTCCATTCCTGTTAGGGTTTGCTCCATGAAATACGTCTTACAGGAATAGTATCTTCTCTGCGTTTTGATACTCAGTGTCTGGTACTCTGGAGCCAGGATACCTGGACTTAAATCCTAGCGCCACCATTTATTTGTGTGACCTTGAACAGTTATTTCATCTCTCCATACCTGAGTTCCCTCGTGTCCAATATAAAGAGTAAAGTCTGCCTTAGGAGGTCGTTTTGAGGATTGAAGCCCAAATGAATTACTAATACACATGTAAAACTGCGAACAGTTTCCAGTATATGGTTAAGTGCCACTGTTGTTATGTTACTCATTTTTGGAAGCTCCTTCAATGGAAGTGACACTTTAAAAATAATGTGTTTTTAATTATGGGCTAAAGCACTCCTAACTGTTCTTAAGAATTTTGTAAGACAGAGTTCACTGTAAACATGTTAGATTGCTTGTAGCGTCGTGAGCTTCTCTGAAGGATGGTAATGAGGCTTTAATGACTTGCCTGTTGCATTTTTTTCTAATCATCTGCTCAACATAATTTTCAGATTTTCTATCAAGAAAAAAATTTGTAGATGCTGAGCTCTCATTTTAACTTTGGTATTCCATCTTAATCTTAGTCAAAACATTTCATTGGATCTTACAGATTTGAATATAGAGGTGCATTTCTGAGCACTTAATTTTGGTGATATCTATATGGTTTAGAAAATATTAAAGTTTTTTTACAGCCCTCAATTTTTATCTTCATAGCCTTTCAGAGCAGGAGTAAGCTTTGCAAGCAATCTGCTGCTTTCTCTTGTCCGTGTGCTTGGTAAAACCGAGTCAGTGATTAGAATGGAACCTACTTTTCTTACGTTGGCTTCAAGCAAGCTGTCCCTCGGGGAGGGTGGCTGTGGTATTACACAGCAGATAAGACAGCGCTTTGGGAGTCACTCAGCCCGGCTGGGAATCTTGACTCCACATTTACTTCCTGTGTGATCTCACACCAAATCCTTAACTTCTCGGTGCCCATTTCCTCAACTAAAATGAAAATAACACTAGTATCTACCTCATGGAGTTGCTATGAAGATCTCATGAATTAATACATGTTAACTGCCTAGAAGAGTGCCTGAAACATAGTAAGTGCTCGATAAATGTTAGCCATTATTTACAGATCACTACCAGCATAGCTAATCTCTGCTTTCATTAGGGAATGGCCTTCAAAAAAAGTGTATCGTTTGCAGTGGTGCTTCTTGTGAGAATCACAATGTTTTTGGGTGCCCACAACCAGTGGAGAACTGTCAACATGGAGTTTTAGGAGAGTGGTTTTAACCAACTCCCCTTTTTTAACAACCCCAACACATCTCACATGTGAAAAACACATTCCCACCAGCGACAATGGGCTCCCTCACAGGGGTTCCCAAAAAGTGTGTGTGTATAAACTGGGCAGGCAGGAGAGTCAGGAAAAGCTGCTTAGATGAAAATCACAGTTAAAAACTATTGGAACTACTTCAGCACAGATGAAGTGTTCTGAAGCATTTGTGTTCTAGCCTCTAAAGAGCTACCTACTTTATAAACTTATTAAAGTTACTGAAGTTTAAGTTATTGGAGCTTATTTTAAAAAATGCAACTAAATTATTTGTACCAAAATTTTAGTATAATAGGATAATCACAGTTCTTACCAGACCACCCAGAGTGTGTCTTTATAAATCAAAAAACATGTGTAGCATCAAACAAGCTTTGTGTGGCTGGTGTAATATAATTGCCATCAAACTCTTTTTGGGTGACTTTTAGGCTTTCATTGTTAATTAACCTTTGCTGTGCTAACTTCTCTGCTTTTTCTAGTTTTGTACAAGTTGTAACATAATAAAATTTATTCTTTATTGCTTGCCTACTCTATATGAGGCATTGCCATAATAAAACTAGAAAAATTTGAATACTAACACATTTTTTATCTTCAGAGAGTGCAGGCTCTGCTAGGGAATGTTAGATTTACAACAGAATTGCAAAATACAGTGTAGTGAATTTTCTAAAAGACACAGCACTCTGGGCAGTCGAAGGACAGACTACTCTCCCGCAGCATACATAACAAATGACAACAAGGACCATTTCTTGCGCACATTATGAAAACGCACTTCCATTTTACTTACCAATATTTGGTGTGTATGTGCTCCATAGCATTTCTGGGGCGAGGAGGTGTGTCTCCTTGAAATAGGCTGTCCACGTTGCTTCCCCTCCTTGCCCGCCTACCTGGCCTTCAGTTGTGTCTCCATTCCGTGTACCCTCATACCTGCCTGGTCGTAGCCTTCTACATAAGACAAGGGGAGAAGGAGGACTGCCCACCGGCAAAAAGACCCCCTTAAGGGAAAAAATAACATTTAAAATCATTTCTTTCTTGAAGGGTATAGATCTACACTATCCTATAGTGTCATCACTAGCACTATATGGCTATTTACACTTTAACTTAATTAATTAAAATAGAATTTAAATTTCAGTCCCTTAGACATAGCAGCGACCTTTTGAAGCTCAGTCGTCACAGGTGGAGAGCAGCTTCCGTGTTGGCTATCTCAGAATAGGATGTTTCCATTGTAAAAGGGAGTTCCGTGGGACAGTGTTGTTATTATCCATCGTCCCTTTCAAAGGCTTATTCGGTCAGAATTTAGGCATCATGGGAGCCACAGCGACATCAAATAACAATGAACAATTGTTAATAGTTGAGAAGTTGCCGCTACATGTGCTTTCTTTTCATAAATGCCTAGAATTGGAAAGGATCATCTTACCCCTGAAATGACATCTTTGTGTTTGTATTTCTTAATATGCCACCTTGTAATGCAAAAAATTTAAATGAACCTTTAGCACAGGTCCTTTATGACACAAATTTGGTTGGTCCTTGTCTCAAAAATATAACATGAAAAGTATCATGTTATATAGTCTGTCAGTCTACTTTTCAATGTTTTCCCCGATGCTAATTTTATACAGAGGTAACAGAGGACTTGTCCTTTATGTTTGGAAACTGAACTGACATAGCACATGGGGACTTTTAGCAATGAAATGATTGCATCTATAATTGTCCTGAGGAATTTCAACTGTTTGGAAAGCTCTAAATCTGAAAGTCTTACCTATCTTTTTTTGGCCATTGTTACCTCAACAGCTGTACAACATTCAGCTTCTGTATTCGAGAATACAGTTAGTCAACAGAGTACTGCCTGGTGTGGCTATATTCTCAACAGAAGCTTAATTGAAGAGCTGGATATTGGGCAGCAGGATTGCAAAGATACTTCACAAGAGGAGACACACAAACAGCGTATGAAAGGGTGCCTAATAGTCCTCGTCAGAAATGCAAGTTCAAGCCACAGTGAAATACATCTACACATCCCCTAGACTAGCTCAAGTTAAAGAGACTGGTAACCACGTCTTGGTGAAGATGTGGAGGACCTGGAATTCTCACAGATTGCTGGTGGGAAAGAAACATGGGCCAGCCACTCTGGCAAACAGTGAGGCAGTACTGTAAAAAGTTAGATATACATCTACCGTACAGTCCAGCAATTCTAGGTATTTGCCTAAGGGAAATGAAAACACATGTCCACAAAAAGACATAGATGAATATTCAAAGATGCTTTTTTCATATTTATAATACATCCAAACTGGAAACACCCCTAATGTCCATCGACAGAAGAATAGTGGTATATTCATAGAATGTAATGCTACTCAGCAGTAAAAATAAAAAAAGGAACAAACTACGGATAACTGCTATAACATGGATGAGTCTCAAAACATTTATGTTGACCGAAGGGGTCCGGGAATAAAAGAGGACTTAACAATAGGATGTTGTTCATGTGAAAGTCAAGAACAGGCAAAATGAATGGATAAAAATCAGAAGAACACTCGCCTCTCAGTGGGAGTGTGGAGAGGCAATGGTTTCTGCGCCCTGGCCGGGGGGCACAGAGAGCTTCCGTGGAGACGCAGATGTCCCGCACGTGGACGTTGGGATAGCGACGGGAGCGCGCACGTTTGTCAAAGCTTGTCCAACTGTGCACTTCAGATCTCTACAGTTTATTTTATGTAAATATGAATTATTTTTAAAAAGAGACATGGATATTATTATTTAAGACCACAGCCAACACCATTTATACTTGCTAGTAAGTGGAAAACACAATAAAATGCATTAATGGTTTATTAAGGGTTGTTCCATTTGCCTTACAGTTCAACTCCTCAAGAAAGCGCTCAAATCAAAATAATTGTGTTTCTCGTCTTGTTCTGGTCCCCTGTGGAGGTAATCTGAGAAAGCTCCTTTGGAGTTCATTAGAAGTGCCACATTTTCAAGAAGTTTACCAAAATGTAGAAGAAATAAGTAATGGAAGAGGTGACTTTTTTAAAGGGAAAATGTTATTCATCCCAACTCTTCTAGAACATTTTTCAGGATTTTAAATGTACAAAGTCTTGGAGCTGCCCTCCAATTTTAGGCAAAATTTTAGTGTAGCCTGAAATTCCTCTCTGAACTCTGAACTCTGACAACACTCATTCATAACTTCTCCAACAGCGAGTCTAAATCTTAAGGATCGAAGATATGAACTTGGGCCCATATGCTTTTAAAGGCCCTTCACGGCACTAAGCCTATAGTGCTGGGTTTCTGTCGGGCAGATGGCCCAGGACTGAGGTCTCGTGCGTACATACAGACACCCTAAGAAACTTAGGAGTGCTGAAGTCCTCCCAACTCTGCAGCCCTGCTGTTAGATCCTCACATGGTTGTAAAGTAGAAGGAGTCCCCACCCACAGCCCTCAAACTCATCATTGAACCGCGAAAATGCCCCAGGTCCTCCCAGCTCAGCTCCGGTCAAGCCTCTGCCACCTCTATCCACACAGACTGGGAGGGAGGGGCCCACGTGCTCAGCACAAGACCTCCCACAACTCAGTGGTCCAGGGGGTCCAGGGGGAACTCCAGCACCCTGCGTGCCCGCTACAAGCCAGCACCCCTCCCTGCCCCAGCACTCGAAGTCTGCCCACCATCTGCTAGAGACCATCGACCTAAACCTGCCTCCGTCTCCAGTTAGGTCAGACCACACAAGAACGGCAGGCTTCCCAGGTCACCTTGCTTTCTCTTCAGTCTAATCCCAGCTTGTTCTTTACATCTTCTTTTACTCCCCCATCTTCCCCTCCTCCCCAACTTCGGAAACTCTTCCTCTGATGTTGACACCAACAGTATCTCCTCCATCCTCCCTTCTTTGTAAGTTCCCTTCTCTTTTTTCTCCTGACTAACATCTGGTTCTCCCCTAGAATACTGCTTTTTCTCCAGCCCCTCTTCGCCCCCAGACCACTGTGCACTCTTCATTTCTCTTCACTCCTGTCTCCCTCTAGAAAACACCCAGCTCCTACTCTCACGTCATCAGACCGCCACTCACTACTGCCTTGCTGTGGCCCCACAGCTGCAACCATTTGCTCTGCGAGGATGCTGGCTCTGCACTCTGTCACTACTCTTCAGGTAATTCTCAGTGATTTCAAAATTCACATGGGTCCTGGCCGGGTAGCTCAGTCAGCTGGAACATCATCACGATTCGCCAAGGTTGCGGGTTCAATCTCCAGGCAGGGCACTTACCAAAGTCAACCAACACAAATAAATGGAAAAATGAATTAATGTGTGTGTGTGTGTATCACACACACACACACAAATCAATAGATAAGATTTTTAAAAATTTATTCACATGGATGATCCTTCTAATATTCTGGCTCCTCAATCCCCTGGCCTCCTCTTCTCCAGGGACCGTGTGCTCTCCCCGCTGCCTTGGCCACTCGCCCAATGGTCACATCCGTGAGCAAAACTCCTCAAAAGAGTAGCTTACACTGGCCATCTTCAGTTTTCTCCTTTCATCCTCTATGGAACTTACTCTAACAAGGTTTCATTACACCACTCCACTGAAACTGGTCTTATAGAATTCCCCAGTGACCTCCAAATTGCTAAAAAAAAAAAATTTGAGTTCCAATATTTTATTAAAATAGTATGTGTCACCACTGTTGACCAAGAACACATTAACTTTGTCTCTCCCCTCCTGCCCCCTAGAATGCAGCACAACACAGCAGTGATCTCCAATATCCGTGATCATGATAACTAACAGAAATATTTCAAGATTGACTCTGCAACTAAAAACTAGGCCTTGGAAAAACTCAGAATTAAAAGAAACAGAAAACTCTCAAACAGCATTCTGTTGTCCTCCCGAAGAATAAAAGCCAGGGTGTCACTCACCTGACAATACTAGATCTTGGGTGTTTTTGTCCTTTGTGCATAGTATACCACTTCATTTAAGTACCCACTTTTATAAATAAAATCAGCGTTGTTCACCCTATTTAATGTCCCTTTTCAGCTACACACACACACACACACACAAACCCAGTGAATGAAACTATCAGCACCAGTCAGCGCCCTTGACCTGCAGGCAGCATCCCCCACAGCTAAGCACTCTCTTCCTTGACCCCCTGTCCTCACTTGGCTGCCAGGAGATCATCCTCTGCCAGCTTTCCCTCCTCTCCTCTGCCCTTGTCACCCCTCCAACCTCCAAGGCTCAGTGCTGAGAGCTCTTCTCTTATGCCCAGAGTTTCACATCCTGTCCCCAGGCTTTAAGTGCCACTTACATACTGGGTGACTCCCAGTGGGTATCTCCAGCCCAGGCCCCTCCCCTGGACTCCAGCCCCACAGACCCAGCAGGCTACTTAAGAGCTGCATTCGGAAGTCTCACCAGCAGTTCAAGTTGAACAGGCACAAGACTGAATTTTTGCTGACTCCCACAACCTCTCCTTCCAGAAGACCTCCAACTGAAATGTGGGAAATTCATCCTTCCAGTGATTCAGGCCCCAAAACCTGGAGTCAGTCTCGTCTTTTTCTTTCTGTCATACCCAACATTCAACTCATGAGCAAACCCTCTTACCCCCTCCACTGACCTAGGCTCCAGACTGAGTTTTCTAGTTTTGCCCTAGCCCCCTTCCGTCTACGGTCCTGTTAAAATGCCTGCTCAGTTGTAGGGGTCCTCAGCTAGGAACTTCCTGTGAACCCCTGCTCTCCCCACTGAGCTCAGCCCTCTACCGGCAGGCGGGAATGCAGCCCCATGAGTCAGACCAGCAAAGAGCTGCACAATCAAGCATAGCATTGTGGGAAATAATACATCATTATTTTAGGTTGTGGCTTTAATACCACAATTTAATATATATTTTACTTATTTTGTTTATTGACAGTCTCATCCACTGAAAGGCTAAATGATCATCTCCCTAAAGACAAGGATTTTTGCCTGTTTTGTTTACTGTTACACACCCAGTGCCTAGAACAATGCCTGACATAATAGGCTCTCTCTCTCTCTCATTCGCTTTTTTTTTCTTTGTGGGATAAATGAATAAACTGAAAAGACTATTGAAAGTCATGCCAAAAGAACTGTGTGTATTTTAGCAATTAATTCTAGGTTTACTAATTCCTTTTTATACATCAAGTTCATTACTTGCAATGTAATATCAGATATGAGGTGTTTAAGTCTCACCAAATGAATCTGGTTTTCTGTAGCGTAACACAAGTCAGAGCCCAGCCTCTGTCACGTTCCCTGCTCTGTGTAGAAATAAGGCTTTCATCGCATTTGCTGTTACCAAGTGGCCCCAACGTTACTGCTGCTTAGTAAACTTGACGGTGTTTATATACTTTAAAATATTTTTTAACATAACCCCCTTCATCCCACCAGTGCACATGTAGTGATCTAATGCTGAACTTGTTCACTTTTCCTTATAATTCCCTTATTCTTCCAACTCTCAATTATTATTATTCTTCACTGAATATGAAAAAAAGCAAAATTTTTAGAAGCAGGCTTACCAAGCACTTAATACTTCTCCATTCCAGAATAGTCTTTTGTGTTCTACTAAAAATAACTTTGATTTTTATCCCCTTATTTCTTTTTTTTCATTGCTTTTTAGAGAGAGAGGAAGAGGGAGAGAGAGGAACATCAATGTAAGAGAGAAACATCAATTGGTTGCTCCCCACATGTGCCTAGACCAGGGATTACATCTGCCCTGACCGGTAATCCAGCCTGCAACCTTTTGGCTATGGGACGATGCTCCAACCAACTGAGCCACACCAGCCAGGGCATCCCCTTCTTTCATTCTGCATTATAACCACAAGAACTTTTACAACTAACTCCCAGGTTTTTCCCACACATCGAAATATATGCTTTGTGGGTTTTATTTTGCTTTGTTGTTGCTGTTGTTAGCATTGTATTACTTGGTCTTCTCTAATAATGTTTTAGTCTTCTTCAATAAATCTCTTATTTTCCAGAAAGCTGTTTAATAGATATTAAAATTCGCATTGTGTGAACACATACAATTCATTTTCTTTTGTATGTCTGCCATAATTCCTCTCCAAACCAAGCCTCTAGTCAGGAAGTATTTTGTATTTTCCTCAAATATGCCAGTTACTTCATTTTCTCTCTCAGCTATTGTGGCTCCTTGTTCAAGAAGCATATCCTCTGCTGATGTGTAGTCATCATTAAAACAATTAGAGTATTGCTTAGAGAGGAGGATGTTTGTGTTATGCCAGATTATGGATCTTAAGTTTCAATATTTGTGATTTTAATTTATGATAAAAAACAAGAAGCATTTAATAGGTCTGCAGATTCTTTTATCCCTATTAAATCATTCCCAACTTCTATGTTATGTAGCCTCCAAGTAAAATTTTTCACTGTCTATTCTTGGTATGGCTTTTGAGAGAGGTCAGGATTTCTGTTGGCAAAGAATTTTTCCTTTAGATCCACGATAACTGTTTCATTATCAATCAAAACAGAGCTGAACTAGATGCGCAGTGTTATAACTATGACACCATGCCAGCCTTATAATTAGAAAGTTTGTCATTTTGATAGGAAATAAAGCACAAGAATAATTTTGAAACACAATCTCAGCTTCTTCGAATCCAGGCTGGACTCTTCTGACCCACAGCTTCTCTGGGCCACAGGGACAGGTCCCCGTGGAAAAGCCCTTGGCTGAAGAGTGGGACCCCAAGTTCCTAGTCCAACCCCCGCACTTTTTTTTTCTGGTGTCCATTTTCTTCTTATACAGTAAGAGCTAGGACAGGTCCACCCTAAAGTTATTTACATTATATTGAACTCTAAGTCTGTGACTGTTGGATAATGTTTGATGTTAAAAAGAAAATGCTTTGCAGTTTAATATTACTGGATTTGTTTTTAAAAAGATCATCCCATCTCTGTGGAAATTGAGTTTGAGCTAAGGAAAGACTAAAGAGAGAGAGAGACCATGAATGCATGCTTGTGATAATAAAAAATATGCTGGCTATCATTTCTGTAGCATGTCTCTCTCATTTTCAATCTGAAACAGAAAATCCATAAGTTTCTGGAAAATAGTGTCTTTCCCAATAATAAGGAAAGTTCCTTTCATTAAGGGATTTTAAAGACAAAAAAGAAATGCTAGAAAAGTCACTGCTCCCTTTCCAGTGATCGCACTGGATTTTGGTGCCTACCTCTACAAGGGCCCTTAGCCAGGTGGTGTCGCAGTTATGAAGCTACAGAGTGGCCGAACAGAAACCCTGGCACCCCCGCCTACCTCTGGTTATGACTGGAGAGCTGCCCCTTTACCCTAAAACCCTCCGCCGGTGCTTTGAATTCCTGCAGGCTTCTCAGGAATCTTACCCACGAATTCTCACATTGTAACCCTGCCCTCTGCACTAGATCCTTCCATCAGCTTTTCACCTGCCACCACTAATTCTTTCCCCCTCCCCCAGCTCCCCACGGCTAATCTCTCCATCTCTTCACAGCCAGACTTCTGCTGCAATCCGCACTTTTTCATCTTCCCTCTTCAACCCACTCCAGCCAGGCCCACAACCCTTGACGCTGCCAACTATTGTCCTCCAGGACTCCGTGATTTCTGTCTCGCCCGGTCAGTCATCATTTCTTCATCCTCATCTTCTCCACCTCAGCGGGACTCGGTGCAGCTGGCCACTCTCTCCGTGGCCTTTGTGGCGCCCAGTTCCTGGCTTTGCCTGACTTCTCTGGCTTTTCCTTCTCAGACCCCGTGCTGGATCCTCCCCCTCTCTCTGACTGCCAAATACTAAAGTTCCTCCTGTTCTTTGTGTTTCAAATGCTGAATGACACCCAAGAGTTTTAAACTTTAAAGACATACGTGGCATAAATAATGCTTTAAACCACATGATGCAAAATGTCATGGAAGACCTGGGTAAAGAGCATTTTTTCCCTCTAGGTTACAAAATTAGTCATAAAAGATATGAAAATATTTTTGGTGTTTCTCCTATCATAAAAGTTGATTCTTTTCTTTTAAAATAAAATATCTGCTCTTTTCATATGACAGAGTTTAATCTTTTGGGGGGCAGAATATGGTCAATCATTTGGTTGCAATAGTTTGTTGTCAGAAATCTCGAATGTTGAGTAATCTGTCATCCAGCTCCACCAGGCCCCACAGCTTCCCGAGCTCATGTGAATCTCTGAGCTGGCTGCTCTGTGCTAGGTGGACATTGGACAGAGGAACCCAACTTCTTCCACATTGCTTAAGGCTCCCTTGCCTCCAATCTGCATATCAGAAAAGCATAATTTTGAACCAGGTTTTGGCGACTGATAGTTATCATTTAAAAGCTAATACTTTTATATCACTTCTTTGTGCCAGGGACTACTTGGCATTGACTTCCCTCGAGAACTTACTCAAGAATCAACAATTATTGTTTCTGTTTTCAGTTACTGAAATTGGGCCTCAGAGAAGGTGAGTAACTTGCTGAAGAGCACACAGCTAGGACTTGCTACAGACAGGATTCAGCTTTTCCAAGCAGTGTTGGAGTTAGTTCTTGTAGCCATTGGGCCACATCTCCATTGCAAGATTTCTGGTACTTTTCCCCATTGGTTAAGGGAATCCCGAGTGTGCACAGCATTTGGCTCTGCTTCTAAGATAAGAATTCAGTATTGTTTTTTAATTAGATCTACAATTACTGTTTCTTTAAGTTGGGACCTGAACCCTAATTGTTACCAATCACATAAAGTGTTCCATTTTAAATAGATCTCATTTTTTTTCAGATCTCATTTTAAATAAATCTCGTGGGTAAAATTTAGAAAATGATGATACTCTGCTTACAATTTCTAGAAGGCAACAAATAATCATTTTATAACATTTAAATTTTGTGCTCAAATATTATCTAAATCATGTTTTCATCAGTCAGGTAATTTTTAATTACTATGAGAATTTTTTTAAGATTGTATTTATTTATTTTGAGAGAGGGGAAGAGAGAAAGAGAAGGAAACATCAATTTGTGATGGCCTTTCGTGCGCCCCCTACTGGGGGCCTGGCCTACAACCTGGGCATGTGCCCTGACTGGGAATCAAACTGGCGACCCTTTGACTTGCTGTCCAGCATTCAATCCACTGAGCCACACCAGCCAGGGTGAGAGTGGTTTTTTTTCCCAGATGGTCTGTGCTACTACTAATTAGAAAACAAACAAAAAATAAGAAAAATTTCCTCTGATTTATGAATAATAAATCTGTGAAAAGAAGGGTTAAGTGTGTGCTGTTTAATAAGGTGCACTGGCCATATGTGGCTGCTGAGCATCTGAAATGTGGCTGGTCTGAGTTGAGATGTGTGGTAAGGGTAAAATACAAAGCAGATTCTGAAAACTCAGAACACACCAAAAAGGCTGTAAAATATCCTGTTAGCAACTTTTACATCAATACATGTTGAAATAATAATATTATGCATATATTGGGTGAAATAAAATATATTATTAAAGGTAATTTCACTTATTTCTAGTCACCTTTTTCATGTGGCTACTAGAAAGTCTTGAATTCCATATGTGGTTTTCGATGTATCTATTGAACAGGACTGGGATAAAAAAAAATATTCACGTGAGTGAAATCAAGCAGTTCGTAGCATAAATATTCATCAGTGGAAAATATACTTTTTTTAGTGACAAGGTTAAATACCTATGTGATGACAATTCTACCATTTTCTCAAAGTTCTGCTCTGTTGGACTACTGTTGAATTCATAAGAACCCTCAGGCCCTGGCTGGGGGGCTGGGTTGTTTGGAGCGTCATGTCAAAATGTTGTGAGTTCGATTCCCAGTCAAGTCGAACATGGGAGGCAACCGATTGGCGTTTCTCTCTCACATAGATGTTTCTCTCTCTCTCTGTCTCTCTCTCTCTCTCTCTCTCTCTCTCTCTATCCCTCTCTCTCTCTCTCCTCTCCCTTCCTCTCTAAAATCAATAAACACATCCTCGGGTGACGATTAAAAAAAACAGAATGCTGGGAGAAGGCATTTCCTCCTCAGGAGAATTCTCAGACTGATTTTTTAACTACTTGGAAATATGGACCTGGGATGACATGTCAAGAACAAAAAAAAAGGAGCAGTGTTTCTTGTGTGGGTCTCTGAGCACCTGGCATGGTTCCGAGCAGTGGTCACCGTGCAGAGCACTCATCCCTACCATTGGGGTGACGGTCTCTAGCACAGCAGTGCAAAGCCAAAGGGCACCCACGAGTTCATTACATAATTCTTGGTAGCTGAGGCCAAGTGTGTATCTGCTCTGGGGGACGGTCCGCAGGCTGTGCCATGCAGACTGAGGCGGTCACCACGATGTTTTGACAGAGCGTGTGCTAGAGGTTGTTTGTTTGGAAAAAGACTGAAGAGCTTTTTCCCCCTCCTCCTCCTCTTCTCTCTCTGTCTCTCTCTCTCCTCTTTTAAACACTGTGGCATAATACTGAATGACTTTGTTTTCAAACTGCCTTAGCCTTTCTTTGTGAAGAAAAGGCCTGAGTATACTTTCCCTGTAGGACACAAGTGTTATTTTTGGAGCAGAGGTTCTTAGCCTGATCTCTGTCTAAACCAGTTTCTGTTCTTTGTGAGGTCGTGGTCTGGGGTGGCTCTGAGTGATCTCGGTGGAGGCGAGCTTCCCGGCTCCCAGAGGGAGCATGGGCAAAGATGTCGGGGGCCACCCTGAAACTTCGCTGCTCTGGGTCTCAACACAAAGTTTCTTCACGTTCAAATTGTGCCCTGGAAACAGTCTCGGCCACATGTGTGGAGTGGTGTGCTTTTTCTGCTGTGTCACCTCATGGGACATACGGGGTTAAGGTGAGATTCCCTTTTTAACCTGGTACTTTAGGTCACAGACTCCTTAGAACTAAGAAAGCCATGGCTAGACAATCTCTGCAGACCACTCAGAGTGTGGGGCGGGACTGCGGGAGAGCCACAGCCCACTCTGATGGCCACAACTTGGGTTCCCAAGCACCTCCTAGGACAGGTCTCAGGGCTGAGTTCAGAGCATCCTCTTCGGTAAGCTGCTCTGCCTCAGTCAGCTAGGAACCAGGAAGAAAACCTCTCCAACTTCTCCCAGCTCCTCTTCCTGACCTGTCATGGCTGGGGATGTGCAGAGCTTGAGCCTGCTAGGAAACATGTAAAATGAGAACAGTTTAAAATTACTCTCAGCAACACAAAGCACACCACCTCATTCCAACGCCCTTCCTTTGGAAATTGGCAGCTGTGTGTGCAGGGAGCAGGTAGCTGTGTGTGTGGAGAAAGGCCGGGTGATGATGGGGAGCCCTTACAGGTGTTTCAGGCTGCTGCGGCCTCATGGGGACAGGAGGTGACCTGTCTTTTCCTGACCAGCTAAACATAGCCAACAAAGCTTCTTCTGAGAGAAACCTCTTTCTACTCCCTGCCCGCCCTCCCCTCCCACCCCACCCCCACCCAGTCCCAGCCTCAGGCCAGAGGCCTTTCTGTAAATCCCCTAGGAGTTACTGAACCTTGGAGCAGAAACCAGCCAGCTGGCACCCCAGCCACCATGGACATGGGGGGCCCGGACACCTGATCGCCAACACGGCCTACCAGCAGGCCCGGAAGACCTCAGAGTGCCACAGCATGGAGCGGCAGCGACGCCGCAGGAGCCTGACGTTGCCTGGGCAGCAGAGCGGTGCCCAGCTCCATCAGGTGCTGCCCCCAGACTTCGACAGCCTGTGTGAGCAGCAGCCCATTGGCTACCACCACTTCCAGGACTTCCTACCCACGGTGTCCCTGTCCCACGAGGCCATGGCCATCCTTGAGCAGGTGCAGAGCTGGCAGCTGGCGAGGAGTGTCCCCCTAGGGAAGCATGCTGCAGGTGCCAGTGGGCACTGGTGGGGCTGCCCCTCCCCTGGGATGCCCACACCCTGTCCTCAGCCCAACTCTGGCCACCAGCTGCCAAGCAGCTGCCACTGAGGAAGAGCGAGCGGCCCTGGTGACCCTGGCCAAGGCTGAGGCCATGGCCTTCTTGCAGGACCAACCCTCCTGGGATTTCTTGACCAGCCTGTTCTACGGCAAGTTTCCACAGTGGAAAGGCTTTGAGATGCAACTGGTGTCAAACAAGTTCTTCACCAAGTTCGGGGTGTTAGGGAAAGGTGGTTTGGGGGTGTAAGTGTCTTGGAACAGCCAGGTGAGGAATTGAAGGATATAGCATAAAACGTTTGTTTGGGTTTTTTTTTTTTTTTTTGCTTTTTCTTTTTTAATTCTAGGGAACTTCCTCAAAACTAGTTTCAGTGCCACCTGTGGAGAATTCCCAGCTTGCTCTCACCTCTTCTTTCTCACGACCTTGTGAAATACAAGGAGAACGGCACAGGAAAGACAAAATGTGGAACTGGCCAAGAATCTTTATCCTGGGGTCCAACCAGGAACCACAGAAATGCCCTGGACATTTTGAGAATGGTAGCGATGTACGATGGGGGAGCCCCCTTTCTGCTTAATTAAAGGTGGTAATAGAGGCGATTTGAGAAAAGCTACAGGTACCCAAGATCACCCTCATCCAAGGTAAAGCTGGGAATTCACTTTGCACCACTGCTGTGCTCTGCTCTTTCTTTTTTTAGGTAGAAAAAAGTCTTGAGGTAAAATTCACATAACATTAACCATTAACCATTTTTGAGCTAAAATCCCATAACATAAAATTAAACATTAACCATTTTAAAGTGTGCAATTCAAAAGCATTTAGTTCATTACAATGCTGTATAACCTTCACCTCTATCTAGTTACAAGATAATTCCGTCACCCTGTACCCATTAACAGGTACTCGCCATCCCCCTCCTCCCTGGCCCTGGCAACCGCTGGCTGGCTTTCCCGCTCCACGGACTCTCCTAGTCTGGCGTTTCATGCAAGCAGAGCCACACGGCATGTGACCTTTTGTGTCTGGCTTCTTTCACTGGGCATAATTTTCGGAGGTTTGTTCGTGCTGTAGCGTGCATCATTCCTTTTCTAGGGCTGAATGATATGCTATTGTATGGGTGTGCTACCTTTCATGCACCCATTCCCCTGTGATGGACACGCGGGCTGTTTCTACCTCCTGGCTACTGTGAACAGTACCACTGCGAGCCTCCATGCACAAGTGTGTATTTGGGTACCAATTTTCATTTCTTTCTCATGTATGTGTCGGAGTGGGATTGCTGGGTCATGTGTTTAACTGTTTGAAGAACCACCAAACTCTTTCTCATTGTGCATTCCCACCGACAATGTACAAGGGTTCCGATGTCTTCCTATCCTCGCCAACACTTGTTATTTTCCCTTTTTTCAGTATAGCCCACCCGGTGGGAGTGAAGCGGTGCCTCACCGTGGTCCCAAATCTTTCTAGACGAATTTCTCAGAAGCCCACTGTCTTCACTTTGGCTGATGGTCACCCCTCCACCTGCTGCTTCACTCTCCCCACCTCCTCTCTCCACTACTTTCCACTTCTACCTCTTCCTCTCCCTTTCTCTCCTTTAAGATATGTGCTGGTCAGCTGAAAAACAGTGGCAAGATGTTTGCCTGTAAGAAACTGACAAGAAGAGGCTGAAGAAGAAAAATGGTGAGGAAATGGCTCTGTCAGAAAAGGAAATCTTGGAGAGGATCAGCAGCCCTTTCACTGTCTCTCCGGCCTATGCCTTTGGGAGCAAGTCCCATCTCTGCCTGGTCATAAGCCTGACGAATTGGGGAGACCTCAAGTTCCACATCTACAGCACAGGCACTCGAGGCCTTGCCATGAGCAGGGTGGCCCTCTACTTGGCCCAGATGACCTGGGGGCTGCTGCACCTGCACTCTCTCAGCATCGTCTACCAAGACCTGACGCCTGAAAACATGCTTCTGGATGACATTGGCAACTCTAGGCTGTCCAACATGGGGCTGGCCATGCAGATCCAGGAGGGCAAGCCTGTCACACAGAGGGTAAGTGGCTCTCCACCTGCCCCTAGGTTGGGGCACAGGGTTGGAGAGGAGAGGGCTGTTCTAGTCCCAGGGCAAACAGCCTTGAACTCAATTCTTCTCATTTCCATTTTCCTAAAGCCCGTATGTTGTCATCTTGCCTTAAGCTGAGTGGTATAAGAGGATTAGCTTAAGTGCTTATTTGGGGGGCTACTTAGCTCTCCTCTGAATTGGAAGCCAAGGGGAGCCTTTTTAGTGCCTTGGAGGTGGCCCCTGCCGAATCCACAGTCAGGGCCTGGGTTTGTTCCACCGATGACCACCTCCTGGTGCCGTGTCCCTGAGTCAATAGAGCCTTGGTTCCCTTTCTGCAAAGTGAGGGGGCTGGACCCTAAAACCCCAGGATCCTTGCAGGTCAACTTTAACAGCATAAGACAAAGAAAAAGAAGAAACCCCTAACTCTTAGCAATGTTAAATTAAATATGTCCTTGCCTGTTGAGTGTGGAATGGGGAATGTTTCACATTAGATAAAGGTGAAATTTGAAATGAAAGTATGTAGAAGAGAGCAAAGGTCACTGATGTTTATTTTAATCAATTTCATTCAAAGTGGCTTGCAGAGAATTCTTTGGTTGAAAAGGGAGATATATATAATCAAGTAATTTTGTTAAGTCAGCAATACAAAATCTCCAGAATTCTGACAGGCCTTTACCACTGAGTTTCTGTGCATGAAGGTGCAAGATTCCCTAGGAAGACAGGGCCCAAGGCACATTCTTAAATATTCACTTAAAACTTTGTTTCTGCACAGCTTCCAGTTTACAAGGCAGAGAGAACAGTCAGGCAAGGAAGGAAGGAGAACCATGGCCAGTTTGGGAACTGCAGGTGATTGTACAGGGCTATAAGGTGAGGGGCTGTGACAAGACATGTCGGGCTCAGATCCTGCAAAGGCACTGGAATGCTTTCCTGTGGGGAACAAAGAGCCGTTGAAAGGTTTTAAGGTGGGAAATGACATGAGTCTATCTGCATGTTTAAAAGATCAATTCGAGCCCTTGCAGGTGTGGCTCAGTTGGAGCATAGTCCCAACCGAGAGGTTGGGTGTTCCATTCCGGGTCAGGGCACATACCTAGGTTGCCAGTTTAATTCCTGGTCAGGGTGCTTATGGGAGACAACCAATCAATGTTTCTGTTTCTCTTTTTCCCTCCCTACTTCCTGTCTCTCTAAAATCAATAAACATATTAAGGCAGAAAAGCAAGTTAGGATCCTAATGTCATGGCCCAGGAAGGGTTGATGGGGGCCTGCTTAAGCCAGTAGGACTGAAGAAGTGGGAGTAAATCAGAGCTATTGGAAAGAGACCGGGTAGGACCTCAAGGAGAGTGGCAGTGAAGGTCTCTAGTTCCAGTGACCAGAAGAAGTGAAAGGTGTGGAAGCTGCCAGGTTCAATTGTGATGGTATTGCACATGAGGCTCCTCTGTGACAGGCGGGTGGAGGTGTTCTGGCCATTGAGACCTGCAGGTCTGGTGCTGTGGAGAAAGGTCCAGCTCCACACAGGGACCTGGCATCATCGTGGCTCAGGAAGCAGCAGGCACCACTGGCAGCCTCTGCCACAGGAGCCAGAGGAGAAAAGAACTTCCGGAAAGAGAGTGGTCAACACTGTTGAACAGGGTCCCAACACTATCTGTGGGATTTGGCACTTAGGAAGCCACAGAGCATTTCTCAAGGTCTAGACTCAGATGGTGGAGGTCCTGGAAGAAGAGCGCAACACTGAGGAAGGAGGGAGGCTGGTTGCTAGAGGGGGAACACATGGAGGAGGATGGGCTTTATAGCAGGGAGAGTGGAGCAGATATAGATGCTGAGGCAAGAATAAGGAGAGAACTTGGTGGTTCTGTGAGAAGGGAAGAGAGTGCATGTTGGAGGAGAAACCAAGAAAGAAGCAGAATGGAATGGAGGCCTTCAGTAATGCTATTCCTAAGTGGGTGGGGAGGAGGCAGAGTGTTTGCCTTGGGACCTTGTTATAGAAATGGGAATATCTTGAACCCATGTCTGTCTATGCAAGAAAAAACCAACGTGCATTACTCCAGGGGTTTAAATTTGTATTGTCAATTATGCACAGTAGAAATGTTACTTCTGAGTGTCCCAAGTCCATGGATCATGCTAAGGTGATATATCTCCACCTTGCTGGACATTTAGGAGATACATAGCTTCACCTCTCTCTCTCTGCTAGAAATTTTTTCTCAGTCTTCCTCCAGCTCCGTTCTTGGGCCGAGAGAATGTCAAAGGCCTGTTCGTTTAGTGGCTCCTGTGTCCAGTTCCAGCTCCTTTGGAACCTGCAGAAAACCTTCTGTGCCTCCTTGATGTTATCCACTGTAATGGATGCACTTGGTGGAGAAGTTCACTGCCTCAAGACTGCTGGCCCTTTGCCTTTGCTGAGTCCTCTGTCCTGTGAGACCAAACTTCAGGGTTTAGACTACTTACCCCATAAGAAGTTTTACGTCCCAGTCCTCAGGCCTGCCCCCACAGCCTAGGGGACCATCAAGAGGGATGGGGTAAAAGAGAGAGCAAGATTGGAAGCCATCAAAAGACAGAAGAAAGCCTCCCTCCTTCAGAGGTTACCCCTCTGCATAGCGAAGGAAAACTGCTCCATTTCCTATGTACTGCAGCTCCCACACCTGTAACTGAGCCCCCAAGTGAACCTGAAGGCCAAGATGTTACACTTTACAGAAGAAATGAAAAGTGACACACCTGCAGGGCTTCTGTAACCACTAGCATTGTTTTAATGCCACGATACTATATGGAGAATTACGGTGAGCATTATGACGAAGGTGTGAAGGAAAATCTCCCTGATTATACAGGTTGGCATCTGCGTTGACTCTGTGCAGTTCTTCCAGAAACGTTCAGTTGTGGTAGCGTCGGAGTCTTTGCTAGGTTCTCCTCTTTCAGCTCCTCATTTAGTCTTGTGTGAGTTAGGGTTGCTTTCTGCTACATGTAACAGAATACCAGATTCTCAACCGTCCAGGGCCAAGGTCTCGGTAAAAATCTCCTGGCCCTTTCTTCCTTGTCACAAGATGGCTTTTGCAACTCCAAATATCTAGTCCACATTCCAGGATGGAAGAAAGGGGGAGAAAGAAGCAATGTCAACAGACTTCTGTTTACATCCCATTGGCCAGACCCATGCCACAAGTTCACCTCCAGCTGCAAGGGAGCCTGAAAAATAGAGTTTTTCATTTTCCAGCCTCTGTTGCAGAGGATGCAGAGGGAGAAGAGGAGTGAGGTTAGGTGGTGGAAGAGCTGATGGTATCTGTTACACTGACCCCCAAGGGAAAAAATATTGATAGGGTCTAGGAAATCGCATTCAGCTATTTACTCACACGGGAATTAAAACTAAGGAATAACTAGTATGCCCTGGCTGGCGTGGCTCAGTTGGTTGGAGTGTTGTCCTATAATTGAAAAGTCACTGGCTCGATTCCTGGTCAGGGCACATGCCCAGGTTTCGGGCTCAATCTCCACATACAGGGGGCAGCTGATCGGTGTTTCTCTCTCATATCACTGTCTCTCTCCCTCTCTTCCTTCTCCTCTCTCTCAAATGAGAATAAAATTCTTTTTTATTCTTAAAAAAAAAAGAATAACTGTTCCAATGCTGTGGTGGATAGAATTGTAAAATCACCACCGTGACCCTCCTCCTCTTGAGTATGGGCAGGACCTGTAAATTAATATAAGATATCACTCCCATGATTGTATTACAGTATAAGGCAAAATGGGTTTTGAAGATGTGATTAAGGTTACTAATCAGCTGACTTTGAGTGATTCAAAAGACAAACTATTCAGGTGGCCTGCCCTAATCACATGAGTCCTTTAAACATGAGCATGGAGGTCAGAGACAGCAGAAATCAGGAATGTAAAGTAAGACAGGGCTTCAGCACACCATTGCCGACTTTGAAGATGGAGAGAACCATGTGGCAGCGAGCTGAGAGCCGCTTCTGGCTGACAGAGAAACAAGAGAAACAGGGACCTGCGTCCTACAACGACAATGAACTGAACTGTGCCATAGCCATGTGAACGTGGAAGAGGATCCTGAGCTCCAGATGAGAATGCAGCCCACCAGACATCCTGACTCGGGCCTTGTGAGATCCTGACCAAAGAACCCCACCGTGCCGTGTCCGAACTTCATAGAACTGTGAGCTAATAAATGGGTGTTCTTTTAAATTGCTAAGTCTGTGATCATTCATGTCACAGCAATAGAAAACTCATATAAACCATTAATAAAGGAAAGTAGCCCAGGGAAAAAAATTTATGACTGCATCAAAATTAATGGAGAAGATAGCAAACCGCTGAACATTGTTAAAGGGACAGAGTTTTCCTTCCCAGCAGGGCTCTGAAGACCCTACCATCAGAACTTAAGACACAGAATTCGAAACTCTGGACGTTATTCTCCCAAATGGGTAACTCTTCGCCAGGTGGAAGCGGGGCCTCCCTGCAGGGGCACAGGTCTTTTCAGGCGACTGTGGGGACACTAACTGAAGCACTCTGGACGTTGTTCTGTAAGCAAGGGAAACCATTAAAGGTTTTCAACAGGAAAGTGGGAGAGCAGAGTGATTCTTTAGGAAGATGACTCTGATGCTGCGGAAGATAAATTGAAGGGGGAAGAGTCTGGGGCTCAAGAGAGAGGGGGACCCACAAAGAGTCACTGTAATGATCCACACACGGGGTCAGGAGGGTTGAGGGAGCTCCCTGGGCTGTTACTAATCTTAGTTCTGACACTCTGGGCCTCCTGGCCTCTCCCTAGCTTCATCAACATCCATGTCTGTACTTACTTCTCCTGAAACATGGCTGCTCTTGGTGGAGGGGACAAGGAAGTACCAGACCTACCCCAGTCCTCAGGCCTGGAATGTGGTGACTGAAGGAGGCATTTCAGGGGAGGAAAGGCACAGGGCGACTCTGCACGAGTTTGGAAAGACTGACATGAGAGGAGGGGCAGGGGTGCCTAAGAGCGCTGGCCTAGGTCCCAGCAGTATCATCGATTCACTGTGTCTGCCATCTCAGGCAGGTCCTGGGACATCTTAAATCTCTATGAGTCCATGAGATTTGGATTATTTGGAGGAAAAGACTTGTAAACGCCAAAGATCAATATATGGAAGTTACTATGATTCACTGGACTCTCAGTCATTACGGGACAAAAAAAAGTTACTTAAGAAAATGAAACCAATGGTTTACATAACTAAGAAGCCCAGAGGCTTGGCCTGCTCCCCAGTTGTCTGAGCGGTGTCCCTGGAAATCGCACCTTCTGTTCCCCAGTTCTGATCTCCTCGGTGTCGAACTCACTCTCAGGCAGGCCCTCCTATAATACAGGCCCCCAGCGGCTCCACACACGTCCTGCCAACTGAGCGACGCTGTGGAAAGAAAGCACGTCTTCACGAACAGTTCCTTCACAATTCCCAGGGAAGACTCTCAGTGGATAGCTCTCGTCACATGCTCAACCACAGCCAAGTCCACTGGCCAGGGTGAGAGCACTGCTGTTCCCAGGAGCCAGGGAGGTCCCTTCTAAAGCTTGTGAACTCACAGCACAGGAATGCATTCTCCAAGGGAAAATCAGGATGGAAGAGAATGGGAAATGAACGTCAGTTAGGAAAAAACAGTGAATGCTTCTAGTAACTGCTGTTACCTCAATGTTTAAAAAGTTCAAAAGCTTTCTGACCTCTTAATCAAGGAGTAATGGGATCTAGATCCTTTATAAAAGCTTTCATAAGGTAGGGACTAGTTTTAGTTCCATTTTACAGATGGCGAAATTGAGACTCAGAGAGGTTAAGCTACCTACCCAAAGTCACATCACTAGGATGTGATAGGAACCAATTATGTCAGATTCAAGAGCCCTTACTGTTTTGACTCCACCTTGTTCAGTTTCCACACAGTGCAGACGTGGCCTACGGTTTTTAATGCTGTAAAGGGCTCTCCCCTGAGGAAAACTCAGACAGAATAGGAACGTTAGCGTATCTTCCCCAGTCTGGTCTGATATGGACACCAACCACAAGCCTAGCTGAACCGCTGGCAGAGTTAAGACTTCAGAAGACGAGCACCCCCACCTACACAAAGAGCAATGAGACTAAGTCTCAGCGCTAAGCTCCCAGACAGAGGCACAATGTCATCAAACGCGGTCCCAGCCACTGCCTAAATTCACTTGTAATACATGTGGTAAGTGTCCCTGCCTGTTCTCAGCTGACATCCACATGCACAGAATAAAACAAATTCATATCACTTCTTAGAGACTCCAGGGAAATACAACAGGAACACTGGGCAGCGGGGGTCCTGCTGGGACTGTTCAGACTCACTCGGCTTCCACGTGGAGAACAGTGACCTTCAGATTCTATGGAACGTGAGTCCTGAGGACTGAGAACAGGAACGGGAACAAAGTTAGAATAATGGCCTGAAAGCTTGCACGTGTGGGTCACCTTGTTCTGCCTTGAAGCCTCTGGCCAGCTCCCCACATCCAGAAGGATAGTGGGTGACAGAGGTCAGGCATTATTATATTTATTTTGAAGCCTCTGTTATACTGAACACAATCCCAGAGACATGCTGAATGGGTGATTTTTAAAAGATTGCTGAATGGGTTTCATTGGAAGTTAACACCTACACACATCACAACGATCCTGACCCTGCTCTAAAATGTTTTTGGTTTTTTTTTGAAATTGACTTCTGAGTAACAGTTTGAGAGCCACACAGAAAAGGCATGCTGGTCCCTCATTGTCACACATGGGTCTCCACCCAAATCATAACCACCGTCATCATTTAGTTCCTAGTAGCTTTTGACCACTACAAAAACTTCAAGTCCTTTCTCAAAGTGTTTACCACTATTAAGGGCATTCAAAAATCTTCACAGCAGTCTTAGAATTATTATTTTAACATTCCTTCATTGAAAAGACATTCATTCATTCATTCTCTCAATCAGTCATTCAACATATATTTATTGAGCATTTCCCAGGACTGTGTTAAACATGAGGGCTAAAATGATAAACTAAAAATGAACATGATTTTCTGCCTACATGGAGCTTAGAGTTCAGTAGGGGAGATGGAATGCAATAATCATGCAAATGAATGTAAACCTAAATTATGATGAATGCTGGGAAGACGTGATACCTGGGGCTCTCCAAGGAGGACTTGATTTAACGTGTGAGGGTCAGAGTTATCCACAGGGAAACACAACTTACTTGATATTGGAAAGTAGATAGGAATTCACTCCCCAAAGCAGTTGGTGTGGTGGCTTAGTCTAGGCTCCCAGGAGATGGACTTTGAGACAGATTTACACGTGGGAGATTTATTAGGGTGCACTTGCACGAGATGCGTGCATGAGGAAGGCATGACTGGGCAAAGACAGAAGCTGACCCAAATGAGGTAGCCCTTCAGCAAGCTCTGGAATTGGGATGGCTCTCAGACCTGTCCCACATCAAGGTGGGGTCCAGGCTTTTGTATCCCTCCGTGAGCCAGTCAGTGACCTTGGCCAGCTGCCACAATGAAGGAAACTTGCTCAAGGCAGTTCCCTGCTGCAGAGGGCAATTCCCAGGGTGTGGCGCAGCTGTGAGCCATCAGCAGTCAATGGACCGAGCCAGGGATGGTTACATAAATTTCGGGGCTCGTAGCGAAATGAAAATGTGGGGTCTCTTACTCAGATACCAGGAAAAAGCTTTCTCCTCTCTTGCATGTTCAATCTTTCAACCAGTCATGGTTGTTTTTTTTTTTAAATTGCTATTTAATGTCACACTCTCTCAGGCTCGGAGATACATGAGGCATGAGTGGTGACCCTCATGGACACCCAGGGCCCCATCCCACAACTGGACCTGAGGGAGCAGTCGGCCCACCCCAACCCTCCCGGCAGCCAGGTTCAGGCCCCCACTGGAGGCAGAGGGTAGCAACAGTTACTGAGCAGAGATTGGGGCGCGGATAGCCAAGAACCCATCGCTGGGAGGCAGGAAGGTGACAAGTGATGGGATTGTACATGCATAAGCTGAGGCTCCAAGACCTGGGCACATACTCCATTGTCTCACTGGATTTAACTTACAAAATACAAATTCAAAAATTTGTCAAGACAGCCTTCAAAACCTCTGCTGTCTGCCACGCAGGGGAGCGGCACCATCCTGCTGGTAGACCTCGCCTTGCTCTGCACCTGCAGACTGGCCACAAGGGAGGACAACAGTGAGTGTTTCACAGACTTCCTACAAACGCTGCTGGTGGGGTCCCCAGAGGAGCTGCACGAGGAGCCCCTGAGCAAGCATGATGTCAACACAGATGCCAAGGTGACTCTGACCAAGCTCAAGTCCTGCAGAGATGTCCTACAACCTGTGCTCAAGGCGGAGGTGGTCAAGCTGCTGGTCCAAGTGCTGGGCGGGCAGAATGGTGCCTAGTGGACCCCAGTCATGGCTCCAGGAGGCCACAGGACCAGCTACAAAGGCAGCTATGGCCACCCCACCCCACCACCACTTGCCCATGTGTGAATTTATCCTGACATTATTCAATCAATAAAGCTTCTTGTGGTTGAACATCATTAAACCACAGCACAGGGCTTCTTCGGAGCACAGGGCCCTGTTCTACTGCACTAGCTGGCCCTGGTCCCAGCAGCTGCACAATAGCAGCCAAGAGCCTGAAGAGGGAACCTGGACAGAGCATGTCAGGCAATGGAAATATCCCATGCAAGGTACCCTTTGCTTTGGGGAAAATGAAAGGAAGACAGACAATGAAAGTCACAAAGCAAGAAGAAATGTGGTTCAGATGAAGCTGGAGAGGTGTAGTAGGGGCCACACCAAACCTGGCATTATGAGCCACGTAAAGCACTGGTTTTTGCATAAGAGCACTGGAAAGCCTTTGGAAGGATTTAACCAAAGGGCAACATGCTTGGAATTCTGTTTTGAAAAAATTACTCCATCAGAAATGAGAGCAGATCCGGGAGATTCAGGTGGGCTGTAGTCATTTGTCATCCAGGTGAGAGATAATGGCAGCTCAGCCCACAGAGGGGGTGGTGGCGCCAGAGTGCATGGATAAATTGGGAGGGGACTTCAGAATGAACAGGCTTCGGTGATGCCTTGGATATGGGGTAAGGGAAAGAGGGGTGTCCAGGATGATTCCTTGGGTGAGACTTTGTAGCAGGTACAGACTTCACTGGACCTTGAGTACAACAGGGAACCAAGCAAACAAAGGCTGGCCTTCACAAAGCCCCAGGACGGGGAAGAGACCCACAAGAAAAAGGGCAGTGACAATGCAGTGTGGTCAGGGCTGTCCCAGTTGGGTGCGTAGGAGGGCACCAAGCCTGATGTGGGGACATGGGGTCAGGAAGGGCTTCCAGGAAGAAATGACAACCACTTACAAGGCAAACAGAAGCTAGGCAGGCAAAGGGATCAGCATAGGTCAGTGGTCCTCAACTGAGGGTGATTTGGGCACCCAGGGGACATGTGGCAATGTCTGGAGACAGTTTTGATTGTCATGACTGGATAGTTGCTACTGGCACCTAGTGGATGGGGGCCAGGGGTGCTGCCAGTGTCTCACGAAGCCCGGCACAGCACCACTGCTTGAAGGGTGATCTGGTCCCGTGTCCACGGTGCCACAGCTGGAACCCTGGCCAAGGTAAAGTTGTGAAGCGAGAGTGAGTTTAGTCACAGAACAGTGGCTCTGCAGCTGTCTAGAGTGTGGAGTCGCAGGGTGTGAGGGGTGACAGTGGGCACAGCTAGAGATGCCAGACCCTGGGAGGCTGGAGGAGTCAGACAAGGGCATTTGAACCTCATGCCAAGGGTGTTGGGAGCACTAAGGCTTTCAGATTTGGAAGTGACACATCAGCCTTGGAAGGACAGAGGGAGGTGAAGCAGAGGGTCTGGGAAGTGAGTAGGTCAGCACATTGCCTAGTGATCTGTGGAGGTGAGGAGACGGCCAGGAGGCCTGCAGGTGCCCCTGGAGGGCGCTGTCGTGCAACATGCTGTGATCCAGGGACCGAAAGGTTGCTGCATCATCTAACTTGATGGAGACACATATTGGAACCTCAGGGCATCCATTCAGGTCAAGTGCAGCTAATGAAATATAGTCCGCAGGATCATGAGATGGAAGGAGTGTGAGTGTGCCAATGAGTCTGCCATTTACTATGGCTGCTGTGTACCGATGCACAGGCTGACCCCTCATAGGGGTCACCTGACCACAGGGACAGTGCGGGCTGATGGCCAGCCCATGGTCCACACGCCATGACATACAAAGTGCCTTCTTCTAAATGCCACATCGGTTGACCATAGCCATGCACGTGACCCCAGACAAGTCATGCCTCTTCTCTGAGCCCGGTTAAGGCAGCCTGCTTCTCAGGCTTGATGAGAAGATTGAGAAACAAGGTAGGTAAATGCCTAGCAGAGGGCCAGCCACTTGGCAGGCAATCAGGAAATGTCTGTTCTGATGATTCGACAAGAAGCCAAGTGCCCCTTCTGGCACAATCCCCACTGTTGCATTGCTTCCGCCTCACCTGACAGGCACCACAGCTGCTCAGGTGACCTTTGTGGCCGTATTTTGTTCTCTGGGAGGCGCAGGGAGCCGGCAGGAGCCCAGGCTACACCAGAGTGGGCAGTGGGCGAGGGTGCAGCTCACCTCCAGGCGGAGCCGAGCAGGCGCACGCCGTTGTCTTGCTCACTCACGGCCACGTGGAACTTCACTTGTGGTTTTATTTTGAGCATCTTGAAGGCACCATGGAAAATATGCCTCAGGCCACTGCTGGATAGGTTCATGGAACATGAAACCACCAAAGAACACACTCCAGTGGAAGAATCACAACTACTGTATTGGTCTCTGAATAGGTGCCAGGCCCATCTTTCAATCCAGTGGAGTCTTAGAGGCTTCTGGGTTTTTCTTCTTGCACAGCTGCCCCACCCCAGACAACTGAAACCCAGGCTTGACGACCATCACCTACTGAGGGCCTGTTACGCATCAGCCTTTTGGAAAGCACTCCTGTGTGCCTTATACTTTCATCTTCATCACAGTCCTTATGAGGTAAGGGCTGGGAGACTCAGATTGAGTAACCGGCCCCAGGTGACCAGCTAATACTTGGTCAAGCTGGGATCTGAACTACAGCAGACTAACATCAGGCTTTATAGCTCACAAAGCATTATTGCAGGGACCCCTCTTTTGGGTCCCCTGTGGGTCCACGTGGGTCCTCCCAGGGGTGTCAGAAAGAACAGGAAACCACCTCTGGTGAGGCTCCTGCTCCCTGACCAGAAAGTGGCAGGTAGAGACCCGCGGGCAGGCGAGGAGCAAAATGGGGGACCCGGTGAGCAGGCCGGCCCTCTGGAGGTTGCAGCCTGGGGCCGAGCACGGGGGCGGGGCCTCGGAATTAAGTCCCCTGGGGTCTCGGCCGCATTCCTCCGAGGTCTGCAAAGGCCACCGCTTAAAGGCGCAGAGGAGCAGCTGGGAACAAGAACAAAGCGGCCAGGCCCCCCTCGGAGGAAGGAAGGAGCGAGCCCCAGGAAACAGCTGATAGCGCTAAGCTCAGCTTGTTTTTTTCCTCTGCTCAACAGTTCTCCTGCCACGGCAAACAAAAGATGTACATTCTGATTCCCTCTTCTGTTTGGATTGTTCTGTCGAGTGGATCTGGTTTGTGATGAGCGAGGGGGGAGAGACATCCGCGGGTGGTTTCTTGCTCCACTGGACAGTTTGTTGGGCCGACGCCTTGGGCCACAGCCGCCTGGAAACCCAGAGAGCCCCCTTCTCTGTGTTTCTCCCCACCTGGTCATCAAACCCAGCCTGGTCTGGCCGCACTGGGGGCATGACACTGGTATTTCTTCTAATGATGGAATTTAAGGTCACCAACTTTTCAGATTCAGTGGAAGCTGGAGATTTACTCCTGACCTTGACCTTGAAGAACCTTCATGTGCATGCAGGTGCACACACACGCTTTTTTATGGATGTGTAAAACTATTAAGATGTGAACTGTGCCCTCTCAGACCCACTGAAAGGCCCCTCCCTGTTCTCATCATCTCTGAGGTCACAGTCACCGCTGGGACTGCCCTGAATGCAGAATCCACCCAGCCTGGGCCCTGCCAATCGGGGGATGGGCGTGACAGCAGCTACAGGTCAGTGGAAACCAGCACCCAACAGCAAGAGCAACATGGAGGGTGTCTGCACAGGTCCCAGCCGACTGGCTCTGATCCTGAATCCCCGCTTAGGGTGTCTACCTTCCTCAAAGCCTGGGCATCTATAGGTGATAGGTGGCCCTGATGGAACTAAACAATCCATATGCAATGACTGTGGTAGATGGACCTTTTGCTGCGCCCAGCGTGGGAGGGGGGCAGTAGGGAAGAGGACAGCCGCTGGGACCCAGACCCTGTGAGGTCTGATGCTTGAGGGCCCTGCAATGCTGGGTACGCTTTGTTTTGCCTGACCAGGTGCTGACTGTGTGAGTTTGCCAAAGGGCACTATAAAACCAAAAGCAAAACAAATGAAGCAAAAGAAAAAAAAATACAAACCACACACAAAAGCCTCCACTAAGAGCTCTGTTGCTGCTGACACATGGGTGATCGCTACAGCCCTGGCAATGGCAGTCTGGTCACAAGAACTGAAAGCAACTGTTTCGATGGCCCAGAGATGGACATGCGGGGGCCCTTTGTAACTGCAGGAGTTAAACTGAGCCAGAGAGGTCAGCCTGGTCGGCCCGGCCCCATGCTGCTCGGCCCATTCTCTCCTCCCACCCCGCTCTGAGGAGGGAGTTCGTTTGCATGCAGAAGATAAATGGCATAAAGGCCAGGCAATTAATTTTTTCAGCTGGAGGCTGCAATGGAATTTGGGTGCTTAGACTCTGGCGTGCGCCTCTAATTCCATTCTTCTCCTCTGTGAAATGCCTCCACTCTTCAAGGAGGTGGTGCCCTTCAAAATTCCACCATGACATTTTCTGTCTTTGGGGCCAAGAGGTAAATTTAGCCCTGAAAATTATTTGGAATGTATCTCAGGCTACTCGGCTGTCTCGTGCTTTTTCCACTACCCCAGCAGGGTATAGTGCTGTAAAGATGGAGGCCGATTCTTCATTCACTCCCTCGGGGAGGGAGCCAGCAATGTGTTCCCAGAGTACCGCCCACCTTTGCCTCCCAGCAGCCTTCAGTGTGGAGCAGCCCAGCCAGCCTCTGATGGGCAGAGGCACAGGCAAAGAATGGAGAATTTGTTGGGAAAGGGGGAAGGGAAGCAGCTTAAACAAGAATGGACCAAGGTGTGCACTTAGTACATGGCAAATGGGGAGAGAGAAGGAGAGGACTAAAGGGAAAAAATGAATCCTGAAGGGGACATGCTGGGGGGGTGAGAAAAAGGCACTTCCCCTGCTTCTATACAGGCAGTGCAATGCAGTGGGTCAAAGTGCAGGCCTGGGTGTGAGTCTGGGGTGGGTGACCTTGAACAAGATTAACCTCTCTGTGGTTCAGTTTTCTACTCTGCAAAATGGGGGATAAAATGGTCTCCACCTCATAAGATTATCATGAAACTTAAACAAGAAATTCATGTAAGTCACTTGAGAAAATAATTAGCATGTAATAAGCACTCAGTAAGGATCATCTGTTGTTATTTCCAACCGCTCTCCCAGCGTGTCTCACAATCCTTTTTTCAGGACAAGGCAAGTTCTCTGCTTTCACCTTACAGCTTCTGCAGAGCAGCTGATGTTTATCCGGTGTCCTGATTAGTGACTTTAGTCCTTGAAGTCACCTCTGAAATTTGCTCATGGGATGCGTAACACACGCGGAGCAAGCTCACAGTAGATGTTGTTGAGCAGAACTCACCGATCGCCAGGTGGATGTTGTTTCCGGTCTTTCTTTGAGCCCCTCCCAGCCCAGCAGAAGAGACTGAACCAGAGAGAGGCCGGGTAGCAGCGTATAGCCCAACTGAGCGTTGAGGCCAGTGAAAAACTACATACAGGGAAACCCTGAGCCCCTTCCCCACCTCGGCGCCCAGCACGAGGGTGGGCAGGCTGACACCTCTCGGCGGGGGTACTGGAGGATCTCCATAAGGAAGCTGAACAGTCTGACAAAAAAGGTCAACGGAGATTCCCAGGCGAGGTCCCCATTGAAATGGCCCAGCAGGGTCACCCTGTGGTGAAGCCCACCCACTGACCAGCTAGCTCTAAACTTTTTAGTGGTGCACTCCTACGTGCGAACAAATAAATAGTCAAAGCTCACTTGTCATTTCAAAAACTCTCTAAAATGAAAGACAATGCAAAAAAGAAAAACCAGAAAGAAAGAAACTTGTAGAAAACTGATACAATGTAGAAAGTAGGAGAGACCATTTGTTAAAACTTACTTAACACCTTGGAGATTTAAGAGAAGATATCGCATCCATGAAACAAGGACATGTGCTCTAAAATAAGGAACGTTCAGAGAAAAACAACAAAGATATATGGAAATTGAAAAAAACTGATATGTTTGCAGAACAACACGCATAAATCTCAAAAACATTATCTAAAAAAAAAAGTCAGACAGAAAAATGTACCTAATATTCAGTTCCATTCCTACGAAATCCAAGAATGGACAAAACTCATCTTCGGGGACAGAAACCCGAAGGCGGCTGCGCGGGCAGCGGGAGGAGAGCGGCTAGAGGCGGGCACTGGGGGCGTTCACGGATGAAAATGGGCCGGATCTTGTTTTGGTGGCATTTGTAGGGGCATACTCAATTGTCAAAGTTTGTTTCACGGAATACCGTCTGCACACATTAATTTATGTTAGTTACATGTTAATAAAAACATGTCACACCTGCAGAAATAAATAGGTCAGTAGAAAAATTCAGCCTCTAGACCTAGCTGTTGACGTACAGGAAACAGAGAAAAAAGAAGCAAGTTCAATGTACCACAGAGCTGCAGTCAGTGAAACCTGACTCTGGCGAACTCTACAGTTTGGACAGTTTTTTCTGTTAAAAACTTGCAGGGGGGCATAACAGACGAAGGAAGGACATATATTCACAGAGATTTAAGAGACATATCAATCAATCACATCGTATGAAGCATATGTGAATCCATATTTAAACAAACTTTAGAGAGCAAATTTATAGGACAATGGGGGAAGTGTTAACATGTCCAGATATTTGATAATATTAGAGAATTATTGTTATTTTTAAGTGAGATAACAGTATTTGGTTTTTGTGCTTGGTTTTTGGATTTTTTTAAGCGACCTTATCTCTCAGAGGTTCGTAGTGAAATACAAACGAGACAAGGTCTAGGACATTCCGGGGCCGTGGGAGTGGGCAGGGGTAGAGAAGCAGTGTGTGTCATGTGTAATTTGGGTGACCGTGTGTTCCAGTTTGCTGGGGAGAGTCCCAGTTTACCTCTGCTGTCTGTCCCCCTGCTGATCCACTAGCCCATCGTATCTTTTATGTATTTCCACATAAGCTCCCTCCCCTTTTCCCCAACCCTCAGCACCTTCACCTTGCTCACATCACGTGACCGCCTTAGGTGCAAACAACGCTGGGAGGCAGAGTACTGAGCCTTCTGGCCTCCGCGATAGCAGGTTGTAAGGGAAAAGGGAGACTGGGAATGGCCTTTTGCTGCCTTGGCTTACAAACGTTTCCCAGACTCGTCCACATCTCCCCTCCAGTCCCTCCTCCTACCAGTGCATCCCACAGATCGTACATTCCAGAAATGCCACATTTCTTAAAGTTCCCTGAACACCTCACATTTTTCCTGGCTTCATCTCTTGCATATGCCCCTTAGTGGCACATTGTTCCCTCTTGATTCAGCTTGTGTCACTCTTCAGTCAAGTACCTACACACACACACACACACACACACACACACTCCATGCTTCTCTACATTCATTCCCATTATGGCATTTACCCAACAGGTAAATTGAATTTGCCTTTTACCCTGTCTGTCTCCACCAGCCTGTTAGTTCTGCAGGGCAGGATCCAAGCCTTACAGGTCTCGGTTTCCCTAGAACCCAATGCAGGGCACGTCTCCACAGTGAACAGAAGACATCTAGTTACCACCTTCACTGCTGTGTATTTGACAAACGTTTTGCTGGGCATGCAGCCAGTGAGGCAGTTAAGTACCTGGTTTGGATACAAAGATGAGTGAAGCATAGCCTGGGCCTCAGAGTAGCCTGCAATAATACCCTTTAGTCCAGGCAAATGCAAAACTAGAGAAGATGCCAGGACAACAGATGTAAACTGGGCTGTCCCAGGCAAACTGGAAGACACGGTCGCCCAAATTACACATGACATACGCTGCTCCTGTGGAAACAGCCGCGCCGTGCCGTCGCGTAGCCTGTCACACCCGGGTCACTTCCGGCATTTTCTGGCACAAGCCAATTGCTCCTCATTAGTGCTTGGGTCATTTAACTTTTTTTTCTTGTTATCCATGTAAAAATTAGTAGAAATTTAATGTTCCTAAGGCACATAAAATATACGTAAGCAACTGGAAAAAAATCACATAAGGAATAGCTAAAACACTTTCCAGCCTTTTTGACGTACTGAAATGCATGTTCATAATCAGCATGTGAAGCCCACCACATACACACACTTCTTCATATCAGCACTAGACTTTGACCTGTTGTCTTTATCGACGGGCACTGCAGGTGCTTCCAGCTCGTGACCATTGTGAATGATGGAGCTCAGAACACCCAGAAACAGATTTCCTTTCTTCTTTTGAGTCATTTCTTTCGGGTCCATATTCCACAGCTAAGGAACCTGGTTAAAGGGCAGGAACTGCTGATGTGTCTGATTTTCTATTGCTCTAAACCTTACTGCTTTCCTGGAAGCATGGTCACTTTACAGATTACATTTTTTTCTCGCAAATCTGTCAATAATTTATATCATCGTTTTCATGTACTAATGTAAACTTGTCATTTTAAGCTGTTCTTGGTTTGCATTTTTAATTTTTATTTACTGATTTGGGAGAGAGAGAGAAACATTAATTTGTTATTGCACTTATGTGCCCTGACCAGGGATCAAACTTGCAAACTTGACGTATCAGAACAATGCTCTAACCAACTTAGTTACCCAGCCAGCACTCTTTATTTGAATATTTAATTGCTGTAGAAGTTACACATTATACTTTAATATACTTCAACTAAATGCAACTTAGTTTTGGGGAAAATGTAATATAATGTAAACATATACTCAATCATTACAAGTATGTTGTAGGTATTCATTAAAAATTTGTTGAATAAGTGAACGGATTAAAGTCACACACAGTTACAAAAGCAGACAAACACTGCATGATTCCAGTTATATAAGGTCCCTAGAGTAGTCCAATTCATAGAGACAGAAAGTAGCATGGTGGTTGCCAGGGACTAGGGAATTATTGTTTAGTGGGTACTAGAGTTTCAGTTTGGCAAGATGAAAAAAGTTCTGGAGATTCATTGCACAGTGGTGTGAGTGTACTTAATTCTCTTGAACTGTACATTTAAAAATGATTAAGAATGGGTTTTGGGACCTGGCTGGTGTAGCTCAGTGGAGTGAGTGCTGGCCTGTGGACCAAAGGGTTGTTGGTTCAATTCCCATTCAGGGCACATGACTGAGTTTCAAGACAGGTCCCCAGTGGGGGCGCACAAGAGGCAACCACACATTGATGTTTCTCTCCCTGTCTTTCTCTATCCCTCCCCCTCTCTAAAAATAAATAAATAAAATCTTTAAAAAAAGAATGGGTTTTGGATAGATAATCAGCAACATCTGTTATACTCACTTTAGTGTTTTTTTTGTTTTGCTTTGTTTTTTGGGGGGTGTTACAGGCTGGAACCAATTGTTATATGGCTCTTGAAATCCTAGTGAGAAAAATGACTTACTCCTCTCCTGTGGACTGGTTTGCAATGAGATGCAATATTTATGAAATGGTTGTTGGAAGAACACCATTCAAAAATTATAAGGAAAAAGTCAGCAAAGAGGATTTAAAGCAAAGAACTCTGAAGAAGAGGTCAGATTCCTACATGGTAACTTCACAGAGGAAGCAAAAGATATTTGCAGACTCTTCTTGGCTAAGAAACCAGAGCAATGCTTGGGAAGCAGGTAAACTGCCATAAAATAGAGATGATTACTGATGTCCAGCATTGTCCACAGGGATTTGGAGAATATTTTGCATTAATGACAAAGGCTCGGGGTCAAGTAGTTGCACTATTGTCCTATTATATTTGCATATTACATGGTTAAGTATTTCTGATACTTTCAAACACTAGGAGCACGTGATATGGAGCAACCTCCAAGATATATCTGAAAGTGAAAAAGTGAGGTGCAAAACAGAAAACATAAAAAAGAAGAAAAAGAGTATAGAATTTAAATAGTTGCATAGGCTGTTTTGAGCAGTTTATACAAGGAATGCATAGGATCGATTGCCTCTAATAAAGGGAAATTGGGGGCTGGTGACAGGAAAGCAAATGAGGATTTTCACTATAGAATCCTGTCGTCTTTTGAATTTTGAATCACGTGGATAAACTATTTATTCAAAAATTAAAGCTCAATGGGTTGGGGTACGTATGAGAGGCAATTGATTGATGTTTCCCTCTCATGTCAATGTTTCTCTCCCTCTCTGTCTCCCTCCCTTCTCCTCTCCCTGAAAAGAAATAAATAAAATCCCCCCCAAAAAATGAAAGCTCAAAATAAAACAAAAGCACCAGCATTGATAGCCAAAGCTCTGTAAAATTCTTCCCCTATAAAATATCATCAACCAGTCAACAAACATTTAGTGAATACATACGATGTTTCCAGCTAAATTAATATAGTCAAAATTATTTTTCAGGAACATCAAGTTTTATTGCTTACAATGGAATAATAAGACCAAGATATTTTAGAAGAAAAAATAAGTAAATAAAACCTGCCCTATGAAAAGACCCTTGGCAGAGGGTGACTGTGTTATGTAAGGAGGCGAAAACCAAGGGCTCAGAGCCACAGACAAGAATCACATCCTAGCTCTGCTACAGTTCTGCTATGTCCTGGTCCTCTTATCTCAAGCAATTGAATTACTTTCTCTGAGTGTCAATATCCTCATATATAAAATGGGGGTAGGGGTGGTAATAATGGTTAATTTCAGTATCGATCTGACTGGTCACAGTACTCTGATATTTGATCAAGAATTATTCCAGATGTTTTTGTGCAGGTATTTTTTTTCTTTTTTTAATATATTTTATTGATTATGCTATTACAGTTGTCCCATTACCCCACCTTCATTCCCTTCCACCCTGCACACCCTCTCCCATCCACATTCCCCCCCCTTTAGTTCATGTCCATGGGTCATACATATAAGTACTTTGGCTTCTACATTTCCCATACTATTCTTACCCTCCCCCTGTCTATTTTCTATCTAC
>CM052544.1:33491064-33507629 GCA_028533065.1 Trachops cirrhosus
TCGTGGGGACCTACCTAAGGGCAAGGGACTGGCTAGTGTGGTCTCCCAAGTGCCCCGGAAGGAGAGAACTGGATGTGATGACCCCCGACCCTCTCTGCCATCCTGTCTCTAGAGTGTGGGAAGCAACAGAAGCCACCAACAGTGGCCAAGGCAGCAGGGGGAAGGGAACAGCCCCTTCTATTTTATTTTCATTGTTTTTAAATTTATTTTTCAATTATTGGTGACGTACAGTATTATATTAGTTTCGGGTGTACAACGTGGTGATCAGACATTTATGTAACTTACAAAGTGCCCCCCTGATAAGACAGGCAGGCTGACATGCACAGACAAGCAAGCTCCCCAGGTGACTCCCCGGGGAACACTGCCCACCGGGTGGGTGTGATTGAAAATCTATCTCAGAACTGTATAAGCACACTTGGGGCCTATAAAGTGAGACGTTGACAAACTCATTCAGGAAAACACTCCCTAAGGCACTGGATCACCGCCTGAAGCTGCTCCGTGAAGAAACACCTTTTTATAAAGCATATGTGTTGTGACTGTTTGGAGTATAACTGTTTACGACATCCGAGAAGAGGCATATAGAAACCAGCTGTTCAGGGAAAGGGAAAACCTTCCAATGTGTGCATTTTAAATCTTCATAGTTTTTAAAAATTCATTCAAATAAGATAGCATCTGACTAATTTTGTGGGTGTGGGTGTCCTTCAAAGCAGAGCCAGGACCCAGACAGCACGTGACACGGTGGAGAGGCTGAGTGCCCCTCCCCGGTCCCCTGATGAGCGTTTAAAGTAGGTCAAAGTGGAACCTAATGAATAAAATAAAGTAACAAGCAAAACAGAAACAGACTCATAGACACAGAGGGCAGACTGACAGCTGTCAGAGGGGAGGGGGTTGCAGGGCTGGGTGAAAAAAGTGAAGGTATTAATCGAGAAAAAAATCATAGATGCAGACAACAGTGTGGTGATTACCAGAGGGAAGGGGGTGGGGCAGGTAGAAGAGGGTATAGGGGGATAAATGGTGATGGAAGGAGACTTGGCTTGGGGTGGTGAACACACAATACAACATACAGATGATGTGTTATAGAATTGTACACTTGAGACCTATATAATTTTATTAAACAATGTCACCCCAATAAATTCAATTAAAAAGTAAAAATAAAACAAATTGAAATCCCTCTCCATCTTTCGATATCACTAAATAAGATCTCCTCCTTTGCCTTTATGGGTCTGTGAGTTAATTTTGCTGAAAGCTTTTCTGAGCATCTCCTAAGGGCTCCAAATAGGGTCAGCTCTGGTGTTTTCCTATCAAATGAAAGAACCTCTTCAGTATTCTGCAGGTTTTCTTCTGACCAGTCAATGCAGCCGAACAAGAGCAAATACCGATGCACATGTCTGACTGAGCTGCTTCTCCAACACAGTTCAGGCTCATACCCACGGTTCTTGGCAGGCCAGACCGCAGAGTGGTCCTCCTGCACGGGCAGCCGGTATCGCATCTTCACTGAACTGCACTGTAATCTCCATGTGGGGTTCAGTAACACAAGAGCCTCTGTTAATGCTCAGAAATATATTCTACTCCCACCAGCAGGAGAAGTCTTCCTTCAGCTGCCAGTTTGGCCATTACGAAAGATGCTGCCTCCATCAATAGCCTCTCCTATTTGTGCAAGAGGGGATGGGCCGACAGAGCCCTGCGCAAAGCGGCCAGGGCAGGACTCAGGAGTAAAATCACCTTCATGCTACTTCTAACTGCAGATCTGAGGTGAGAGTCACTAGCACAAAAGAGCAAGGTGATCAGCTTTGTGGTGGCCTGGACAGAGTTAAAGGAACAGAGCTTAGAAAGCCTCTTCTTCTGTTGCTAGCATCAGTGACCATAGACATTTGTTGGAAAAGGGCGTTGTTAATGTAAACTTCCCAGACTGAGAGAGACCAAGAAAGAGGCCAACAATTCCATCACTACATCGAGTTTATTAAGGGAACTTACATATGAGGCATGCCTTGGGCGGTGGCAAGGTGCCACAGACATCCTCTGCACCATGTGCCAGGCGATAAGGGGTTCTATAGTACAGGGCAGGATGGATGGAGGACTGGGGTGACCCATCCAAATTAGGGGAAAATGCGTTACATGATTGCCTGAGGCTGGGCAAAGGTCTGTTCAAGCAACTAGCATGCCGGGCGGCCAGGGTGGGAGGTCCGTCAGACTATTTCCGAGAGGATTTCGGGATGCAGTCTCTGTTCTGGCCAGGATCCAGTGGGCAGGCCACGGAATAGTGTCTCCTCCACAGATGTAAGGCATAGGCCCTGCCTGCCAGCGGCTTCTAGTTAAGAATGTTGAGGAACGGAAAGAAAGCCCTGAAAAAGTCTAGCAATCCCCTGTCTTGTGTGACTAGTTTCAAAAGGGCTGCATTGATCCATCCTGACCAACAAACCCAGGCCATCTGGGTTTATTCCAGTTAAAGCTGCTTTGACTGAGTTTAGGGCGCCCTCGTGATGCCTGGGCCAGTGCAACCAGCAAGGAGGCACAAGCTCCTTCCTCAGGGCACCAGGAACTCATTCCACCCATTCCAACCCTTCTGTTCTCTTTGACACACAGGCCTCGAGTTCATTCCTGATCCACTTGGATGGAATTCTAGCTCTGCCCTTGTTCTGCCACATTTAAAGTCTATCTGAAACCCGCTCCCCAACCTATCTGATACCTTAAAATGGTGAATATTGCTGTGTAAATCATAGCTCAATAAACCTTCTTTAAAAATATATCCTTGAAGCTTCTGTTTATCTCAGTAACCCTCCCGCCAGGCTCTGACTCCCCACACAGACCCTGGGCGATAGGCTCTGAGAGAGGGCAAGCCTGCATTTTCCTTTCTTTCAGATGATGAAGACTTGGTGGCCTTCAGAAGAAACGAGAGACCTCGGAGTGTCTCGGGATGCTGCTCCCCATCCCTGCCTTTTCAGTCGGCGACCATGGGAAAAGTCCCAGGAGGCCCAGGTGACTTTTCTGGATGGGGCTTGGCCGGAATCACAGAACAACCCAGGGAGGTGTGGATGACATTGAAGATTTCTGTGAGGTTCGGGGAGTTGAATTCGATGATCAAGATAAGAAGTTCTTTCAAAGATAGGCAGCAGGTGCTGTCCCCATAGCGTGGCAGGAAGAGATTATAGACATGGGACTGTTTGAAGAATGAAATGGCCCCAACAGGCCTGCAGGTTGTGGGGAGGGTAACTCATCCAAGTCCGGTGTGTGTTTGTTATTATAAGCTGTTCTCTCTACCAGACAGGCAGCGGGAGTCTCAGCTGACCTAGCCCTCCAATGTCCCTGTTAACCTAAAAAAAAAAAAAGGCCTTTCAAAGTGAGAGGCAACAAGCATTTATTCAGATCCATAAGAGAATAGCTATTTGGGGAGCACTGATTCCGGCAGAAAACCAAGTAGTGTCCCAATTAGGAGACAAAGGCAAGGGGCGTTTAGGAGACAGGGAAGGGGAACAGTTACATCCATAGAAGGAAGGCATTTCTACTGGTGCAGATGACACAACATGGTGATGTTAATTCTAAGTCATGTTTTTAATTTCCAGCCCAGGAATCATAATAACGGCTTTCTTGTTATCTTCGCAAAAAGTGTTTTGGGACATAATGTTGCCCTAGGCCCAGTCTGAAGGCTGTTTGCCCAGTTTTAACCTTCCAAGATTTGAGACACAAGGTGTGCAAGGCCGTTGCTCTGGGACAGCAGCTCAGCTCCAGTGTAAAGTGGCTCCCTTTACATTGCTGCTGACGCCCTAACACGCAAAACCTGCTGCAGAGAGGACCCTTCAAGCGGAGGGGCATCTGAACCATAAAGCAACTCGAAGGACAGGTGGGCTCGCCACTTTCTGCTCTGTCTTTTCTCCTGTCTTCCTCCCTTCCTTCGTCCCTCCCTCCCTCCCTCCTTCCTGTCCTCCCTTCCTCCCTCCCTCCCTTTCTTTTTTCATAAAGATGAGTAAAGTCTCAGTTTTCACTGAGGGCTGGGAACGGAACACTCAGGTTTATTTTGATAAACTAAAAGCATGAGCCTTCTACTCTCATGTCCCTGAAAATTACACAAAGTCCTAGGAACAGAGAAGGGAACTTTGTGGTGTGCACAGAAAATGAGCATTTGCAATTCTTAGTAAATAATCATTTTAGGTTTCCTTTGTTTATATCCTTCCTTCGCTTTATCTTTCAGTATCTCTTCTGCTTCTGTACTTATAAAAAGGCATTTGGTACTGGAAATAAATGTGCCTGATATTCTCCTCATAAAAAAAAAGGAGTGGATTGTAATAGTTAGGCAATATTTCAGATTACAAAATAATTTTTAACTTATGGAAAATCTTTTTTTACACTTTTGAAATATTTTAGCATTTTAATGTTGAAGTATTTTAAATGAAAATATATTTGATGTCTGTGAATTACTCTGTAAATTAAGTCCTTTAAGTAACCCCTACAAATTGTTTACACTTATAATTCCATATGCTATTGGTTCCTAAACTCTGCTGAACTTTGGAATCACCCGGGGATCTTTTAAGAATACTAATGTTTTAAAAAAATACCTAGGTGTGGGTTAGATCCCCTGTCAGGCATGTACAGGAGGCAACTGATCAATGCTTCTCTCATCTGTCATCTCTCTCTCTCTCTCTCTCTCTCTCTCACACACACACACACACACACACACACACACAAATCAATAAAAACAAATCCTCAGGTGAGGATTAAAAAGTTAAAATGAGTTTATGAGGGGGGACCCCCCAAAATGGACTCTACTTATCAAAAGTAATGTATTTATTCTTACATGTTTAAACTTCAGTCACCTTTAAAGTACTCTCCGTTTGAAGCAATTCGCCAATCAAGATTTTTTTTCCACTGCTCAAAACAGTTTTTGAACTCGTGTATTTTGAAGCCTCTTAGTGCTTCTTCCATATTTTGTTTCACCTCTTCCACATCAGCAAAACATTTCTCTTTGAGGACTTTTTCATCTGGGGAAACAAAAATCAGTCGCTTGGGGCAAAATCAGGTAAATAGGGAGGGTAGGGCATGGGGGTCATGCCATTTTTGGTCAAAAACTGGTTTACACTCAGAGAGGTGTGCGCAGGTGCGCTTGTACATCACCCATCATGAAAAGGGCAAACGTGTTCAGTCTCAAAAAAAAAGTCACTGAAGCCAAATGCAGCCTCTCACAACACCACCAGCTGGTACACTGATAGAGATGGGTTCCTAGAACACTCACCTAGCAGGGGAATTCTGCCCTACAACAGTTCTGCCCTCCAGAAAATAATTCCATTTTTGGGGGGTCCCCTCTCATATGTTTTTATAGAAAAGTTTCATAAACATAATAAAACATTGGAGGAAGCAAAGACGTCTACAAGTGAAATATTTAGACAAAAAAGAACCACGGACAAGTTACTTTTTAAAAAAGATTTTATTATTTATCTATCTATCTATTTATTTATTTATTCATCTGAGAGAGGGGACGGGAAAGGGAAACAGAGGGAAGGAAGCATCGATGTGCTAGAGACACATGGATTGGTTGCCTCTCACACGCCCCCAACTGGGGACCTGGCCGGCAGCCCAGGCCTGTGCCCAGACTGGGAATCAAACCAGCGACCCTTTGGTTCAGAGGCTGGCGCTCGATCCACTGACCCACACCAGCCAGGATGGGACAAGTCATTTTTACTTCCAGTTTGTCAGGGATGATTTGAAATGTTTGTTTCTTAAAGGAGGAGATGAACTTAATACCTTGCTGAAAAGGACTTAGAACTGCCCTGCAAAGCAGAAAGTAGGGATGCTTTTTCAGAGGAAACAATGATGAATCATCCATTTTAAGATGGCGAATCACAAAGAGTCAACAAATATTCTCAATTGTTTCTCTTGAATATCAGATTTAAGATGTTTCTCATTTAGGTGACCAGGCATGAATGTGAAATAATTCAATGATTTAAACTTTGCTTCTTAGTAATTGCATGTTTTGAAATCATAAGAACCTACCAGATCAGTTCCTAAAGATTATATGTATCATTAGAGCAATTGAATAATAAGACCTATTTTTGTAAAGTGTTTGGACAGCAAAACATGATTAAAACTACTTAAAATGTGTAACCCTTGCTTCTTAAATGGTTGGTCTTGGCAGGAATAAGTCATAGGAAGAAAAACAATGCATCAAGGGAAAAAATGATAGAAAAAAAATTTTTGGCCCAGGAGATTTACCAGATAGGCCTTTTGATTATCAAAAAATGTTAACACTTATTTAATTTTCTTGGGTCATCTAGGATAAAAAATAGCAGTTATTTAGGTTCAGTTATTCTTTCAATAACTATTGCTGCCTGTTGTGTGCCAGGCTCCCCTTTGGTTTGGGAGCTATGCTGGGCTTTGCCTCGTTAGGACTTTCAGATTGGAAAGTGCTTTTGTTCTCTCTCTGTCTCAGTAAAACTTTATATCTCTCTGGGTAGGGATGAATTTTGTTCTTTCCATTTTCCTCCAAATTTTCTACACCAAATACATATTTCTTTTAACAATCAGGGGGGAAAGTATACTAATTAAAGCAAGGCAGGACCCATTGCGATTGGACCTGGGTGCATGGAGCATGCCCGGGCTGGCTGTAGCAATAACTAGCCTCCAAGGGCCCCCCTCCTGGCCCAAGCACGGCAGCCCAGGTCCTGGAGTAAGGCCAGAACCCCTGCTGTGGGCCAGCAGCGTCTCCAGGACAGGGCTGGCAGTGGGTGCCTTCGGCTGGGTTAGATCAGTGGTTCCACAATCCAGACCTTGAACTGGGGCTGGTCGGTGATGAAGTTTTTACCAAACTTCAGAGAAATGAAAGAAAGAACAATGCAGCAAGTGTTTTATGTGCTATTCACTTCAAAATATTTTTTCTGAATTAGTTAAAATGTCATCTTTTATGAAGTCATTGAATCTGGAAATCTCTGACTTGGATGACCTTGAATGGCATTCCAGCTGTAGGGAAAACGATGCATTGTCTAGAGGAGGATCTGCAAACTTTTTCTGGAAAAGACCAGATAGTAAACATTTTAGACTATGCAGATGGCAACTGTTTCTCTGCTTTTGTAGTGGGAAAGTTGCCATAGATGATGTATAAGGACTGAATATGGCTGAGTGCCAATAAAGCTTTATTTACAAAAATAGGCAGTGGGCCTGGATGTGGCCCACGAGTAGTTTACTGTTCCCAGTCATAAATAAAGTCTTATTATGAAACCCTGCCCCTCTCATCTGCACTGCCATGTGTCACATACATTCCTGTCACACCCACAATTTCTGCATGTGGCAGGAGAAGCTGTCGGGGAAGGAGAGGCAGGGAGGAGAAAGGCAGGAACCAGAAGAACCGAGGACAGCCTCGGAAGTTCACCTGCTTGGAGTGCGGGGGGCACTGAGCCTCTGCGGCCGTCAGTGCGAACCGGCATTCCAGGGGCACAGCGTGGGCAGGTGCCATTTTGGAGTCCTGGTCAAACAACTCTCCTCCACGGTTGGCCACGGTGCAAATAGAGCATGTCCACTTAAATTGGTGGGGTTGTTTTACAACTGATTTGAGAGAGAGAAAGAGAGAAACTTCGATTCATTGTTTCACTTATTTATGCATTCATTTGTTGATTCTTGTATGTGCCCTGACCAGGGATTGAACTCACATCCTTAGCATGTAGGGTTGATGATCTAACCAACTGAGCTACCCAGCCAAGGCCCCCTTAAGTTTAAATTGCAGAAAACAACAAACTAATTTGTTTTTCTAGTATAAGGATGTTCTAAAAGTTGTGTAGGACATATTTATCCTTTAAAATAAATCATCTGTTGTCTATGAGTACAGATAATCAACTTAAGAACAATCTGTAGTCAGGTTTAAAGAAGACACAGGAACACTCCTAGCTCCCTGCCTACAGAATGTGCGGTCAGGGCAGCAGCTGAGCTGCCCAAACCTGCCAGACCTGCGCTCCGGTCCGGCATCTGGGAATTTCTCCTGCAAGTCTGCACGCGGGATCTCTCTCTCACCCAGGGAGCTGGCCCAGCAGTGGTGCCAGCACCACCACCCCTGCTACCAATAATAACCACTCAATAAAAGCTTCCAGTTTTGGAGCGCCTACTGTGCTCAATACGTGTGCTGGGTGCTGTGCATGGCACTCTTCATGTATTAAACCCAATGCTCACGATCACCCTGTGAAGTGGGCAGTATAATCTGCACTGTGCCGATGAAGAAAGAACAGCTCCAGAGATGAATTGACGTATCCATGTACACAGTACGTGCTAAGTAACCCCAGACCTACCTGACAACTCATTTTTTTTTTACCCTCACCCGAGGACATTTTTTTTATTGCTTTTATAGAAAGAGAGGAAGGGAGAAAAACTTTGATGGGAGAAAGAAGCATCAACTGGTTGCCTCTAGTACATGCCCACACTGGGGACCATATGTGTCTGGGCTGGGGGTTGCACATGCCTGCGCCCAGACCATGGATCAAACCCACAGCCTAGGCATGTGCCCTGACTGGAAACTGAACCACAACCATTTGGTTATGGGATGACGCTCTGACCAACTGAGCCACACCTGCAGGGCGTACCTGACAACTCTTGGCTACAAAGTTACCAGTTTCCCAGAGTAGGAACTGCCTCTGTCCCTCCCTACTCCCTGAAATGTCTCTACAAGCCTCAGAACAGTTAGTGGACCAAGCCCAAGGAAAACATAATTAAAATACATGTATATTTTGTAGGCCCTTAATGGACTAGCAGGCCCAGACTAGAGAGGTGAGTGAAGCACCTAGGGCAGAATTTTGATGACGAAATCACTCTCAGGTGACTGTAGAGTCAAAACTTGCACAAAACAAAGTGAGCGCCTCCTTCCATTTTGGGCCCTGAGGCTTCCACTCCTCTCACACCAGTTCTGCTCCATGGACTAGACAGCTCAGCTGTAGCTAGTCAGGAAAATCCTTTTGAAACTACACTTCTTTATTTCTTTGCATCTTCAAAAACAACCATCTTAATGATTAAAATTTAAAAAAACCCCAACCATCTACACTCATTCATTCAACAAATTCAGGGCTACCACGTTCTCAACCTCTCAGGAGATGGGGAGACAGCCCGGGACAGACCGCGCCCACTCTGAAGGGTCGAGGACCCCTTTAGCTAGCTATCTCTGTTAACCGATATGGCTCAAAACATTTTCCTTCTTCTCTTGTCACCTTTCAGCTGGTGCCAAGGACCAATAAACACAATGCCCAGGGTTATTTAAGAACCGAAATTCAGTTTCCCCTCTTCCTTTCCTCTTTAATAGAATTTCTCCTAGGTTTATGCTTTAAAATCCTTGTTCTGGAAAAGCCGTGAAATAGACCTTGTACACTCCTAATTACATCTCCCTTAAAGTGGAAAGTTACAGGCAGGCTCAATGTCACATCCAGATTGGATCGTGGTGTTGTTTTAGCAGATGCCAGCGGAATGAAGGCACGAAGGCTGCGCTGGCACATGTCAGAACTGGTAACGGGGCAGACAATGGTGAAACAGCAGCTCAACAAACAAGCATTTGGATGCCCTCGTCTGCCCTCGCTTCCCAGGAGTGGGTGCCTTCCAGCGCTCGCCTCTGCTCGGTGGAGTGCGGGCCCTTAAAACAGCACAGCCGATGCTGCAGTGCAGAGGTTTGCCCGGACACGCAGAGTTCTCGAGATCCTCGTTCTTTGCAGGTCTCTGTCAGTAACGTTTCCTGTCATAGTTCAGTGTTTGGTCAACTCTAAGCCACTTAGTCTGTGGGCTCTCTGGTCACCTTGCCTCTCCCTCCCACTGTCCATTTTGGGTTATGTTGTCACCCATTGTGTGTAGGGATGCAGAAAGGAAGAGAAATAAATCCATCCATCTGGTTTGGGAACAGGGATTTCAGAGGAAAGCCAAACCCCTTCACCGAAATCTGGATTCTCCGAGAACTTCAGTGACACTCTGTGCTCACCTTCTCTCATCCCCCATTGTTTTTATAGCCATAGGTCACTCAGCTAATGAGCCCCAGATGCTACATTAAATTGAGCATTTTAAAATATTTCTTATTTTTCAATTACAGTTTACATTAAATATCATTCTGTATCAGCTTCAAATGAACAGCATAGTGTTTAGAAAATCATGCACTTTATAGAGTAGACCCCCGTACCTAGTCATTCCGATATTATTGACTAGTCATTCCAATATTATAGAATTCCCTATGCTGTACTTTACATCTCTGTGACTGTTTTGCAACTATCATTTTGTCCTTGTTAATCCCTTCACCTTTTTACCCAGCCCTCCAACCCCTTCCCCTGACAACTGTCAGAGTGTGTTGAGAATATTCCTGTAACACTTGAGACACCAAAGGAGTGGGTGCCTGTATTAACCCTTTCCCCTCCCCGGCACAGTGACCACCTGGCCAGTACAAGCGACCATTAAGCCAGCACCACCACATCCGGGGAGAAGGAGGGACAGTGAGGAAGACCAAGAGAAAAATGCTGTTCCAGGTCAAACTTTACTTCCAATTGGACCCTGTACCAAAGACCAACTCAGAGGAAATGTATGTGTGGGAGGTTTCCTGTGGAAAACGGTTCCAGAGGGAATGTGTTTCACTAGCTCTTCCCTCGGCAAACACTAGGGAGAGGGAGACTGTTGAAATAATTGTGCCACAATGACGTGCCTGCACTTGGCCCCGAGGTGTGCTGGAGCCAACTCTGCTCACCTCTTCTCTACTCCATGTTCGGGGGGTGACCTCACCCTGGTAGCTGGAATTAGGCCACAGTGGGTGTATCTACATCACAAAAATCAGCAAATCCTACACATCAGGGTTTATTTTTCTGGAGAGCAGGTGGTTAAGTATTTCTCAGCACTTCGTTCATGTATCCCTGAAATACACTACGGCTGGTGAGTTGTGACTGCCCGGGACCCTGCAGGGTCTGCCCCCAGCTTTGGTTCCTTTTGCAGGGGGTGGGCAAGGCTGCAGGGGAGAAACCAGCCAAAGAGTCACAAGTCACAGCCTCTGGCAGACACTCACCAGGCAGAAAGGCTGAAAGAGCTAGGGAAAGCTGGAGGGGAGGCTACCAATATCTAAAAGAAGAGAGTAGGAGAACTCGAAAGCCAGGGGCAAACTCCAGAACCAGAACAAAAGGAAAGGAACGCAGAGAGAGAGGAACCGGACTGAGTGATCTGTAAGGGCACTGCAGAAATTTTACAATGTAAAATTTACATAATGTTCCAGAGCTTGAATCATCACTCCACAGCAGGGGTTCATTAAAGATGTGATTTGAGGGCCATAGGGGAGGTAAGAGGGGGTAAAGGAGTGATAAATGGTGATGAAGGAGACAACTTGTGGGGGGTAAACACAATGCAATGCACAGATGATGTATTATAGAATTGTAATCCTGAAACCTATATAATTTTATTAACCAATGTCACCCCAATAAAATAAATTTTTTAAAAGTGTGATTTGACGAAGGCCATTTCATGTTAATGGATCTGCCATCTCTTTCAAACATCAGTCATTCATTTGCAAAAACACAAAACACATAGAGAAAGTTGAAAGTGTCCCCCACAGGTTCCACAGAAAGATTTCCTTCTGATGAGAGTCTTGTCCTTCAGGCACCAACACCAACATCAACCCGGGCACCTGCCACAAACCTAGGCCGTAGATCCCCAAAGCGGCAAAAATGAGTGACTGCACTGCTGGACGTCAGTGACAAGACATTGGAATTTCCTCCTGCCCCATCATTCCCCCATTATAAAAATTTTGAGATTGGGAAATCATATTCTGGTGTGTGCAGTAGGCTGAATAATGGCCCCCCAAATAGCCAAGCCCTAATTCCTGTAAATGTTACCTTATATGGCAAAAGGACTTTGCAGATACAATTAATTTGAGGATTTTGAGATAGGGAGGTTATCCTGCACTAATAATCACAACTCTCCTTTGAAGAGGAATTCAGGAGGAGTCGGTCAGGAGAAGGCTGTGGGATGCAGGGAAGTACATGTCATTGGGGCAGTTACCCAATGAAGACAGAGGAGGAGGCCACAAGTCAAGGAAAGGAGGAAGTCACTAGAAACTGAAAACAGCAAGGACAAGGGTTCTCCTGGGTCCTAGAGAAGAAACCAGCCCAGCCGGCACGTTACTTTCAGCACAATGAAACTGACTGTGGATTTCTGGCCTCCAGAGCTGTGTTAAAAAGAAAAAACAGACCCAAAATGGAGTCACTTTTCCTAAGCCCCACCAAGACTTAATACCTAATCTAAGTGCAGTTTCAACATCTCCCAAGAATGGAATTTTAAACCAGTCTGAAATTTCTTGGTCCGCACTAGTGAGGTGATTGATCTGCCTGACAAGACCCCTTGTGCCCCCCAAGGAAAGGTATCTTTGCCTGAAACCATCTTGCCCACCAACTTTCCACCTTCCAATTCTTACAGCTCCTCGGAGCGCTCTTCTAGTTGCTAGAAAAGAAGTTTCTCAATTCGTGAATCATTTAATAAAGCCAATTAGATCTTCAAAGTTACTTGGTTGAATTTTGTTCTTTAATAGCTATAGGAGAATAAATTTGTGTGAAGTAGGTCATTAAATAATTTGTTTAAGCAGCCATAGGAAACTATTACAAGATACCACATATTTTTTTTTCTGGCCTTAGGAGAGTTAAGGAAACACAGAGGTGAAATTGTTCTGAGAAGGGGTAGGTGGGCTGGGAAGGGAGTAAAGGACAGAAAACTGTACTTGAACAATGATTAAAATAAAATTAGAAAAAATTATTCTGAGAAGGAATAACTATGAATTTCACTAATGAGAAAACTATGTCTCCTGTTCCTTGACCCTGATCTTGACCCTGCCCCGGGCTTTCTACTTTTCAGGCTTTTGGGGAAGGGAGGACATGAGAAGAAGGAGAAAAGGGTTGTATGGTAGCCTACTCCACAGCTATCTCCCCTTCTTCCCTGCACACAGACACCAAGTATCGCTCATGGAAGCCACATGCCCCTGCCTACGTCATCTCTGGTCTAAGCCCAGAATCCCCTTTGCCAACAATTTGTCTAGGCATAGTCATGTGACATCACCCTGGCCAATGAAAAGTAAATAGATGCCTGCTGGGATGCTTTTTAGATGAATTTTTTGACCTAAATAAGATAGAACCACATGAAGTAAAGTCTTTTTGCCCCCTTCTGGTTTTAATGTTTAAGTTCTGCTACAAGAAGACAATGGTGCCTTCCTTGCCCTTGAGACCCCTTGAGCTTGAAGACCAGAACGAACAGGTGAGGAGGAGAGTGGCAAGGTGGACGGGCCTGGGTTGCTGATGACATCACTAAGCTGTCAAATTTACCCAGTGACCCTCCTCCCCTCAGACTTCTTAAGAAGATAAGAGGCCGTTTTAAGGCTTAAATTTTCACTAATAGTTGAGTTTCTGGTTACTTGCTCCCCAACACATTTAAAGAATAAAAGGGTGAAGAAAAGGAGGAAAACAAAGCCAGAGGCATATATGTCAGGCCCTTTACAGAAGTGGACTGTCGGGTCTACAGCTGCCCGAGAGCCCCCAAAGTTAGTCCCCGAAGTAGACTGGATGACTGCCTGCTGGGGTGAGGGGCACCCACACATGAATTCGATCCCTGCCGAGCCCATGGTGCTGGTACCATTCCATCCCCATTTTATGTTGAGTTAAGGAGGCACTAAGAAACGAAGTCACTAGACAAAAGACACACAGGTTAAGTCAGGAAAACAATGTCTAAAACCCAAATTTAACCGTAGGTTGTCAGTGCATTTCTTCTTCTTAATGGTGGAAGGGAAATTTAATCTGTAATTCCTTCCAGGCCAGGCTGGTCCACACCCAGTTTTTCGGCAGCACGCGTGTGACTGGAATCTCGCCCCTGCTGTTCTGCATTTCTCTTTAATCTACTTACCGTTGGTTGTCCAAACTTGGCTCTTCAGTGGCCCTGGAAACGACAGAAACCCACCAATTGTACATTGTGAATGCTGACTAATCGACAGTTCTTCCTGGGGTCTTCCTGTCAGAAGAAAAAAGTCCTGGCTGCACCTAGACTATTATTTGCTTAACACAATGAAAGCACTCACAATAGCAGCGAGGAAAGATTTAGTGGGCCTGGAAATCATGTAACCTGCCAATCACGTTCAGGTCTTTTTGGAACAAACCAAGGCAGAATTTTAAAAGCTCTTTCCTCCTTGTGTCTTCCAAGGTCACAAAAGATAGCAAATCACACTGCCTGGGCAGGGGCAACCGTGACTCAGTGGTAGCTCCCTGTCTGCAGGAAGGGAACCGCTTATAGTAAAACAGGCAGTGGACTCGCTTATAATAAGAGTCCTTCATTTCAACTTTCCCCCCCTTGCCAGCCCTAACCTACACTTAAAATCCGGAAGGAGAACATGGTCATTAAAGGACAAGACAACCGCCAGCTGATTACAATCTTATAATAATACAATTTTTTTTTTGCCAGAAAGGAGCACCCCAGCACATGAATCATTCAACCACTACTCTTTGCTTTTGCTCAGCTCATGTTCTTAGTTCTTTCCACCCACTGCCAACCTTTTTCCGCCGCTAGAGAAGAAACCTCACTTTGAGTTAATCTCCTGTCCCTGGTGCCAAATCCTGCCAGTAGCACAACCCATGTGAGGTGAGGTAAGGTTGTCTTACTGTCCTTAGCAGAAAGGAGCCATGGTTGACAGGGTCTGTGGTGTCTGGGGTTGGGAGCTAGACAGCCTGGGCACCCTTGACTTTCTCCAGGACAACAGCAGAGGCAGCCACACAGCTTACTTGCCACAGGGCAGCTGCCAATTCACCCACTTGGGTTTGAAGCTCAGAAGACAATTTAACAAGGGATGTTGCTTTGACTGGTGTGGCCCAGAGGATTGGGCATCATCCTGCAAAGTGAAAGGTTACTGGTTCGATTCCTGGTCAGGGCACATGCCTGAGTTGTGGGTTTAGGGCGCCTATGAGAGGCAACCAATTGATGTTTCTCCTGCTCTCTTTCTCCCTCCCTTGCCCTCTCTCTAAAGGTAAATAAATAAGATCTTATTTTTAAAAGGGGGATCTTATGAAAGAAGAATAGAGAGTTATCCTGGACAAAGCAGCTAAATTGTATGTTCTGGTGCGCTGTCCTGGCAGATCTTAATGGCTGTGAATTAAACGTTATTTTTCTGTCAGTGCATATAATGCCAGTCGTCAGCATCCCACCCTCGAGAGAGCCGTGCCTGATGACGACAGCCCCTGGGTTCTTCTGCCAGGCAAGGCCCTCGGCTGAGTCATCCCCAGGCTGTCCTCTTCCCTCTTTTCTCTCCGTCTTCACTGTCATCGCTGTGTCCCTTTCAGCCCTGCCCATTTCCTCTCGCAGAGTCCTTAAACCTGGGTCAGCCATTGTTGTACTTTTCGAAATTTTCAAAACTTTAAACAACTAAATAACATTCAAAAACACCCCTCAGATGCCATTTGAACCTTATCTGTATCCTATATGTTGTAATGAATTCAAAATAGGTGTTGAAAGTTTAAGAAGTACAGAGCTTCTAGGCTGAATTTCAAAATAAATAAACAAATAATCAGAGTCTCTACTTGTAAATGGTTGTTGATAAATTAACCAGGCTGAAAGATAGTAGAATCAAATCTGCCTGGTTCAAATCCCACCTCTAGTAGCTGTGTGACCTTGGCCAGATTACCTAAGGTCTCCCCATCTGTGAAATGGAGGTGAGTGAAGCAGCATATCTCACAGGAGAGTTGAGATGATCAACCATACTTTTATAATGCTTATTAATTTAATAGTAATTTATGAAAGTATCTGACACATAGTAAGCACAGAGAAAGTATTGGCTATTGATAGTTTCAGAGGAGCACAAGAGGCCAGGAGGGTGTGAATATTTTACTAATGCAAGTCAGTCCTCTGTTCATGAAGTTTTCCCAGAAGGTGGGCTCATTCTTGCCCCCTTAAATTTGTAATTACCACCAGCAGATCCTGGACATCCTAGAGTTTGTGTTAATAATTCCATATTTATTCATAATAAACTCTAATAAACACACACACATACACACTAGGGTTAATTGGATGTACTAAGCATCTCCCAGGTTAGCATTCATAGGAATTTCCCCTTATTCTCCTGTGTCCCAAGCTTGGGTGTGGTCTCATCAGGACAAAAAGTAAGGTCATGATTTCCTCTTTTACCCACAGATGTAAGCCAAGTTTTCCATTTTCCCTGGGGTACACACACACGATGTTACACTTGTATAATGCTGAACAATTTATAAAGAACTTTCAGCGCTGGCTGCTGTGGCTCAGTGGATTGAATGCTGGCCTATGAACCAAAGGGTCGCTGGTTCAATTCCCAGTCAGGGCACAGGCCTGGGTTGTGGGCCAGGCCCCCAGTAGCAGGTGCGTGAGAGGCAACCACACATTAATGTTCCTCTCCCTCTCTTCTCCTTCCCTACCACTCTCTAAAAATAAATAAATAAAATCCTTTTTTTTAAATAAAAGAACTTTCTTTTTTTAATATATTTTATTGATTATGCTATTACAGTTGTCCTATTATCCCCCCTTCATTCCCCTCCACCCTGAACACCCTCTCCCACCCACATTCCCCCCATTTACTTCAGTCCATGTGTCATAAG
>CM052544.1:33508129-33529576 GCA_028533065.1 Trachops cirrhosus
AGTGAGGGGTGGGGCCTTAGGAGTTCACCTGGGCGGGGCACCCCAGTCGCAGGGTTGTGACGTTGTATGTGGGGGCGGGGTCCGAGAAGTAACAATGGCGCCCGCTCCGCCCTCTGCAGGACCCCAGACCCTTCTGCCACTTTCTGCAAGCCGACCGGGCCCCTCTGGCACCAATTCCGGTGTGGGTGGGCCCGTGCACCCTGTGGGACCTTCCTTTTCAGTCAGTGACCGAAAGCTCTATTTCCCGGTGCTGGGACCCTGAGTTGCGTACAGTGCCTTGCTTCCCAATGGCCGCCTCGCTGGGTCTGCGGGTCGCCACCCCCTGGCCGGGGCCCACCAGCCACCACTGCTTGTGTGCCCAGGGTCTGCCTGCTGCGGACTTGCGTGCCCGCCCGGGTGCTCAGCTCTCTGCTCCGCGTCCCTCACCAGGCCGGACTCCGCCCCTCCTACCGGTCTGGTTGAAAGTGTCTATTTTTAAATCCTTGGTTGTCCGACTTCCATAAACTTCAATTTTCTGTCAGTTCTGGTTGTTATTTTGTTTCTATATCTTTGTTGTCCCTAACTTGGTTGTGCGAGGAGGCACAGTGTGTCTACCTATGCCTCCATCTTGGCCGGAAGTAAATAAAAGAACTTTCAAACACACTCTCCCTTCATCCTTGGAATACCACTTTGAAGTCAGTGGGGCAGCTATTTTTGCCTTCATTCCATGCACGCAGACCCTGACACTTAGGGAAATTCAGTGGCTTCATTGTTCACCCATCATCCTCCTGTGATTCTATGGATTTCCACACCTCCCAGGCTTCTCTGTGCTCACTCTTCTGCTTAGCATGCCTCTCCTCTTCCTGGAGGGTCATCTCAAATCCCACCCAGGCCCTGTAAGTGCTCCCTCCCCTGAGTTTCCACAACACTTCCGTTAGGACAGGAGGCAGGGGGTGGGGTGCCATGGGCTCAGAGAAATGCCCAGTGTGACTCTCTAGTCCTGCTAGCCGGGCGGCCTCGGGCAGGTCCCAACCCGATCCAGGCTCTGTGTCTTCTTGAGTAAAATGCAGAACATATTTCTACCATTTGTTACATACAGGTGTCAGGCACTTTATAAGTCAGCTCATTTATTCCTCCTCACAGCCCTAGGAGGAGGGGTTGTTCTGCTCAGTGATACAGGTCTTCCAGGCTCAGACAGGTTTTGAACCTGGGCTATCTGCCGCTAACTAATTTATTTCTAACAGATTATCCTCCACCCTTAAACTGGAATGATTCTTTGGCGATTCCTGCTGTCCTGTGTGTTTGAAAGAGCTACATACATAAGTTGGTAAGCAGATTTATGACTCAGTAGCTGGCTGCTCTCCTCTCTCTGCCCTGTCACTTGGTCTTAATTGCCCTCCGCCAGAGTGGCCTTACAGGTGCAGGCTCAGATGGCCCTCGATCACAGATACACAGCACAGGTACAGAATGCTTGTGTTGACCAGCCAATGGTACTTTCCTGCAGAAAATACTGACCCTTAATCTTTCTAAAAACACACAGAAATAATTTTTAAACTGTGAAAAACAACACGCATGCCAAAAAATGCATACGACATAAAAATTCAAGCTCACCCTGACCACTGTGGCTCAGTTGGTTGGGTGTTGTACCGCAAAGCAAAAGGTCACTCGTTCACTTCCCAGTCAGGGCACGCACCTGCATTTCGGGCCAGGTCCCCATACTGGGCGCGTGGGAAAGGCAACCAGTTGATGTTTCTCTCTCACATCAATGTTTCTCTCCCTCTCTTTCTCCCTCCTGTCCCATCTCTCTAAAAATAAATTTAAAAAATCTTTTTTTTAAATGCAAGCTTAAGGAATTGTTATAAAGTAAAAAGCTATGCAAGTTACCTCCCAGGTCAAGAAATAGTTCATCACCAGCACCCAGAAGCCCCCTCATGCTTCTTCCCAGTCATGACCTCCACCTCGTCTTCTACCAGAGGTAACTACTACCCTAAGTTTTATGGAAATCAGCGTCCTACTTTTCTTTACAGTATGCCTCCCAATAGGCATCCCTAAATACTATAGTTATATCTTGCCTATTATTGACTTTTATATCAATGGATTCATACAATATGTATTCTTCTGTATCAGGCTTCTTGTACCCAACATTATGTTTGTGAGAGCCATCCATGTTCTACATGAGTGCAGTATGTTCTTTTTCACTGTTGTATAGTATTCTATGCTATGACAAAACCACAATTCACGTATCCATTCTCCTGTGGATAGATATATGGATTCTTCCAGTTTGGGACTATGAGAAAAAACAGTGTTTTGAAGACCCTGACTCCAGTGGTCTTCTGCACGAATCCACAGGTATATTCTGTCTCTCTACTGCCCAGAAACAACGTTTTCTCCCCGATACACACCACCCTGCCCCTACCACTTAGTCTACTGTTTAACTTGGAAATGTCAAAACAGCACAGTACAAGCTAGGAACCAAAAGCTAATTAAGAAACAGGAGGTCAAAGACTTTCTGAAGACCTCCCTTCCTTTCTGCTTCAGATCTGACCTCTAATAACAATAGCAACAATAACAACAAAAAGACTTAAAAGCATGAAAAGAATTCTTATTCATTTCCTGCATGTCTTGGAAAGAAATAAGGGAGAAAGTGCTGAACTCGTTGGTATGACTGGGGAGCCTGGGCCCAGGTTCTTAAAAACCTCAAGCAGAGGGGGTTTCTGTCACCAGAAAGGGACCGGGACCAGAGCAGATCTGCTTTGGGCTCTTGACTTTGTGTGGGGACGATTTTACAACAGAGTCCGGGTGATTTTCAGAGGGGAGAGGCTTAGAGTAGGAGAAGCAACAGGGCGGGCCACTTTGGCTCACTGAGGAGTCAGAGAAAAGGGGGCCTTGGGGACGGGTTCAGGGAGCACGTCCAGGACAAGCTGCCGCTGCCTGTTTCTCCCCTGGTTGCAAGTCTCATGAGGACCCTTAGAATTCCGGGGAAAGTTCACAGAGAAGGAAAAGGTGTGGGTGTGCTCCAGAAAAAGCCCAGCTGTGTCTTTTGTCCTGAGGCTTTTCTCTCTCTTTTGTGGGTGGGAACTTAGGGGACACCTCAGGGGAAGGTTTTAGCAGAATATTCGTCAGCTTTCCAGGTGTGTTATTAAAGAACTTGTTGGTGTACCAAAACAAGCACATAGAAGGACCAGGGTCATTTTCTGGTCAGCTTTGCCTCTGTCTTGGATATGTTTGGTTCTAATTGTTTGGGGTGTGTTGTTTTTGTTTTTGTTTTTTTATTCCTTTCATCTGTCCTTGGGTTTGGCTGGCACAGATGGCACTAATTGGGTTTCTGTCACCTATCTCCCTGACCAGGGTGATTTAAACTATTTACTCTCTGGTTATGGAGGAGAGGTGTAAACCATTTGCTCTCAAGTGTCCTTGGTTAGGGAAGATGATATTTTGTGATTTACTAGCTGGCTGTAAATTGGTCAAATTGTTTGGCCCTATTTGTCTAACCATCTGTCTCTGTTTCCCTTTTCCCACTTGTCAAAAAGATTCCTAACATCTAACTATCCTGCCTCTGTTCCACTTCTGCACAAGGAGAGGGGAGAGCTCAGGGCTTCTGCTCCGAGCAGCGCCCAGTCCACGGCCAGTTTTCAGATGATTTGGAGGAAGGACCAGGAGGATGGCAGTGAAGGAGCTCATTCCAGCTGCAGGCCATGCAAGAAGCTGGCCGGGCTGGTTGGACCGTGGGCTCATTCCATCCACCTGGCTGAGAAACAGTGGGCCTGGGTGAGCTGGAGGAGAGCCTCCTGCCCTGCTTACACCGAGAGGCGCCTCAGTGGGGAGGGCGTACATGACCTAATGGGCTTCTCACTGAGGAGATGAAATGTGGAGGGCTCGAAGTAGTTTGTAGACGGCAAGGCTGGAGGGGAGTGAGAGCACAGGGCTCGAACCACGGATCTCCCTGCTCAGCTCAGTTTCTTGGGTCATCTAAAGAGAAGCCGTCCAGCTGCTGTGGTTTATTTTAAATTTCCATTGTTTCCATACGCTGGACTTAAATAGTTTCAACACTATTCTGCTGACAAGAACATAATTGGTACCGCCTTTCTGGAGGGCTATTTGGTAATAAGAATCAGAAACCTGAAAACTATGTTTTTCCTTTGACCCAGCAACTCTACTTCCAGGACGCCCTCCTAAGGGGATAATCAGACAACACATGCAAGAATACTCATCACAGTGTTGTTTACAATATGGAAAAGCTGGGGTCAAGTCGCAATAAAGAACCAGTTAAATAAGTTCCTGTACATTCTTACAGGAATGTTATCAAAGAGTGCTTCATAGCTGGAATGATGCTAGCTCATATTATAAAGTAATAATTGACAGTATCATCCCAAAAGGGGGGAAAACTGAAAGGATATATATCTTCATAGAAAAGTATAAATGGATTCATATGTAATTACCAAATTCGTATATACTATGTGTAATGTTTTCAAGTGTTTGTTTTTATTGTAAAGTGAAACACTCTCATTGAAAAAATCCAGAAGTTGTTATTCAAGGATGCTCCTGGGTGGTAACCACTGTCAACAGTTGGATCTCTTTCCTTCAAAATCTATTTCCATTTTCAAGAGCTTTTACAATTGACCATCTATTTTTATTTACTCCAGTTTACAGCTGAAGAAACAGGCCCAAATGGTTAAATCTGGAACACCATTACTATTTTCTGGAATACAGAATGGACATCAACATAAAGAGTAATCTCCTTGGCCAGTCCAGGCCACTTTGAGCCACTTTGGGCTCTTGGGAGATTAGATTTGGAAGAGATGTTTTTTGAGATGATGGCGTCCAACTGTTACAGGACTAAAGAGGTTTGTTTGCCTTCATTCATCAAAGCACAGTAAGACACGAATAGAAGTTTGCAGCAAAGAAAGGAAGCGTTTATTTTTGGGGAGTGGTCCATGCCCGGAGACAGGCTAGCTAATGCTCGAAGACCTGGCTCCCCAGTGGCTCCCAGGGAATGGGCTGTACATGGGAAAAATCATTAGTCGTGGTGACTAAGGGAGTCAGGGTCTCGGCCAGGGTCACGGTCTCTACTGATGGGCGGTGCTGGAGTAGGAGGTGGTAGACCCGTGCATCTGGCCCTGACATCAGCCAGTGTGGCTTCTTCATCTGGTTTTGCTGCTTTTCTGGGCCTAAAACACAACTGAGGCCAAATGTTATCTCTGTTTTGACCAAAACTCTGAAGCTCTGTCTCTGGGGTCAACAGACCCAAGGCTTTGTTCTTATTATTTGATGCTGATCAGAACCTCATTGTCCTGAGGGTTTAATGATTAAGGGAGGGTCCTACAAGGCAGAAGGGGGCAGGTGAGTCAGGGGCTGGATGAAGCCTGTTTGAATCAGAAGGAAAGAAAGGAGAAAAGGTCATATTAAAGAAATGAAGTTTCTGTGGGGTTACACAACCCCCTCAAGGTACGGAAGTTTCCCTGGGCCATTTGGAGGGGTAAGCCCCTCCAGCCACTTCTTGCGCATGCCCAGCGATGGGGTCTCTGCTTGCCAAAGCAGCCTCCTCACTTTGTAGAGCTGAAGCCTGCCCACCTACAACCTGAATTCCCAGGCCCTAGTTTTTCCTGTGAGTTCACATCCTGTTGGTGAGCCCTGGCAAACCCGGCAGAGCTGGGGGCAGCATTTTAAGGAGGGAATACAATCACGATGAAGGAAGATGTTGCCAGGCCAGAGACTGGACCAAGGGTCAGATTTGAGAGCCAGCTTCTGGACCCCAGGGGAGGGGAGGGAGTTAGGTGGGGGACAGTTCAGAAGTCGCCTGTGTGTAGGGGACAAACGAAGGTTAAATAACATGAATAGCTCCTGTATACCTGGGAGAGACCCAGGAAAACTGGGTAAGTAGCTGAAGCCACCACCTTAAACACCATCTGCAGCTGAAGACAGCAGGAGGCGTTGGCGTGGGGGTGCCAGTTATGGGAGGCCAGCAGGAAAAGCACAGCAAACAAGGGCAAGGTTGCTAGGCAGGTTTGCACATCTGTCTTCTGTATTGATAAGAGTTTTTAGAGAGAAGGTCCATCCCTTTACAGAGGGACATTTCCCTTAAAAATGTAAGGATCTTATTCCAAGGGTAACTTCTACTTGGTGTTCAGAGCTTCTCCCACATCTGCTTTTTCTTAAAATTAACCAGCCTGACATAATACTCATGCCAAGTAGACATACTTTGGGGTGACAAATCCTGATCCTCTCCAGCTCCTGGGCTACAAACCTGTACAGCACATTACTGCAGTGAACACTGTAGCCAGCTGTAACGCAATGGTGTTTGTGCAGCCGGCTGTGCTGTGATGGCCACCATGTCGCTAGGTGTTAGGAGCTTTTCAGCTCCTTCGTAATCTTATGGTGCCACCATCCTACATGCAGCCCTTCGGTGACCAAACTGTTGTTATGCAGCCCGTGACCGTGTAGCGAGTTCAGGCTCCAGCAGGAAGGAAGCAGAAACTGCCCAGCCTCTTGAAAACCAGGCCTGGAATTAGTGTAGGCTTACTTCCGCCATCCTCTGTTGGTCCAAGCAGCAAAAAGTGAGCCCAGTGAAAGGGGACTCAGACTCCACTCTCAGTGGGAGGAACAGAGTGTGTGGCCGTCTTAAACCTGCCACTCACAGGGAAACAGGTTAACAGTTATGTAGTCACACAACGGGACACGACCCAGCAATAAGAACAGTGAGCTACTGCTACTCACAGTGAGTGACTCCCCCAGACCTAAGGCGAAGTGAAGTGTCAGACACAAATAATATATTCTACAATATTCCACTTATATGAAGTTTTCTTTGCATAACCAATCTAGGGTAAGAGAGGTCAGAATGGTGGGTACCCTTAAGGCTGTACTTACTTGGATGGGGGATGGGGCCTTCGAGAGTGCTGGAAATGTTCTATATCCTGCTCTGGGTGGCAACAACACAGACACATACACGTGCAAAGGTTCACCAAGCAGCACCCTTAAGGTAGTGTTTTTACTGTATATGAAGTGTACATACTTTTAAAAATCTAGAAGAAAATAAATAAGATGCAGAAAAGAGGAGGCAGTCACTGGCAGGCTGGGGAGCAGGGATCGGGACCCAGTGCACAGGTTGGTTGGTATGGGATCGGAAGGGCATGGAACTGTTCTTGTGATCTTCTCAGTGGGAGCAGGTAGCAGGTCAGACACTGATGAAGAGGAGAGGAAGGAGAAGTGGAAGACCGATGAGAAGGAACAGTGGGAAAGAACAGTCCAGAGCAGAAATGTAGGATTTGCTGCAGTGTGCAGTACTAAACGCCCCACTGAGTTATGTAGTCTTTAATTTAAAGTGAGGCATGTGAGCGCAGCTCCCATTTCCCTGAATGCAGGCAGGGCGGTGGACTTCACTCCAGAGCCGGGTTTAGCTAGGAAAGGACAGTGGAAGGAGGCAGGCAGGAGGGAGCTGAAGAGGTATGCGAGGGAGCAAGAAGCAGAGGATGAGGTCCATGGTGAGGAGGAAAGCTGAGAAACTGTGAGAGCCGCAGCATTAGAGGAAGGGAGCTGAAAATACAGCCAGTGAGGAGAGGAGGAAGATTGAGTAGGAGGCTGCAGGTAAGAAGGAGCTATTGGTAACATCGTCAGAACAAGGAGTGGGTTCCTGAGGCTGTGTATCCGTCAGGCTAATGCTGAGCAAACAACGCCTAAATCTGAGTGATTGGCACACGAGGTGTACCACTTGCTCACACTGCAGCCCCATGCTTGTCCATGGGGTGGGGGTGAGAGTCTGCTCCCTGCAGACACTCAGGGTCCTGATGTCTTCTGAGGGACAAAAAGGCTTTTATTTGCAAGTCCACTGACAAGGAGACAGGAGGCAAGACTCAGACCGGTCTTCCCCATCCAGGGTTCAGGGCAGGGTTTTTTAGTTGTTGTTGGTTTTTTTTTAAGATTTTATTTATTATTTTTTAGGGAGGAGAAGGGAGGGAGAAAGAGAGGGAGAGAAACATCAATGTGTGGTTGCCTCTCGCACACCCCCCACTGGGGGACCCTGCGGGCAACACAGACATGTGCTCTAGATCAAACCTGCCACCCCTCGGTTTGCAGGCTGGCACTCAATTCACTGAGCCTCACCAGCCAAGGCCAGGATAGCATTTTAAGGAACAGCAGTTAAGGGTTCACAAGTGTTACTCTTGACGGGTGTATCCAAGGTTTAAACTCTGGTCCCAGGTCTTCCTAGAAACAGCACAGGACCAATTTGAGCCAGTTTTGTGGTTCCACTGGGCTCCCTCCATACCAGCTTGGACTCCAGGGCCACACATGCCAATACTGAGCGCTTGAAGTGTGATTTGTGCCTAACAAACTGAAGTTAAGTTTTTATTTATTCTTAATTAATTTAAAATCTTCAAAGACTGTTTGGAACGAATTCAGCATGTGCATCTGCTTTATGAAATTACACACAGGATAAGTATTTTTGCTGAAAACTTACCATCTGAATTGCTATGTGCTAGAAATGTAAATGACATACCAAATTTTAAAGACTTCAGATGAAAAAGTGCCTTGGCCCGTGTAGCTCAGTTGTTTGGGGCATGGTCCCGCACAATGGAAGGCTGTGGGTTTGATGCCTGGTTGGGGTGCATAGGGAGGCAGCCGATCGATGTTTCTCTCTCTAAAAGCAATGAAAAAATGTCCTTGGGTAAGGATTTAAAAACTTTAAAAAAAGACAATATGAAAAAAGAATGTATAATACCTCCTTAATCATTTTTATACTGCTTACATGTTGAAATAATATTGTTGATATTTTGGATTAAAGAAAATGTATTATTAAAATTAATTTCACCTGTCTTTGTGTTTTTTAAAGCCGCTATTAGAAAACATCCAAGTACACGTGGCCCAAACTATCAAACCATTTCCGCTGGACAGCGCTGCTCTAGGGCCTGGGGCCCGAGGCTGCATCCTGTGCATCTGCCTGGCTGGCAGATGAGAGAGTGAGCACAGGGCTGCACTGGCGGCTGCCATGTTCCCTCGTGTAGAACTCAGTCCTAATGTCACCCCTAACTACAAAGGACAGGAACGCAGTCTGCCCAGGAAGGCGAGCAAACAGATCTGCTGAGCGACAAGCTGGACCCTGGTGCAGGTGAATTGGCAGGACAAGATCACTGGAGAGAGGTGTTTCGAGGTGCCGGTGGGCAAGGGGTTGGCAAGATTGTCCCTATGAATTTGAAATGACCGTGAATTTGGAAAGAGTAGCAGGAAACACAAACCTTCAAGACCTTCAGGATTTATAGTTGATTCAACAAAAAGGAACATTTAGTAAACAGAGTCTGATAACTCGTGCTTCAAAGCTAAGATTTTCTGAGCAGAGAGGAACAATGATCTGGAAGCAGCAATCAAGGGAAGTGGGGCACCTCCCCACCCCCAGGCCCAGTGCTCTAAGGAGGGGACAGGAAAAAAGACCCTCCTGAGAGGTCCAGGGTGTGACCTTAAGCAACTTAGTTAACCATTCAGTTTGAAGTTTCCTTACTTTAAAAGAGAGATAATAATAATACTTACCTTATTAGTGTTGTTATTAAAGAGAAAAAAAATCACTGGCCCAAAATGGCGTCACTCATGCTAAAAGCCTGTGCTACCCAACCTAGGTAGATCAATGTCTGATCTAACTGCAGTTTCGACCTCTCCCAGAGATGCAACCTTAATACACCAGTCTGCAGTTTTCTGGAGAAGCACCAGTAAGGCAATGTGTCGTGCTTGTGGGCCCGCTTCTTCTCCCCCCTCCCCATGAAGGGAAGGGGTGATCTGCTGCATTTTAAACAATCCTCGCTGTTCTCTTCCTCCCAGAAGAAGTTGTCTAGGTGTAAAAATAATCCTTTCTTTCCTTTTGTTAACAACTCCCTTGCTCCACCCTTCTTCCTATAAAAACCGTCCATTTTGGTAAAACACTTGGAGCGTCCATCTGATTGGACCCCGCCCGACTCAGGACGTGCTTCGTAAAGCCGATTCGATCTTCACATTTCCTCAGCTGAATTTTGTGTTTTTAACACGGTAAGCGTTATGCAGAAATGACTATTTAAAATGATTTCCTAGCACTGTACTAAAGCCGCCCTGTTTCTCCCGTGTTTGTATCTTCTTCCTCTGTGTGCTCATCTTCCTGGGTGTGAGCCCTCATCTGGCCTTGCCCTCAGATAAATGAGAGCAGCCTCTCGGTTCTCCCTGGTTCTGGAACATGCTTCACTAGCAAAAAATCACCAGTTCTCTCTGAGTTTATGTTGCCATTTGGCAGAAAGGGTCGGCTTTGTTGTGAAATTCATTTAACCTTGGACTATAGTATGAGAAAGGAGCACACCTTCTATAAATACTCCTTTATGATATAATATTCTTCTATGAATAGAATGAAAGTCTCATTTGCAAGAGGAAAAAGCTTTGTCTGTGAAGAGGGAAGTCCTGGGAAGAGGGTGTGGTTACTTTCCAGATTACAGCTGAAATTACACAGACTTTTTTCCTGTTGCCTAATAAGGACTTGTATAGAAATGGCAAAACGAGGAGACTGTTGGGCAGTCCTCCCAAGGTTCCATTTTTTTTCACACCATTTCCACAGCGGTGTCCAGAGAATCAACAGCTTCCATTAACGTTGTCATCAGAAGACACCTAAGGAGAACCTCCTGGGCATAAGAATTAAATTAGTGTGACTGTTTGCTTTCCAGAGGGGATATTCCACTTGTCACTTTCCAAATCTCACACCAGAAACTAAAGAGCTCTTTAGACCTGCTGCTGAAATGTCACTGCTAGGGGATATTTCACTGCTAGTGGTCCAAGTTCAGCCTAGGAATGGAAGTGAGCGATTTTTCTGTTCCCACGCGACTCAGTAAGCATGGCAAGACCCAGCCTACCAGTCAGAAAGCTTTATCTTGTGCATTACTTTTTAAAAACCTCCTATCAGTGATTTGGTCTGGGAGAGAGGGAATCTGACCCTTTGGGGTGGTTTTGCCTGGGTTCACCCCCCAGTCTGGCCCGGGCACTGCTGAGCAGCCGGCGCCTCTGCCCAGCCTGCGGCATGCACACCCACTGCTCCACACCAGGAAACCACAGGTAAGTCCCAATGTTAAAAATCTGAGCCGAATCCCAACATTCTAAGCATTTCCAGAACAAGGAACATTTTTTACTGTTAATTTTTCAAAAGCTTCATGACTACATGGTGCTTCACAGCACCTCCCCATAAGTTCTCATCAAACCCCTGTGAGGAAGGTGTTCTTGTCCTTATTTTACAGGTGAGGGAGTTGAATCTCGAAGCGACTGTGTTTCCTAAGGTCACACAGTAATAAGAGGGAACAGGGGCTGGGTCACACTGGTCCTCTGATGTCAAGGTCTGTCCTCTGGCACAACGCCTACCCTCCCTGGTGATTAAAAACTAAACTAAACCAAAATGAAAGTAAGTACTACTTTTTTATCTAGGTAATTCTATCACAATCACTGGGACCAGTGATTCAGCATCCACGGCACCCACTTTCTCTCCCAGGCGGCCACCATGGCTCCCCAGTCCTCCCAGAGATATTCCCAACTGCACACACTGCTCTGAACCTGGATTTTTCACTTAATATTTTCTCAATGCTCCCTTTATATTAGTTATTAGGAACTTATAATGGCGGCAGGGGTGGTGGTGGTATAAATTTCTGCGCCTGACCATTAAACACTTAAATTCAAGAACCTGGCCATCCATTCCTCCTGCTTATGCTGAAACCTCATAGTCGTTCCCTATTACTTATAAAATCCCGCTTAAATTTTTAGCCAGGGATTCACGGGCCTACACAGCCTGTTCCTAACCCACCATTCGAAGTTTAGTTCCCTGGCAATCCTGTATGAAACGGCCTGTTCTCTCCGCTGGTGCTCTCTGCCCTCTTCCCAGACTTTGGGGCCTCTGTCCAATCCCATCTCTTCAGAGGAACACCCCCTGACCTCCACAGCTAGAAGGCATTCCTCCCTCTCAGGAATCTCAGCAGTAGTGATAGTTTGATCGAAGACACTTAGTGCCCGTCACCTTAGCTTACCCATCAATATTTGTTAACAAGCGGATTGGTAACCACTGGATGGATGAAGCTAGTTCTTTACTTCACCAACACAGTGTATGTCCTTCGAAGGGGATATGATTGATTGAAGACTGATTTTCCCTCGGGTGTTGGCTGTTTGCATTCCAGAGATCAACCTACCTCTCCTAGCTCAGGAACAGAAGCTGGTGAACAGCTTGGCCATTTGGGTACATCTGATAGATAATGGTGATCCTTGGTGTCAGCAGGGTGATGCTCTCTGAGAACTAATAGTGCCCATGGCCTTCCATTCTTGGGGCTGTTATTCAAAGGGACAGAGCAGATCTGTCTTGTTCACAGTGATGCATTGTGCGCCTCTCTCAGGGAAACGGAGACCTGTGGCGCTTGTCCTGGGTATCTGTCTGATGGTTTCTCTGTGCATTCCCTTATTTTCATTCATTTATCACTTAGTTATTTATTCATTTTTAAATGTCCCAAATTGCCATGTTAAAGTCTCTAATTTAGATCCTTTCCAGCGTCTTGGCCTTTTAATTTTTTATCATCTAGCTATTTGCTGGGGGTTTTATTTTTGAAGATTATTTTTATATTTCATCTGCCTGCTTTAGTTATGTTCAATAGAAGAGTTTTCCTGAAATATTTAGTCCATCGATTTAAAATTACAGTCATGATCCCAGTCAGGGCACATGCCTGGGTTGCAGGCCAGGTCCACTGGGGACCACATGAGAGGCAACCACACACTGATGTTTCTCTCTCTCTCTCCTTCTCCCTCCCTTCTCCTCTCTAAAAATAAATTTAAAAAAATAAATAATAAATAAATAAATAAAATTACAGTCATGATATTTTTCCCTTTAAATGTTAACAAGCAGTTTGTTGCAGCTATTGTGTCACTATCTTAAATCTTAAATGTGGCGCTCCTTTACATCTTTCAAATCATTGCAATATTAAATACGGTATTAAAATAATTATAGCTAAAAATGTCTCCAGAGATCGCCAAAACACCCCCTGGGGAGCAAACCGCTCCTGGTTGACAGCCGCAGCTCCGCGGACTCACTGAGTCCAGTGACTCGGGTTTCTTTGCTCCTGTTTCCCTCTGTGAAGGACTCTACCGGAATCAGTGAGTTCACTGGGGATCGCATGGGAAACAATGTGAACATTGAAAACAGAAATGTAATAGTTCGTTGAAACACATCAAATCTCAGAAAATCCAGATGTCCGTAATCACCAGAGAAATCCAGGAAAAACTCACTGGTCACCATTGCAACCAATTCTTTACTTTGAAAGCTGACAAAGGGAAAGAACTCCTTTCCTGCCTTTCTAGTAGCAGCTCCTTTGCAGAAACCAAATGGCTCCAGCTGAGGAGGGGAAGCCCTACTTTACAGAAGGAGTCATTTTCCCTAATGCAATTACCGCTTCAGACAAGGAGTGTTGATGGATGTTAAAACCTCTATGGACGAAGTGCTGATTGCTCACATGACACCCGAGTGACAGCACTTGGGTTAGTTTCTGGTCACAACAGATGAAAATGAAGCCGTGTGATGAGGAGGAGATCAGGCTGTTCCCACCTTCACCTAGTGGTCATCTATTCCATTAGCATCGGATTGGTGAGATAACCAGCTACTCCGAGTCTTCGGGTGTGACCCAGCCTGAAGCACACATCCTCAGGTATCTCGTAGTCTAGCCACAAATGTTTAACTTGACTCCAACCAAAGGTTTGCATCTAACTTATTTACGTGAAATATATAGGAGCTACAGGGACAAACTGAACAACAACAGGGAGAATCAAACAAACCAAGAGGTGGCACATTCTTTAAGACAAATGGCCTGGACTCTTCAATAAATCATCATAATTAGAAAAGAAACTGTTCTAGGTCAAAAGTCTAAAAACAAAACAAGTAAACGGGATGTGTGGTTCTGGATTGGTTTGTGGTTTGAACAAACCAGCTATAAAGGACATTGGGGACCAAATGAAGAAATTTGAATGTGTAGTATGTATTAGATAATATTAAGAAATCATCATGAGTTTCGTTAGATGTAAAATGTCTTGTGGGGCTGTACAGGAGGGTGTTCTTACTCTTCAGAATGCATACTGAAGTATTCAAGGGGGTATTAGGAGTTTCAAACAACAAAGATTTTTTCTGACTCATACTTTATCATCATCCCAGATCAGCTGTCACTGTCCTCACGATCTTCAGTCTGGTATGCAGGCCGAAGGGGCTGTCCTGCCAAGGACATTGCTGCAGGAGGAAAATAAGACAATAGAACCACACTGTGACTTCTAAAATGTGGATATCATTCCCACTCACATTATAGTGGCTGAAGCAAGTCGCACGGCCAAGTCTAGCATCAATGGGGTGAGGAGGTATAATTCTCCCACAGGGTGGGGCAGGAGAATTATTTAGAAATCAGTGACAATGAGAACAAAGCATCTTAAACTCTGAGTCATAACAAAATTGTATCTCAGGGAGCAAATTATAATGTTAAATCCAGATGTTGGAAAACAAGAAATGTTGAAAATAAATGAACTTAGCTTTCAACTCTAGAAACTAGACAAGAAGTAAACAAGCCAAACAATTTAGAAGGGTGGACTTAATAAAGATGAAGTAGATAATATGAAATAGAAAAACAAAAACAAGAGACTTAAATTCTGTTTTGACAAGATCAAAACGTAAAAAGCCTTTGGCAAGTATAATCCAGAAAAGAAAGAAAAACAAAAACACAATAACATTTGAAGTGAAAACAAGATAAGGAGACTTAAAAATTTTTTTAGTGCTATGTACAACTTTATTCCAATGAGTTTAAAAATCCAGATCATGGGGAGTGACTATTTAGAAAAAACATAAATACCAAAATTGACTCAAGAAATAGAAAGCTTGAACTTACCAATAATAACATAAGAAACAGGTAGTCAAAGGTCTACCCTCAAAAAAGAAAACAAGTCCTCATGGACCTTAAGGTTGAGTACTACCGAGTCCTCAAGAAGGAGATAAATCCCATATCATATGAAGGGTCCATGGCTTAGTAAAGGGTGGACTGCTTACCAATAGTGGATTATCACTTTCCAGCTAAAGATACCATATGAGCACATTCTGGGCAATGAGATGAAAGAAGAGGGAGAGAGGGGTATGTGCTTTGGGAAAAGGTTTTCTTCTCCAATAAAAAGAGAGAAATGTGTGAGGAGACTCTGTTCCTCCCTCCCTGTTTGGGGACCGGTCCCTGTGGGTCTGCTGCAGTCATCTTGTGACCACAGGGAACATATGGTTGCCCCACTGAAAATGAGCTGGGAAGAATTTGGATTCTCTATGGTGTTGCTGAGTGCTGAACCAACTCTGGGACCTCCTACGTGAGAAAAATATATTCTTGTATAAAGCACTTTTCTTTGATTTTCATTGTCGTTGTTGTTACTAGAAACAAAGAACACCCTAACAAAATATGTGTGCTCTATCACACTTTTACAGCATAAATACCCCAGGTAATATCAACGGTTACAGAGCCCAGAAAGAGTTCAAGAGCTTTGTAGTCACTTTGCATGTGTTGGTCTTGCATAATCCTGATACTAAAACTAGATACCTTCATAAACCATTTGTAAAGGAAATTTTTCTTTTGAATCCATACTGCAGCTGGGCTAGTGAACTGTTTCAATGGCAAAACAGACAGAAACCCCTGTCTTGAAGAAAAGATGCTTCAAACAAATTCTTATCTGCAAAGTTGAAGCTCATTTCATTTTTTTCTACTAAGATAACTTAGAGACAAAACAGAATATATCAATAATCTTTTCCTCTTTTTTTAAAACAGCAAGATAATTATGACAATTGTTATGACTATGACTCTTAAGTCTTCAGCTTTTAATCTCTTTTAAAACCTAAAATGGGATTCTTGGCCAGATGGCTGTTACAGCGAGTTCACATTTTATTGAAACACTTTCACTGGTTGTTGTCCTTATCACATTGGTAGTTAAGCTTCCTCCTGCTTATTTATGAGGTGTTAGGTAATTGTCCAATTTATTTAGTTTGTGTACCTGTCAGCTGATGCAATTCATTGTTAGCAAGTTAATAAGTTGTTTTCGGTGAGTCAATTCAATAAATTTAATAGCTCAGGTGGGAAATGTTCTGCCTATTAAAAATAAAAAGTTAAAGCTAAGTGAAATATGTATATGCCACAAATGAAAATATTAAGACTCTTACACCTGTAGCAGGTAAGTGACTCCATGCCAAGGAGGGGTGAATGGAGGCACAGGACTCCGACACAGGAGTTTAGGACTCAAGGTCAGACAAATTTTATATATAGGTAATGGAGGGAAGAGAAGGCAATAACCTCAGGGAGGAACTGGGAGGGAAACACAATCACTAGGAACTCTGGAACAGAGCAAAGGTCAGCCGGGAACCTCTGACCGGGAGGAAGGTAGGCAGACACTTGATTATAAGGAACCCGAAGCCAAGGTGAAGGCAGTGGCAGGAAAAGAGAAGGATCAACTCTATCCTGAGCCAGGCAGCTTCTGACCAGGGCTCTGGAGGCCTCCTGCCCACAAGCATTGTCCAGAGAGCTGGAGGCATCATTGAGCCTGTAGGTGGGAGGCAGGGGTAGTTAGAAGCCAAGCAAAAGGTTCAAGATAAGTTCAATATACCAGACAAATGAACTGCTGCCTCAGATTCTCAACTGCCATCAGGGAAGGCTGGCAGACTATACCGCTGTGGGTAGAAAACCCATTTATCTCCTGGGTCTAAAAGGAGTTGACTCTGGAAGAGACTATGAAGACAGTAAGTATCATGTTTAGCGTGTGTAACCCCCCTTCGATCCCCAAGTTAACTTGGGGAAATCAAAGCACGTTCACGTTAGAAGGCTGGCTCATCCAAAAAGTCCAAAGTGCCTGAAAGATATCACCTAACTAAGCCCCCCTTACAAAGACTCTCGAGGAAACACTTCCTCCATCTTCCAAAGTTACTGAGGATCAGCTCTATTTGTAAATCTGGGGGACACCAAAGGCAGTTAATCTCTGCCGGCCTTAGCCTCTTTGAGGGAATCTGCCCCCGAAGGCGGCAAGTGGTGAGTGGAAGCACCAGCCCAGAGCCACGCTCTTGGAAGAATGTCCTGTGGAAGAAGAGCGTGGGGTCAAGATGGGGACTAAAGCACGGGTGTGAGTTTCCCCCTGACTGACACACATTGGTCTGAGAAATAAGACCCCACCTTTCTATCCTGCCCTTTTCTCCCTCAACAACACCCAAAAGACTTCCACTAGACATTATGAGTCAAATCTTGGTGAGAATCAAATGGCATTTCACTCTAACATTTTGCCAAGTTGGGTCATAAGGCCTGCTGTTGTCTTTCTTTACTTTCCAATTTTAAAAAAATTATTTATCCTCATCCAAGGACATTTTTTTCATTGCTTTTAGAGACAGAGGAAGGGAGTGAGAGAGAGAGAAACATTGATTGGCTGCTCTCTCATTCGTGCCCAGACCAGGGGTCAAACCTGAAACCTGGGTATGTGCCCTTACCGGGAATCAAACCTACGACCTTTTGGTCAATGGGATGACGGCTCCAACCAACTGAACCACAGCAGCTAAGGTTACTTTTCAAATTTGTCTTCCCTTTTTCATTTCCTCTCTCACCTTCCATTTTCACTTGAGGAGTGTCTACCCTCAAACAAATTCCAGAGTCTACACTAGGAGGATTGGAACATCCTGTTGAGCACCAAAACGTTATTTCCCCTAGAAAAGAAAGTATCAGTGGATCCTCATGGTCCACAGACTTAGCAAGCTAGGAAGAGAGAGAGAGAGAGACAGAGAGAGAGAGAGAACAAGTGCTGTACTTAGCACCAGCCCACAGTACAATCACCAGGGCCTCCCTTTCATCATGATATCCTAGATGTGGAGCAACTCATTTAGTTACTTCCGAACGCTTTGTAAACAGGGCATGCACCATCAGAGCATGGTTGAAAGTGTTTCAGTTGTGCTTGTCTCTCATTTTCTGTACGTGATTTCCCAGAGGCTGCTTTCTCAAAGGGAGCCTGGGGAGATGCTTAATCAGCGGTTATCACTCTTGCTGCTTCCTGCTCAGTCAGTGGAAACGTCCAAAAGACATGAATAATTCCTGTTCCCTCCTACATTACATAACCCTCATGCTACAGAGGTTAACTTTTTGGACTTAACTCCACCCAGGACTTGGGTGGCATTTAGGAACCTAAGTCCAACCACTAAATACTATAACTTCTCCTCCCTGCAATTTAGGTAAGGGGTACCCTCTCCCAAGAAGTGTGCTTATCTTTCCTTGACCATTCAGAAAAGCAAGAATATGTTTTCAAATGTCTTCAAATCATAATATTGTAAATCTTTTTTTAAAAAATATTTTATTTATTATTTTTAGAGAGAAGGGAGAAAAAGAGGGGGGAAACATCGATGTGAGAGAGAAACATCAATTGGCTGCTTCTCCTTTGCACCCTGACCTGGGCCTGAACCTGCAATCCTGGCACGTGGCCTGACCGGGAATCGAACCAGTGACCTTCCACCTTGTGGGACAGTGCCCAACCAACTGAGCCACACCTGTCAGGGTTCATTATAAATCTTACATCCAGAAGTGAATCATTTGTATATCTCAGAGGTCATGTAGTCCAAGGGTTCTGAACCGGGGCTTGTGAATGGGCTTGGAGGGAGCTGGATTTGAACCTGGAAGTATGTAGGCTCAGAAGTTTCTCAAAACAAATCCTATGGTAGTGGAACCAATAAATGGAAAGCAAGAATCCAGGATTTATTTACGTTATATGGACCCTGGGTGAAACATTTCCCGAAGGTTGACCTCTGGACTTTAAGCTATGTTCTCCTGTAAATTCTCTTTATTAAATCAATTTGAGTTTGTTATCTGTTTCTTGCTACAGGAAGATTTTTAGGTAACATAAGTTTATATGACTTTAAGGAAATCAAAACACAATATATAGTTACAGAGATTTCTGAAGTCTCAAACCAATATTTAACCAAAAGACCATTTTCTTCATAACATCCCCAATAAAGCAGAGTTGTATAGTTGTACACAATATGTTGGAGATAATGAATTTGTGCAAAAGTAATTAAGCTGCGGTCATACAGTGAGTCGGTTGCAACACAGTTATTTCAAGGAACTTCAGTTCCCACGCCCGTGGAGACATTGTCAAGTCTCTTAGGAAATTATGTTGAGATATTGCCTAAAGTGACACTTAAATTTTCCCCCATGTTCCTCTTAGATTGTGACAGATAGTTCCTGCTTAAAAGAACACAGTCACTTTTCTGACACAGTATCCACAAAAAACAAAACATCAAACTGAAAGGAAAAGAGATTTTCTAAATAAATAATGTCAGTTATTCATTAATACTATCAGATAACGCAATCCTGGCAACTGGAACATTGGATTCGAGTTCTGAATCGCTCCAGCTTTGCCCCAGGAGCTTTGTTGCAAACACAGCAGAAACCTGCAGCTTATGTGAATAGAAGGAAATGAGTCCTAAACACTGTTTGTGAGATATCTTTGTTCAAATAAAGATGGAATATGAAAAGATAGGACCCACTATTCTTTTAGACCACTGTTTCTTTATTCATAGAAGGATGCCTTACACGTCAGGATGTGGAAAGTATTTTGTTTACTATCATTATTCCTGACCTCTGAGGGGCAACATTTTTTTATTTATAGAATTTCTGGTGAATCAATCTAAGCTTACAAATCCCGTTTTAAACTAATTTATGGGTTGTTTTCTTCTTTCTTTTTCAACACTGATTACTTTAATGGTGAATTTCTGAGCCAAGAAAACTGCACTCTATATAAAAGAAAGAATGCCGCGCCAGGAACTGAACACTCTGTAGGCACTGCATGTATCGCATTCGCTCTCCGTGTAGATGGAACTGCTCAGGCTTTCTGGGCCTCTGTGAACAGAGGGGCTTGGACCAGCTGCTCTCCATTCTCCCTTCCCTAGAGATACAGAAGTCTGTGAACAACGTGATTATCTTACTATAATATCAAGAACTACCATTTGAAATTACACATTTTCCATGTCTATAGATTTTAGTTCATGTAACAATCAGAAATAAACTGTTAGGTTTAGAATGACACTACTCGTGAAGGATTCTTGATTAAGAAATCAAATACCACTTCCGGCCAAGATGAAGGTGTAAGTAGACACACTGTGCCTCTTCACACAACCAAAATAAGGACAACAAAAATTTAGAAACAAAAAAAACAACCAGTACTGACAGAAAATTGAACTGTATGGAAGTCCAACAACCAAGAAGTTAAAGAAAAAACATTCATCCAGATGGGTAGGAGGGGTGGAGTCAGGTGGCCGGGCAGAGAATGCTCTTGGCAACCCAGCAGTGGGCAGACTCAGCGAGGTGGCTGATTGTGGAGGGGCACGGTGCTCAAGGCTGCTGGCAGACCAAGCAGTCCCACATTCCTGTGCACATAAACCAGGCAAAACTGGGGAGCCAGACAGACCGTGCAACCCAGGGTCCCAGTGTGGGGAAATAAAGCCTCAAAACACCAATTGAAAACACCGGTGGGGGTTGAGGTGGCAGAAGAAACTCCCAGCCTCACAGGAGAGTTCGTTGGAGAGACCCACAGGGATCTAGAACGTACACAAACACTGAACGTTCCCACCCACACTAGAATCAGCACCAGAAGGGCCCAGTTTGCTAGTGGGAAGCGGGGAGAGTGACTGAAATCTGGCAGAGAACGGAGCAGGCACCATTGTTCCCTCTTGGACCCCTCCCCCACACATAGCATCACACCCCAGCGATTGGGTTGACCCACCCTGGTAAACACCTAAGGCTCCAACCCTCACTACAAAACAGGTGCGTCAAGACAAAAAAAAAATATGGCCCAAATGGAAGAGCAGATCAAAGCGCCAGAACAAATACAACTAAGCGACAACCTATCAGATGCACAGTTCAAAGCACTGGTGATCAGGAAGCTCACAGAATTGGTTGATTTTGGTCACAAATTAGATGAAAAAATGCAGACTACGCTAAGTGAAATAAAGGAAAATGTATAGGGAATCAATAGTGATGGGAAGGAAACTGGGACTCAAATCAATGGAGTGGACCAGAAGGAAGAAAGAAATAACCACATAAACAAGAAAAGAATGAAGAAACAAGAATTCAAAAAAAATGAGGAGAGGCTTAGGAAACTCCGGGACAACTTTAAACATTCCAACATCTGAATTATAGGGGTACCAGAAGGAGAAGAGGAAGAGCAACAAGTGGAAAAGTTATTTGAACAAATAAGAAAGGAGAACTTCCCCAATCTGGCAAAGGAAATAGACTTCCAGAAAGTCCAGGAAGCTCAGAGAGTCCCAAAGAAGTTGGACCCAAGGAGGAACACACCAAGGCACATCATAACTACCTTAGCCAAGGTAAAAATGAAGGAGAGAATCCTAGAAGCAGCAAGAGATAAGGGGATAGTAACCTACAAAGGAGTTCCCATCAGACTGTCAGCTGATTTCTCAAAAGATTC
>CM052544.1:33530076-33570508 GCA_028533065.1 Trachops cirrhosus
CTTCCTTCTGCTCCACTCCATTGATGTGAGACCCATCTTTTATTCCATCACCATTGGTTCCCTGTGCATCTTTCTTCATTAAACTTACTGTAGCCTTCATTTTTTCAGCTAATTTGTGACCAAAATCAGCCAATTCTGTGAGTATCTTGATCACCAGTGCTTTGAACTGTGCATCTGATAGGTTGGCTATCTCTTGGTTGCTTGAAAGGATGGGTTCTGGAGCTTTCCATTCTTCTTTTGTTTGAGCCATCTTTTTGCTGTTTTTTTGTTTTGTTTTGTTTTTTGGTCTTGTCAAGCTCCTGTAGTGAGGGGCGGGGCCTTAGGAGTTCACCAGGTTGGGGCACCCCAGTCGCTGGGTTGTGATGCTGTATGTGGGGGCGGGGTCCGAGAAGCATCAGTGGCGCTTGCTGTGCTCTCTGTAGGACCCCAGACCCTTCCGCCACTTTCCACAAGCCAACCGGGCCCCTCTGGCACCAATTCTGGTATGGGTGGGCCTGTGCAACCCTTGGGACCTTCTCAGTCAGTGACCCAAAGCTCTATTTCCTGGTGCTGGGACCCCGAGTTGCGTACAGTGCCTTGCTTCACCAAGTCCACCCTGCTGGGTCTGCCGGTCGCCACCCCCTGGCCGGGGCCCACCAGCCACTGCTGCTTGTGCGTCCAGGGTGTGCCTGCTGCGGGCTTCGCGCCGCCCCGGGTGCTCAGCTCTCTGCTCCGTGTCCCTCGCCTGGCTGCCCGACTCCACCCCTCGTACCAGTCTGGATGAAAGTGTCTATTTTTAAATCCTTGGGTGTCCAACTTCCATACACTTCAATTTTCTGTCAGTTCTGGTTGTTATTTTGTTTCTATATTGGTGTTGTCCCTATCTTGGTTGTGTGAGGAGGCACAGTGAGCCTACCTATGCCTCCATCTTGGCCGAACTGTGATTAAATTTCTTATTAAATCTGCTCAGACTTGGTAGTCTACTATCTCCTAATACACTCAGTATTTTCTCTTCCAGGAAAGGTTCCAATAGGATATATCAGAAACAAATAGTTCCTGCATTTTAGAGTAGAATATAAAATTTTCTCCAAACTGAAACCTGTTGGATCTAGTTATTGTATTAAATTAGGCATGGGTCTCAAAACTACTGTATTATGTTTGTATTTAAATTCTTATTTGGAAAACCACAAAGCACTAAATATGAAAATCATATTAATCACCACTAAAAATATACAAACTACAAATCTCTGACAGCACTCAATGTCTTTGAAACACTATTTCATAATGTTCTTGCTTACCATATTTTCTTTGTGTGTGCCAAGTAATTTATTTCTCAGTGTGCTTGTTATTAGCACAGGCACACACACATCCAAAATAAATAACGCAGATGGATTTTATATTTTATTCCAAACAAACTCTCTCTTCCCTCTTACCAAAACTAAAAAACCCATTATCAAACCCATTATCAACTGTACTAGTACTTCAGCTTTCTTCTAATTTGTAGTAGGATTTTTAATGAGATAAAAAGTTAACTACTTCCATTCCTAAATTGTTTCAATCTTGCATATGAACTAAAGAAAAGCATTGTAGTCTACTTGCACGGTGATTTTCTATTTCTAATCCTAATTTCATGCCAGTTTTTACAAAATGCTTCTATAAATCTTTTTATGCCACTGGCTCAAAAAATAACTGGATTTTGATTATTCCCTGAGTCGTAATTATAAATTTAGTTTTCCTAAATGCAGGGTGGAATCACTTACAGTATTATATTCTCCCATCTCTTTTCCACTTGTGGGAGACCTAATTCCTAATTTCTTGCTTTGACAAGCAAAGTGAGCCAGAATTTCATTATCTATTTAGTTCTTTGCATTTTCAGGCTGTTTAAACTTCCAGATGGATTATAATGCATCATTTCAAACACGAAAATGTGTGCTACATTTCTTCAATCATAATTTTTTACTTGGTAATAAAACAGAGGCACTGCTCCATTTCTTTTTCCCCAAATCCGCACCTTCTGCCCAAACTCCTACTGAAATCTTTTCTTCCTGTCCCAGCAGTCTCAGAGCACGATACTCTTCGGCTCCATCTTGTGTAGGAAAGGTAGACTGCACCCTCAGCTCCGACCGAGGGGAGTATTCACTACAGCGGAAGAGATGAGAAGCTGGGGAAGTTATTTAGGCATCAACACTAAAGGAATTGATTTCCTGTGGATTAAGAATCTCAGTGTCTGGGAAAAAGCAGAGGGCCTCTCGTTGAGAGAAACTTTAGGAAAGCATGTACTGTATATTGACTTCCTTGATCAGTTCTGGGGAAATATACTCCATTGAATTAAGAATGGCATATTTAGAATGAAATTCCCATTCACCCCAGATTCCTCGTTAAATCCGTCAAAAGAGCCAAGGACGGACATTCTCTGAGCAGCACTATATGTATAATACATTGGCCTATACAGCAGACTATCTTTTAGTCACGTCATAGAGCCCAAAGGAGATCTCTTGGAGACGGTTTGGGAGGTAGCTGGAGAAAGGAAGTTTAAGCCCCCTCTTGGGTGAGGACATCTTAGGCAGAGTGGAGTCGTTTCCGAGCTTTGCTTCTCCGGCGCCGCCGCAGGCAAGGAACGGAGAGGACCGCTGCCCCTATCATCTCTCCAGACTCCTCTTTCTGAGAAACCTGCGGGTGGGGGACGCCACCTTTTGCTTGTTATTATAAATTTGCTTCTTATTAAGCCTTCAGGATTTTTAAAGTTGCTCTGAGAAGTTTCTGAATCCTTCGAACAGGGTGAAAGAAGCCCCGAGTGATCACCGACTTGGGCTGGGAACTGCAGGGCGGGGAACGGCAGGGCGGGGAGGGGGCGGGCCCGGGCTGTGGGCGGGGCGTCCTCGCCGCCTAAGGCTGCGCCAGGCCGCAGGCAGGAGGCGGTGGTGGCGGCGGCGGCTGTGGCGGCGCGGGTCCAGCGGCGCGGGGATTGGCTGCGGCCGACGGAGACGTCAGGCTCCCGCGGCCTCAGCGGTAGCCCAGCTCCGCGCGGAGCAGTCGGTTCGAGTGAGCAGGGCAGCGAGGAGGTGTCCTCCGCCGTTCCACCTTCTGCCGCCGACTCCGGGCTGTGCCACTTGAGCCGGGACGCACCTCCGCGCTCCTCGCCGCCTCCACCCCCGCGGCCGCCGCTCCCCTCGCCGTAGGCGCACACACCATGACGAAGAAAGACAAGAAGTCCTTCAACCAGAGCCTGGCTGAGTGGAAGCTCTTCATCTACAACCCGACCAAAGGAGAGTTCCTGGGACGCACCGCCAAGAGCTGGGGTAAGCAGACTGCTGTGGGGCGTTCGGGGCCGGCCGCGGTCCAGGGGGCGTCCGGGAAGGTCGGAAGGGAAGGGAAAGGCGGGAGGCGTCTCCCCGCTCGAGGGGCCCCAGGATCCGCCTCCGCCGCCCGTAGCGGTTTTCGACCCGGGCCTCCAGACTCTAATCCGGGCGGCGGCGGAGCGCGGCCCATTCATTTTTCTAGGGGCGGGAGGGCTATCGCTTGCGGCGGAGGCAGCTGAGGCAGCGGAGGCTGCGGGCTCGCGGACAGCCCCGGCCTGGCTGCGCCTGTTTCTTCCTCCCCGCCCAGAGCGCACGTGCTGCCCGGGCCTCTCACCCGGAGCGGCCCCGGAAGCCGGGAACCTCTGCCCGGGGCCGAGCTCCGAGTGTGCAGGGGACCGAGCTCCCGGGCCTCCCGTACGGAGCGTGCCGGCGGGGAGAGGCCCTGGCGGATGCGCTGGTGGCGCCGAGCGGTTCGGGGAAGTCAGACCCTGCCCCACGCCCGGGGAGAGGAAATTTCCACTCCCGCTGCTATCTTGTGACTCGTCCACGCTGCCACCCCAACAGGTCAGAAGAGTGAGAGTGTTAAGTGTGTGGGTTGCATGAATGCCGTGGTGAGTTAATCCAAGTGCATCGTCCAAAAAGTGCACTTGAATTTGGGCAGTGAAAAGACCCTGAAAACTTGGTTCCTCCCTAATTCTTTTTTAATTATAGAGGTTTTCTTTATTAGAAAAATTGCTTCTTTGGGGGAAGTAAATCCTATCTGAATGGCACAATGTTTTTCTGTGCCTCCAAAACGTGTGATGGTTGTATATGTTAGCAATTTTTCTCTGTATGAGTTCTTTGTTTTAAAAAAAAATATTTAAGCCATTCACCGGTGTAGTGCTGCTTTAGGGTGACTCTCTTTTTGGAAATATTAAGTAAACTAATTTTACTCTTTGTGGGCCTTTTCAAAAATATTTTGTAAGTGGGTCTCGACAGAACTTTTTTTCTGAGTGAGAATAAATTTCTGGAGTTGAGAATTTAGTCACATTTGTAAGAGAAGCATAAAGATAGAAAATTAGGCATACTTTAGAAAATAAACTGTTGCTGCTGACTGAAATAGACTCCTCCAGAGTGGATGGAAAGATGGCTTTAGTCCTATCACAAGCTGAAAGGGGCCTTGGAGGGTTTTTAGACCAAACCCCAAGTTAGAAAAGAAAAAAAATGTGGAGAGGTTGTGATTTTGCTTTGTGTAAAATTACATATTCCACAGAGCCAAGAAAAGAACCCAGTTCTCCTTTAATCCTAGTCCAGCAGTTGTATTATTTTACAGATGCCTTGCCTAACTGCATGGTAATCACTCACAATTTTTATTCAAATGGCTGTCTTTTGGGAACCCACTAGTATGATGAGGAAATACATCTTGCGTCTGGAGATGAATACAGGGGGTTGGGGAGGGAGTGGTGAACAATTATTATTGTTTCTCAAATGTACTAACTTTTGCTGAAGGAATTTTTGAGCCGTCTAGAGGGATTAATTTTGGTAGACTAACTTCCTTTCTCCCTTTCTCAGTGCATTTTCATTTCCAGTGATTAGTGTCTTCACTTAGTGTTAGAAGGAAATGACCTTTCTTACTGGAGATAGTGCTCTCTATATCTGACCTTTGTATTATGTGAGGTTGGGCTAGAGGTTTTATTTGCTGTGTGCGTTTAAATTGATAACGTGCCCAAATTATTACAGAATGGGGCATTCTCTAAGGACAGCAGAAGTAGTATAAGTAAAGCTGGGATTAGTTTGTTAGCAGGGTTAGGTCAAGACCTTTATCAAAATTGAAAATAAAGTATTACACTTAACAGCAAATATTAAATTTCTGTTCATTGTAAATAATAGTGCAGCATGGCATAAGTAGGTGAAAATTACCCATATTATCCAGTTATCCCAGTGTAAGGGCATCCCTTCAAGGACATGTGGAGGCTGAAATCCGTACTCAGTTTACCAGGCTGTGTGTACCCTAGACCATGGGGGTCTTCGTGGAGAGAAGGGGTGTCTTGTTCTAATTCTCAGGGAGGTGCTATATGAGCTAGTTGATCTCATCATCCCAGAGATGCCCCTTATTAGTATTTAGGTGTATATCTGAGCAGACTTGAGAAACGTCTGTTAAATTTTTCCCCCCACAAAAAGAGGTCACACGATGTTACATAATCTTTTCAGTATATTGTGGCCATCTTCCATGTTAATAGGTCTCTGTTACCATTTTAATACCTGACTAGTGTTCCATTGTATAGTTAGATGTACTGTGATTTTTTTTTAACAGACAAGTTTATTAACATGTATATTTCATGTGTGCATAGGACATACCCAGGGGAAAATCGGTGGCTCCTGTTTTGTTTTGTTTTGTTTTTTTAACCAGTGTATTATTGTATGTACTGGTCCTTCCTCCTCCTGTTCCCTTCATTTTTGAAAATTTATTTACTTGAGATTTTTCTACTGTAGAATTTCTAGGTCAAGTATAATATATATATATAACTTTTACATTTGAAAACATGTTAACCTTAAGAAAAAATTCTCATTTGTGCAAAAGTTTTTTTCTAATTGCTTTTGAAGTTAATATAAGTGGTGATGGGGTTGATTACATCTTTTTTTTTTTTATCTTGGTAAAGTTGCTGGGTCTCGTGGTTTGTAGAGAAAGGCCTTTTCTGTCTACCCCAAGGATTTTATAAGGCATTCATCTAGGTTGTCCCTGATTTTATTTTTATATTTGTCTTATTGTCTGAGGTTCTTCTCCAGATTCATTAGATATATAAAAGTACAAATATTTAAAATGCAATTTTGCCATTTACATTTGGGATACAGTGAAAACACTACATGTTACACCATGTGCCTTTTTTAAAACAGCTATAATAAAGATTTTGAGTAGGCACTTGAATATGAAATAGCTTACTCTTGGTTACAGCAGTTTAAAATGCTTATAAATACATATAATCATTTCATTTGATTTTCACAACCTTCTAAAGCACACTGTGTAGGTGACCAAATGTACCTAGAGCTGGTTTCTTTTTCTTTTCTTTTTTTTTTTTTATAAAGATTTTATTTATTTATTTTTAGAGAGGGGAATGGAGAGAGAAAGGAGAGAAACATCAGTGTGTGGTTGCCTCTCACTCACCCTCCCACTGAGGACCTGGCCTGCTACCCAGGCATGTGCCCTGACTGGGAATCGAACCACTGACTCCCTGGTTCTCAGGCCTGTACTCAGTCCGCTGAGCCACACCAGCCAGGACCCTAGAGCTGTTTTCTCAAGCACAACAATCAGGACATATCAGGAATAAATAGTTGCCATTTATGGAGAACACAGGACAAAGAAAATTTACTACTTTGTGACCAGTGCTGCTGTTTAAGCCTAAAGTAGGTAGCAGGCCATGTGTTGCAATGAACATTTCTTTAAATAATAAAATAGTAAAAAATCAAAGTTTATTCTACAGAAAAATGTTGTTTCATGAAATCTTTTTGTATTCTCTCTATATAGATATCCCAGTGTAATATGTATTTCTCACTGTGGCTCAGAGTCAGAAAAGCTTGAAAACCACTAACCTAGCCCTGTGAGAAAATTGAACCCACAGATCTGGCTTATCAAAATTTACTCAGTGACAGAATCCTTGGGCTTTCAGAGTCCCTCTTACTCCCTCCAAAGGTTGTTGGGTTTTTTTGTTCGTTTGTTTGTTTTGTTTTAGAAAGAAAAAATTAGGACATTACATGACCTCATCTAATAACATCTGCTTGTGGGCTTTGGCATTCATTGGCTTAACTTAACTTAAAACTTGAACTACTGAAGTTCAGGCAGAGTCAGGATTCTAGACCAAAATTAATACCTCTTATTTTGTTCATGTGCCTTCTCTTTCATTATAGGTCCATGAAGTGCCATTTTCTCTGTTATCTGCTCCCATTATGGGTCATGCCTCATTTACATTTGGGAGACAGTGAAAATACTGCATGTTACACTTCATTGCATTATTTAAAACAGCTATATATAAATATTTTAATTATATACAAATGCTCTGCTTTGAATATCAGACACCACCCCATCTTGGGTGTCTGTCTGTAGGGTCCCCAGAAGGCAAGTGTGTGTTTTTTCTCAGTACCATATAGTTTTGTAAGGTGGTGTTCTTTGTCCTGTGGAATGTGACATGTTAGACTTTACACATCCATGCACCATTGGGAAAGTAATAGAACTTGCCTTAGCCTGTGTGCAGACTGCGAGCGAAGGTCATTGGTGGGTGTGGCAGGGGTAGCAGCAGAGGCACACTGAGCCATCACCCAGCAGGAGACGCACTTCCTTTAGTGACTGTTGGGGAGAGAGGTAGCTTTCTGTGTTGTGCTCCAGACACCGCTGTGATTACCGTGACATGTGTCTATTCTGGTGGCTTTAGTTACTATCGCTGTGTTAGGGCTCCTAAATCTCCATCTCTAGTCCATACGGCTTTTTTATATTATTATAACCAATTGCCTGTTAGAAATCTTAAGTTGGATGTTTCATAGGCACCTCTTCATGTAAACCTCCACTGTCCTCAGGGACTCTATTATCTCTCTGGCTCATTGCTCTCCTTTCATCTGTGCCATTCCACACAGTTCTTTCTCTCCCACCCCTCTGGGCCTGTTTCCTCGCTTCTGAGCCTCTTTCCTTCACCTTGACATGGCTACTCAGGTGTCAGCTTTAATAACCTGATCTATGGTAAACATCTTTGAACCTCTCTTTTGCCTTAAGACTGGATCAGGTGTTCCTATGTATCCCATAATACTGGGCTTTATTATATAGTACATATGACTTTATTCAGTATTGTTGTTTCCCATTTGCTAGACTATAAGCTTGCTATTCACATCTTACTCATCTTGATTCCCTAATACACAGGTGGCAAACGCAAGGCCCACAGGCCGAATCTGGCCCTCCACCTTGTTTTTATCTGGCCAGGCACCTTGTTTACCTGGTGGCAGCGCCAAGCTCTCGCTTAACAATTAAGGAGTAATTACATTTATACAGTCCTACAATTACATTAGCCTATTTGAAGGCAATCATGAGGCTGATGTTACCCCTAGTGAAAGTGAGTTTGACACCCCTGCCCTAATACCCAGCCTGTTGCCTGATACTTAGTAGGAATGCAGTAGAAATCCATTGAATGGTTGAACACTATCATGAAAGGTTCCCATGTAATTAGTCCTCTTTAACATATTTTTAATGTCTTTGATAGTATTGCTGTATCATAGTATAACGTTTCCCCCAAGGTTTGGGCCCTGCCCCCTTTGTTTGTTTGTTTGTTTGTTTGTTTTTGCTGCAGCACTGATGGGGTTTCGTAGAAGTTCAGTGTTCTGAAGATGCTTCCACTTAACTTTCTTGTTGTAGACTCAGCTGAGTTTGTGACCTGGGTCATGTGTCTGGCTAGGGTAACAGAACCAGGGGTATTCAGGTCTCCCAGGTCCTGTTCTATTGTTCTTTTTAGGCTTTTTTTTTTCTTTAAAGTTTACTTGCTCTCAAATTTAATGAGGGCTGAATTGATAGTGTCGCCCCACTCCCTTATAGGGTGGACTCAGCTATTACTAATATTTCTGAAAAGAATTCTTTACCTTAGCCTCCCACATTATCTGTTGAAGCTTTGTTACTGAGTTAGTTGTGGAGTTGGCTCTTATTTTGCTGATGCTGTGGTAAGATATGACTTTGGAACTGGTCCTCATCCAAAGCATGAGGTACTTTTCTTTGGCTAGTAACTGGCACAAAAAAGGTGGCCCTAGCCCAACTCCATACTTCTCTAACTATTCCCTTCCTGTTTCCTTCCTGTCTGCTCTTCTTTCTCTTTACCAAATGTATATTTTCCAGGTGCTGTCTTTGGCCTTGATTTTTCTTCATCATCTTCCCTTGCAGTTTCATAAAACAGTTGCAAAGATCACTTGCAGATTTTACTTCCTGATTTAACATCTCTCTCAGATTCCAGTTGCTTCATGCACGTCCATTAACCAGCGAGAGTGAGGCTTAGGTAACTGCAGCACCTTATGTATCACCTAGTAAGTAGATGGAGTCTTTCTCCTTCCTCCACTGAAGTTATGAGTTGCTCCTGTATTTGTAATTTTCAAAAACAGTATCACTATTCTTTTGTGTCATTTGGGCTCGAAACATTGACAGATTAGGCCAGTTCTATATCCATGCTTCTGACCTGCTCATCCTGCGAACCCTCCTTCTCCACCCTCCTGCCCCCCAGTATTTTGTGAAAGCACACATTCAGGGAGCCTGGGATATTCATTTTTCCTAGCTTCCTAATGCTTACTACCTGTTTGAAATGTCTTAGCCCTTAACTCCTCCATCGAACTCTGTCCCTTCTTTATCAAGATCTGGTCCTGCCTTTTCTTATCAATTCTCTGATTAAAAATCTTAAAGCATCAGATAAAAAGCTTTTGTAACTTTTTCAAGTGAACACAGACCATTCGTTTTCCAGCTTTTTCAAAAGTATTGTTGATTCTAGGAAGGTGGGCCCTTAACTTCTGGTCCATCCCCAGAAAGATCCCAGGAAGCATTGGAATCATTGTGATCTCAACCTGTGTAATCTCACTGCTGTCAGATTATTTCTCAGGCTGCAGCTTTGATCATGCTATTCCCTGTACCCCAAAACTGTGGACCTCTGCTGCTTTCAGAAGGTCGAAATAACTTCCAGACAGCTTGGCATTCCAGGCTTATTGGCTTAAAACTCAATTTCCAACCTCACAACCTGTCATTTCCCGCCTTAGTTCCCATACATCACATGTCAAAGCTGTATGGGGGTATGTGAGGCTCCCGGCCTGGAATGCCATGCACATTCCCTCTCCCATGCCCTTCATTCTCTGTATCATGAATCTCCCCTGCTCTCCGAGCTAGCTTGAGTGCCAGCTCTGCTGCCCAAAGCCTTTGCTGATGATGCCCAAGTGAAAATAATACTACATTTACCTCCTGTAGCACATAAAACTTTGCATCCTGGGTTGAAGTTGCATATATACATATACATATATATGTATATATTACTAACTAGATGTTCTCATAGTAGGATTTACTTCTGCATTTCATATCCCTACAACAACTAGCACATAATAAGTGCTTACTTTTTTTTTGATGAACAGATTGTCATTTAATAAGTTTCAGCTTGAGATTCACCTATTGCTTGGGCTAAAGTTGGGAGAGTTGTGGGCCAGTTGGTATAGCTCCACATGAAAGTCATCTTTGTATAGATACTTGTACAGAAAGGCGTAATTCCCCTTAGCTCACCGTGATTCTGTCCCACTAAACTTCTAATTCATTTTGAAGTTTTCAGTTAGGCATCATGGTAAACATGAGCCTGTTGGCATAATATGTACTTTTTACTTGATGAATCTTAGAAGTACACAAATATCCTAAGAAAATGATCCAACTAGAACTCCAAATACAGACCTAATTTATAGTTCCACTTCTCCACCTCAGCTTTAGATAACTCATTTAAAATCCCTTGGTCTTAGTTGCATAAGAAAAGTTTCAAAAAAGTCACTTTGAAATGAAAAACAAAACCTAAAGGAATGCTTTTAGAACAAGAGGCACAAAATCTTTTCTTTAAAGGACCAGATAACACTTTAGCCTTTGCCAGCCATATGGTGTCCGTGGCAACTACTGGGCTCTTCTTTTGTATCTTGAACGTGGCCACAGACAATGTCTAAACTAATGGGCCTAGCTGTTTCTCAATATTTTATTTACAAAAACAGGCAGCAGCTGTGGTTTGCTGACCTCTGCTTTAGAACTTAAGAGTTAGTGGTCTAGGCTGACCTAAGAAACCTGAACTGGTCTTAAATGGAATATGGACTCATGGCTTGGTTCTTTTCATGTAACAAAAGTGACACCATTGTTTGAATCTTTAAAATACAGATATGAATAATAAGTAAGTCAGCTGTCATCCTCAGCTTCTTCCCTTGGTAACTACTGTTAATTAACTACAATATTTTTTTAACTGAATACTGGCTGTATTCACTTTGGATAAAGGTCTGGCAGTTTCATACAAAAGTGAGTATACCTCTACCCCATGACCCAGCAGTTCTACTCCTAGGTGTCTGCCCAAGAGAAATGAAAACCTATGTGCACAAACAGACTTGTATACGAATATTCATAGTACCTGCAAACTGGAAACAGCCCAAGTGCCCATCAGCAAACTGGTGTATCCACACAATGGAATACTACTCAACAGTAGAAAGGAACTAACTGCAGGTACACAAAACCTAGATGAATCTCAGTTAGGCTTAGTGTAGAAAGAGCTTTACCAAGGAAAATACACACTATATTGATTTCACTTATATGAAATTCTAAAACAAGCAACACTTAATCTATGCTGGAAAAAAGCCCAGATTGGTGCTTGCCTCTAGGACAGTGGGCGAGGGAATTGACTGAGGAGGGGCGTGGGAGAACTTATCTTGATAGGGCTTGAATCATTTGTCAGAAGCCAATTATTGGTACACTGGAGACTTGTATCTTTCACTGAATATAATTTTTGTCTCAATTTTAGTTAATATGCATGCTAAAGTGTTTAGGGCCAAAATCTACTGGCATCTGCAACTTAAAATGCATAAATAATAGATAAATGGTGAATAGATAGGAGATAAATATAATAAGAGTTTTACCTGGGGAATCTAGGTGGGTGTATGCACCCATACATTACTTAATTTCACTCAACTTTTCTGTGTATTTTTTGAATATTGCTAACTGAATCTTGGAGAAAAAAAGAATACACGAATACGTTTATGTTTCTCTTGATTGCCTTCCACTAATCATGGAGTCTTTTCTGCAGATAATGATTATTTATCAGTTTTCCTACCAGTCCTTTTTCAGTGCATTTATATATGTGTGTGTGTATAGAATATAGGAATAAGTAATTTTCTACTTTTACATGAGTAATAGGAAAAATGTATGTTCTAGAATTTGGTTTGTTTTTTTCCACTTAATATGTCTTGGCTATGTTCCCATATCAGTAAGAAATAGATTTATCTTATTCCTTTGAGTCATTGCATAATATTCCATAGTGTAGAGCTATGTATCCAAAATACATGTATTTTTTTTATAATGAATATTTACGTTGTTTCCAGATTTTTCTTAAAAACTGCTTCGGTGCAACCATTTATTTAGGGTAAGTACTGAGGAATGGAATCAGCAGTTTGTAGTATATGCTTATTTTTATTATTAATAGGTTGTCCTCTAAAAAAGCTGTACCAATTTCTACTCCCTCCAGCGGAGGATAAAAGAACCTGTTTCCCATCAACTTTCTGAGCAGTGGGCACATTGGACATTATCACCCTTGAAAGATTTTTGCCAGTTTGATGGGATGCTCGTATCCGAGTGGTTTAATTTGCAGTTTCTCTAAAAACTGCAGCTTAGCATATTTCTCTTTTTACTCAGTTTCCATTTCTTTTCAGCCTCTCGCTCATCTTTTTGCTCGCTTTGATCCGTTAATTCTTTTATTTTTTAAATTGTACTTGTTTTAAATTAATGTTACCACAAATTTAACAATTTTTTATGGGCAGTCCCTAATACCCCAAAATATACTGAATAATCACTTCTCACTGATTTGAATTGTCAACTTTGTTACATGCAAAACCTCATTTTATATGGATTTCTTCCTGGATATTATGTTTTGTTCACCTGTATCTCCAGGCCTGTGTCATTATCACACTAGTATGTAAGCTCTATATAAGTGCTTGAAAAAAATGTGAGAAACTTGTGTGCTGTCTGTCTACTTTCGGTATCTCGTTAGTGCTAGCTTCATAAATACCATTTAGGTAACTTATGGAACATACAGAAAGAATAGTTTATGTATAGAAAAAGAATCTATTCCTTGAAAATTGAGAGAGCCAACGAAGCCATTTAGTTGGTGTCTCTTTTAGATTAGAGCTCTTTATTTTTTATTTTTGTTCGCTTTTTCTTTTTATTTATTGATTTTGGGGGGAGAAAGGAGAAAAAGAGAAACATTGATTTGTTGGTCCATTTATTTATGTGTTCATTGGTTGACTCTTGTATGTGCCCTGACCGGGGATAGAACCTATAACCTTGGCGTATCAGGATGTTGCTCTAGCCCACTGAGCTACCCGGCCAAGGCATCTGTTTATTTTTTTGTAAAAACTTCTAATTTGAAAATCTTTATTTTCATTAAAATCCTATTTCATCTATTTTCAAATTTATTAATTGAAAACTGGTTTTATTGATCAAATTAAGTGATTTTTTTGCAATTTGTTTCTATTAATTTGTGCTTTTTATCTTAAATCTCTTATTTCCCTTGAATTTATTTTAGTCTTGAATTAAAAACCTGGTTTTTATGTTAATCTTAGCTGCTTTTTGGTGATGCATGTAAGGCTGTGGATTTTCCTTTGTGTTCTGCTCCAACTACATTATTGTTTTGAATTTTGAATATTTCAGGTTTTTAGTCCAAGGATTATTTAAAAGCTTGTTTTTCTAAATTTTTATTTTAATTTGTAATATGTTTACTTTGACTTTAGAGAATGTGGCCTTGGGGGTTTTTTCATTTGTTGTTTTTGTATTTACTTTTTTGTTTTTCTTAATTTAAGTCATGGTCAGTTTGGGAACAATGTTCCAAGTTTGTAAAGAGTGTATTTTCTCATGACTACAACGTTCTACATATGTTAGATCACTGGTGGGTATGTTTTAAAAACACTGTCCTGTTAGCATTGTTTACTTGATCTGTGGATTTCTGCAAGAAATAATGGTAAAATCCCTCATCATGGTTGCAATGAATTTGTAGTTCTACTTTTGTTTTATATATTTTTAAGCCACTTAGCATCATGAAGGTTTATGGCTATTATGCTGTATCTTGTTTTTTATTTACATTTTAATTGAATTTATTGAGGCGACTACGGTTCACAAAACCATGCAGGTTTTAAGTGCACAGCTCAACAAAACATCCTCTTGCACACTGTGTGGTGTGTTCATCACCCAGAGCAAAGTCTCTTTCTGTCCCCATTTATCCCCTTTGCCCACCCCCATCTCCCCTCACCCCCTTTCCCTCTAGTTATCACCACACTGTTGTCTGTGAGAGATATATCTATATCTACTTCTGTATAGATATCTATATATGTCTGTAGATCTATAGATATATGATATGTGTATCTACACACACACACACACACACACACACATACATTGCTTAATCCCTTCTTCTTTCATCCAGCCCCTCAACCACCCTGCCTTCTGACAGCTGTCAGTCTGTTCCAGGTATCCATGCCTCTGTTTCTTCAGTTTATTTTCATTACTACATTCCTCATATAAATGAGATCATATGGTATTTGTCTTTCTCTGACTGGCTTATTTTACTTTGCTGTTGCAGAAGGTAAAATTTCCTTCTCTTTATGGCAGAGTAGTATTTCATTGTGCAAATGTACCACAGTTTTTTTATCCACTCATCTACTGATGGGCACTAGGGCTGTTTTCAGATTTTGGCTATTGTAAATAATGCTGCAGTGAACATAGGGGTGCATATATTCTTTCAAATTAGCGTTTCAGGTTTCTTAGATACATTCCCAGGAGTGGGATTGCTGGGTCAAAAGGCAGGGCCATTTTTAACTTTTAGCAGAAATTCCACACTGTTTTCCATAATGCTTTTTGACTTGAATTCCAGTTTGCTTACAGTAAACAATACCTCATCTACATTTGTTTTTGAGACTTACTTTATTTTCAGCCATTACATGTGTTCATTTTAGGTTTTCTTTTATAAATAGTATTTAGTAGATTTTTTAAACTCACTTTGACAATTTTTTAAATTATTTGACAACTAAATTATTCTTGTTATATTATTTGAGGATTTTAGTTTGTTTTAAAATTTAAACAAATTTAAAATTTTAACTTTTTAGGAGATCATTGGCTGACTCCTAAAAGTTGAAGGATGCAGGGATTGCAAAGGGGTGCACGAGTCTTCGGAGGTAACGGCAGTGTTCTGTATCCGTAGTGTGGTGGTGGTGGTGTCACAGGTTATACAGCAGTCCACATTGGTTGGAATTGTGCAGTTGAAATCAGCGAAAGTTACTGTATATATGTCAGTCATTCCTCAGATCTGATCAGGAAAATTCTAGTTCCTTCTCCTTTATTCAGAGGTAATCACTATTTGTGAATTTGTTTTGTAATTTCTGACCCATTTAAAAACACTATGTATACATATATTCATAGAAATCTATAACTCTGAGTGTTTTAAATTTAAGCAAGTGATAATGTATCATTTTGAGGTTACTGTTTTCTGCTTAGAGTTTTTGAGATCTGTTTGATTCATTTTTAACTACTACTTACAGTTTTCCATTATGTATTTTATTTTATTCCGCCCTTGCTTTGTTTGAGGACACTGGTTGTTAGCAGTTTTTTTTGCTGTTGCTCTTCCATTGTTTCTTTTTTGTATTACATTCTTCCAGGTAGGATTTGAGGGTGGTAATTCTGAGTCCGTGTATGTCTGAAGTGTTCTTTTTTTTTCCCTTGTTTGATTGATATTGTAGTTTATAATCATTTTTTCTCAGTTTGGAATATACTGTTTTATTTTTGCCTAGTGAGTTCTGCTATGTCATATTTCTCTGCCTTACCTGTTTTATCTTTTTGAAGCTTTATGAAATTTTCTCTTTAGTTTTGGTGTTGTGAAATTTCTTGTTTGTGTCTAGGTACAGGATGTTTTTCAGTGTTTTTAAATCTGTGCCGATCTGGGTACAGAATTTGATATTTCTTTGAGCATCCCCCCCTTTCCTGGTGGAACTATTAGATTTGTTACATTGTGGTTCTGTCCCCACATCTCAACAATTCCCAGACATACACTCCCTCTCTGTCTTTCTGCCCAGTGTTGTAGAATGCCCTCATATTCATCGATTTCCTCTTGCCCCTTTGTAATCCATCTCCTTCTGGCTTCCCAGTCCCCAGACAAAAATAGATCTGCTTTTTGACACTTCAGTTTGTGCTTTCTCAAATTTTAAATACAAGGAATCATGTAGTGTGTACTCTTGGGGGGGAGTGGACTAACTTATTTTATTCAACATAATTGTCTTGAGTAGTTCATGTATGCATATAGCAGAATTTATTCATGTGTTGGTGTGCATTTAGGTTCTTTGCAGTTTTTAGTGATTAAAATAAAGCATCTGTGAGTATTCATATATCTTTCCTCTGTGAACATGTGCTTTCATTTTTCTTGGTCAAATATTTAGGAATGTGTTGGCTGGATCCTATCATAGTTGCATGTTGCTCACTTTTTGAAAAGTTGTCAAAGTGTTTTACAGAATGGTGTTGTGTTGTGTTGTGTTTTGGTACGTTCCCACCAGGAGTGTGTGGGTCTCAGTTGCTCCACTCCTGGGCCATCACTTGGTGTGGACAGTCTTTGACATTCCTAGCATGCTGGTGGGTGTGTCCTGGTGGCTCACGGTTTTCATTTGCCCTTCCTTGGTGATTAATGATATGGAGCACCTTTGCCTGAGCTTGTTTTCCCAGCTTTACATACAGGTGAAGTTTGTGTTCAAACCTTTTGCCCATTAAAAAAGTGTGTTGCTTTAAGAGTTCTTCATGTATTCTAGACGCTAGTAACTTCTTTGTTGGTTACATGTTTTGCAAAATTTTCTCCCAGTCTTTGGTTTGCCTTTCTATTTCCTTAAGTATCTGGATTTTTAAAATTTGACTCTCCTCTAATTCAGCTTATCTACTATGTTTTTTATTTTAGTAATCAAAATATGAAGACTAATTTATTTAAAAAATCATTTTTCACCTTTTACTCTCCTATAATTATAATTTTAATTATACTTACACTTCTCCCTCTCCCTTGCTGCATTTGCTATTTATTATAACCCATTTTGTTAAGGTGTGACTTTGTAGAGTTTGTGACTTCTTTGGATTAGTCTTTTCTCAAATATTCTGTGATTATTGGATCTGTGCTCCTCCCCTTTGTGTTTAGACTTCCCTGTCCCAGCCTTGGGGGTGTAGGTAGCACATGTAGTGGCCGCAAGCTGGTCTAGGTGTGGAGACTCTGCTCCTTTAGGTTTTTTACCAGCCCATGTAGGACACTGGCCACTTTTTCAGCCCAAGCCCCATGCTCCCTGTTCCCATTGCAGAGTAGATGCTGCTGCTGCTGCTCTTCCTAGTTGCTTGGCACCAGGGGACGTGTATGTTTGGGGGGCAGGAGCACAGTTTACTCACCTGGCTGCTTCTACTGCGGAGTCATCTGGTCAGGTCATTTTTGATCCAGAGCTTCCTCCTGTTGTCCTTCAGTTAATAATTTTTTTTTTACCCTCTGCTATGGTGTCATCATGTTGGTGTCTCAGTTATTAATTTTTTAAAAACTCATACTTCTAACCCTGGCTGGTATAGCTTAGTGGGTTAAGTGCGGGCCTGTGAACCAAGAGATTTCGGTTCGATTCCCAGTCAGGGCACATGCCTGGGTTGCAGGCCAGTTTCCAGCAGGGAATGCACAGGAAGCAACCATACATTGATATTTCTCTCCCTCTCTCCTTCCCTTCCCCTCTGAAGATAAATAAATAAAATCTTTAAAAAAAATAAAAAATAAAAAACTCATACTTCTATAATTGCTTTCCCTTTATTTTTTAAAATTTCTTTTATTTAAAAATTTTTAAATTACAGTTTACATTTGATAGTATTGTGTTAGGTGTACAGCTCCTGTTCTCCATCTTTGGCGAGCCAACTCACTGGTTCCTGGGTGGTCTTGTCTGATGAAATCCCCTTCCTTCCCCTCCCTGCTAGAGACAGTTCATTCTTCCTGTGATTTTCCCCCTAACACTTAATATCTGTAGTTCCCGGTTTATGTGTCTGCCACTTACAATAACTTTATTCTATGTAAATTTCTGTCACCTTGAGTAACTCAGAATGGTTGGAATATTTTTCAGAGAATGAGAGTTTTGATTACATAAGGTAACAACTTGAGGCTTCTGGGGAAAGCAGGCCACGTAAGGTACCACATGGAGAGGCCTGCTCCGTGGTCTGGGTATCTCTTATTGGTAGGTTAATCTTGGGCAGGTTATTTAATCTTGTTTAATCTTCTTATAACACCATAATTTTAATAAGTATATGAAATTTGACTGCATGTATATATACATATGTCTTTATTATAAAAGTAATACATACTCATTAGTTTAAGGAAATTAAGAGCTAGAACTATAAAATTCTTAGAAAACAGATACAAGTTTTCATGACTGGATTAGTCAATGTTGTTCTTTTGTTTTTGTTTTTTAAGATTTTATTTATTTTTAGAGAGAGGGAGAGAAACATCAATGTGAGAGAGAAACTGCAATCAGTTGCCTCGTGTATGCCTTGACTGGGGACTGAACATGTGACCCGGGCAACCTGACTAGGAATCAAACCATGACCTTTGGCTTTGTGGGGTGATGCCCAGCCACCTGAGCCACACAGGACAGAGCTGGGCAATGGTGTTTTTGCTATGACACCAAAAGCACAAGCAACCAAAGAATGAATAGATAAATTGGACTTAATCAAGATTATGTCCTTTTTTTTAAAGATTTCATTTATTTTTAGAGAGGGAGAAAGAGGAGGAGAGAAACATCCATGTGTGGTTGCCGAGAGGCAAAACATGTCCCCAACCGGGACCCTGGCCCCCAACTCAGGCACGTGCCCTGACTGGGAATCGAACCAGCAACCCTTTGGTTCACAGGCCAGCACTCAGTCCACTGAACCACACCAGCCAGGGCACGATTAAGAACTTTTGTGCTTTAAAGGACACTATTATGAAAGTGAAAAGACAACCCACAGAAAGGGAGAAAATAACTGTACATCTTACAGCTGATAAGAGGCTTGCATCTATAATATGTAAAGAACTCTTAGAACTCAGTTAAGTTTTTAAAAAAAAACCAAAAATAAAAATCGGCCAAAGATCTGAATAGACAATTATTCAAAGAAGATACAAATAGCCAATAAGGTTGTGAAAAGATACTCAGTATCATTTGCCATTAGGGAAATGCAGATGACACCCACTAGGATAGCTACACAAAAAAGCAATAAGGAATGTTGACGAGGCTGTGGAGAAATCGAGCACTGCTGGTGGGAATGTAGAATGGTACAACTGCTTTGGAAAACAGTCTGGCACGTACTCAAAAAGGCTAAATGTAGAGTTATCATATGACCTAGCAATTCCACTCATAGGTCAATAAAATGTGAATTATACCTCAATAAAAAGTTATTTTTAAAAATTTAAATATGCAAGATTTTAAACTTATCCATATAATTGACTTATAAAAAATGTGTTTTATTGATTAAGCTATTGTAGTTGTCCCAGTTTTCCCTCTTGCTCCTCTCCTCTTAGTACCCCCATTCCCTCCAGTAATCACCCCCCTTTAGTTCATGTCCTGGGTCATGCATATAAGTTCTTTGGCTACTCCATTTTCTATATTGTGCTTAATATCGCCCTGTCTATATGTACCTACTGACTTGTACTTCTTAATCCCCACATCTTTTGTCCCCTTCTCCCTCTTCAAACTCCCAGCTGATAACCCTCCAAATGATCTCCATATCTATTATTCTATTCCTATTCTTCTTGTTTGCTTAGTTTGTTTTTTAGATTCAGTTTTTGATATTTGTGAATTTGTTGCCTTTTTAATGTTCATAGTTTCAATTTTCTTTTTCTTATATGATTCCCTTTAACATTTCCTATAATAATATCTTGGTGATATTAACTTTAACTTCAACTTTAACTTTTAACTTTACCTTGTCTGGGAAGCACTTTATTTGCCCTTCCATTCTAAATGATAGCTTTGCTGGATAGAGTAATCTAGGTCGTAGGTCCTTGCTTTTCATCACTTTGAATACTTCTTGCCAGTCCCTTCTAGCTTACAAGGTTTCTTTTGAGAAATCAGCTGACAGTCTTATGGAAACTCCTTTATAGGTAACTATCTGCTTTTCTCTTGCAGCTTTTAAGATTCCCAATTTATCTTTATTTACCTTTAGCATTTTAATTATGATGTGTTTTAGTGTGGTCCTATTTGCATCCAACTTGTTTGGGACTCTGTGCGTCCTGGACCCATATGTCTATTTCCTTCACCAAATAAGGGGCATTTTCTTTCATTATTTTTTCAAATAAGTTTTCGATTTCTTACTCCTCCTCTTCTCCTTCTAGCACCCTTCTGATTCGTATGTTGTTACGTTTGGCGATGTCCCAGAGGCTCCTTATTCTGTCCTCATTTTTTGAATTCTTTTTTTTCTTGCTGTTCTGATTGAATGCTTTTTTCTTCCTTATGTTCCAAATCTTTGATTTGCTTCTCCGCTTCACCCACTCTTCTGTTGTTCCCTGTAGATTTTTCTTTATTTCACTTAATGCAACCTTCATTTCTGCCTGGGTCAAATGAGTTCTTTGAGCATCCTGATAACCATTGTTTTTAACTCTGCATCTTATAGTTGCCTAGCTCCATTTTGTTTAGTTCTTTTTCTGAGTTTCGTTCTGTTCTTTCATTTGGGCCATATTTCTTTGTCTCCTCAATTTGGCAGCCTCCATGTCCTTGTTTCTGTGTATTAGGTAGAGCTGCTTTGACTCCCTGTCTTAGTAGCCTGGCCTATTGTAGAAAAGGCACCTGTAAATGGTGTGGAGTGGAGCCCTAGGTAATTGCCAGGGCGGGGCAACCCATTTCACTTCGTAGTGGCTCTGTGTGAGGTAGGGCTCAGAGAGGGGACAGTGACACTGCCTGCCTCTCTAAAGAGATTTGCCCAGGAGGAAGCTGCCTCCCGGCACTTGCTCTCTGGCTAGTCACTTCACTTTCTCCCTGTATGCCACTGGTGCTCTTCCAGCTGTTGACCTGGTGCTGAATCCCAGAGGGCATGGGTCTGCATAAGTCCTGAGACCTTTGAAGGCCCTTTAAGAGGAGTCTTCTGAGAATGCTGTGGTTTCTTCCACCATCCCAACCCCCATGGGTTTTTACAGCCAGAAATTCTGGGGACTTATTTTCCAGGCTCTGGACTCCTGGTCTGGGTGGTCTGATGTGGGGCGGGGGTCGTTGGCTTTCAAGGTGCCCTTCTCGACTTTTATCTGCCACACGTGAGTGCGTGACCGCTGGCTCCGCCATTTCTTTGCGCCATTCTGGTCTCCATGCCTCTCTGCATCTTCACACCTCCTACTTGTCTGGATGAGTGTGGCTTCTTTAAATCCTTGTTTGTCAGACTTCCATACAGCTCAATTTTCTGACTAATCTGGGTGATCCTTGTTTTGTAATCTAGTTATATTTTTTGCTGTAGTTGTGTGAGGAGGCGAAGCATGCATCCATCTTATCTGGAAGTCCATAATTGACTTTTTTAAAAATTGTATTTGTCTCTGCTTTAAAATTTTTTTTAACTGTAAGGAAAATACTAATTTGTTTACCAAGGGGACATAGTTTCTGGTCAGCAGAAAAAGTTCTCTGAGGAGAGGCACAGTCTTTCTGGGATGTAGGCACCCTCAGGTAGGGAGGAAGTTTGCAGTAGGGAGTCAGGTCACAGGATCTCAGTGTGTTGAGTGGATATGTATGTGCAGGCCTTGATGAAGCCTAATGACCCCCCAGGTTATGTGTGCTGGTGTTGTATAATAGTTTTTCTGGCCTTTGTCTCAGAGTCCTAGCACACAGGGGTGCCAGGGTGACAGGAGTGTCTTCACTATGCTAATAGAATGACACATAGTGGGGCTTCCAGATAGGTTCCATGCTGGTACCTGGAAGGACCAACCATGTGATTCAGAGCTAGTCCTGACCTCCAGGGAGGATAGCAGAAGGAATTGCAGATTGGTTTCAATCATGTGGCCAGTGATTTAGTCGTATCCACCTAATGAAACTTCAGTAACAGCTCTGGCCACTGAAGCTGAGTGGAGCTTCAAGGTTGGGGAGCACGTGGATATGCTGACAGGCCTTCATTCCAGGAGGAGAGGGCATAGAGACTACATTCCCTCCCAGACCTCACCCTTTGTGTTCCCTTGATAATAAAACTGTAATTCTAAGAATAGTCCTTTCCTGAGTTCCAGGTCATCTGGTGAAGAACCAAACCTGGGGTGGGTAGTGGGAACCTCCCAGTTTGGTAGCCAGTTGCTTCCAAGTTTGGGTGGCATCTGAAGTAAGGGCGTTCCTGGGAGGCTGGGGCCTGAATTAGTAGGGTCTGCGCTACTCCAGAAGACTAGTGCCAAAACGGAATTGTCAGACACCTAGTTGCAGTTGAAAGGGAGTGACTGGACACAGCCACCCATTTTTCTTTCCCATGGGTGACGTAGGGTAAACCTTGGCCAGACTTCTTGCTGCTTAAGAGTCCACATGAGTCAAATCAAACCTCATTTGCTAAAACATTTTTGAGAGTAAAATGCAGTTGAATAGATTAGATTTTAAACCTTAAGTTTAGCCTTACAGCCTAGTTGCAGCATCATTCCAAGAAATGTTTCTACTTTGTTGGCCTTTTTCCCCCTGAATGTTTTTCTTTTTATGTCATCAAATCCCTGAACTTTTATTTTCATTTCTATAAATTAAAATAATTGAATACTGTTATTACCCCCCCCTTTTCTTTTCAGATGGGACAAAGTGGTCAGGCCAGGATTTGAGCCTGACTGGCACAGCCGGTACATGGCATCACCATACTGCGTAGCCCCCAGCTGCATCTATCTCCTTGCCAAAACAGGAGCAGAGAGAGGAAAAGCATTTGAAAACAGGGCTTCTCAAGGAACAGAAAGGAAGAGGGAGGAGAAGGGTCAATTCCTGTTTGAGGGAGAGGCAGAAAGTTTTTAGTTGTTTGACGTCTTATGTGCCTTAGATCCAAGAGTGCAAATGTAGCAGTAGGATTGTTTTGCTGCCCTACTGTTAGGACAGTGGTGTAATTACAGCATGAAACTTTTTGGTGCATATTTTGAGTAAACATGATTTGGTTTACTTTGGTTATGACTCTGTTGAGTTCAGACTATTGAAGAAACTGATGTTTCTTCAGAATTTTAGTCCATTTTTCATTAGTTGGTTAATGAGGTAAGGAAATTCGTAAAGGATTTTAAGCTAGGGAACATCAGTAATATAAGCACAATTTAAGCTTCATTTATTGTTTCCTGCTCACAGTAACTAGCACTGAGGCAGGCATGGCACACTGAGCAGTTCCGTCCGCCCGCCCATTTACTGACCGAGGAGCCTGCAGCTTGAGCCCCGGCATTGTGTTAGGCCCATCAGGAAACGGCATCTGAGGCTCTAACTGCACGCTTCCCCTGTTAGAGCAGCAGTTTACAATTTCTGTTCTTATTTTCTGTTTTTTTTTCCTTAGTAGGGGAAAGGAGGTTAAGTGTTGCTGTTGTTTCATGCATGAGATTTATAAGTGAGATCAATTTTAATTTTGAATGTTAGGTTTGGGTCTCTTGGCAAAACAATTTTTAAAAAAAAATCAAGTAGGGAAAACTCGCTTCAGTGCTGGAAATGAATTATTTACTTGTTTGTACACTCCCTACATTCAAAATTGACTTAATGCAATAGCGTATAGCATCAGATTTGGGGCATGGCTATTAATTTGTGTGTCTATTTTGTGAACCTAACTCTTCATAGGAAGTTTGAACAGTTTTCATTGTGTAATGGTTCTTTAGAAACCGCACTTGGATATAGCTTGTTCATGTCTACTGTATGTTTAATTGCTTTCTAACCTTGTTTATGGAAGTTTAAAATGAAGTCTTGAAAATGGTATGATAAAAATGTTTGAGATGGCTTAAAAACAATGCTGAATAATTTAACCCTTAGCATTTTTGTTTCGAGCTTCTGTTTACTACCTACATTGGTTGACAAACTACTCTGGCCTCACTCTGCCTGTTTTGGGGTGAGGTTTTATTGGAACTAAGCCCACACTCATTACATTTATATACAGTGTTTGTCCACTGTGGTCTACTGTGTGGAGGATTTTATCCGGTCCTGCAAACATCTAGATCTGAAAGAGTCATTTCTCCCCCGTATGTCACTAAACTAGCCTTTGAGCTTCACATGTATTTCTTTTCCCTCTCTAGTTAACTGATTGCTTCACTGAGATTTATCTTCCCTTTTTTCCCTGCAACAGGATCGCTGTGTGGGTAGGGAAGTGATGCTGTCTGAAGGTGACATGCTCTCCTTTCCTCCTCCTGTCCTCTTGCTCCCTATTTTGGCCTCCTGGTAATTGGGGCGGGGTGGGGACAAGGGGCATGTTAGCCTAAATTAAAATGAAATTGCCTTAACTATTTTTCCCCCTTAACTTGAAAAAGTGGGGAAGGGCAGACAGTTTCCTGGGCTGTAGTTAAGAAGTAAGAGTTACCTAGCTTTTCCCAAAACCTGTTTTGGGGTCATGAGGTCTTTTGAGAATCGGAATGTAGCAGAGCTGCTCCTGGCAGGGGCGGAGGGTGATGTATGTTGAAATACATCATCATGGAGAACTTTTGGGGAGTAGGGGGTGAGGATTCAGCAGATTCCAGGTTAGGAACCCCTGCTCTAGCCCCTCTGCCAGGAATCGATTGAGGAAACAAAAAAAAATGGACTTTAAGGCTGGGACATAAAGCTGATGTTAATTCAACTCTGAGGAATTATGTGTTCTTCACTTATTGTTATACCTGAGGATTTGTTTAATACTCGTTGATCAGTTTGCAAACATGTAACTATAAATGTGTGATTTTAATATTCTATGTAATTTTGATGATGACCACTAGAACTTCAGGTATAGATATTTGAGAAAAATAACTATTTTAAAATACTCTCAGGAAAAAAAGGTCACTGTCTTAGGCTAGCTTGATCAGTGTTTTCAGATTGTGAAGTGAGAAAGATTAAGCACCGGATGTAAGGACTTGCATCTGCCAGCTTTTGCTTTGTGCTTCGCAGTAGAGTTGTGAAGGCCCATTGGTTGGGATGCTTGTTTCCAGTCTTGACCTCTCTCCACTTTCGCATGAGCCTTCCACCCGACCAGTGTTTCCTGAACTTTATTCATTGAATACCATCTTCATGATTTGCCTTTCTGTACATTTCCTGGCTGTTCTTTAAATCAACTCACTTTTTTATTTTTAGACAGGGGAAGGGAGGGAGAAAGAGAGGGAGAGAAACATCAGTGTGTGGTTGCCTTTTGCATGCCCCCTACTGGGGACCTGGCCTGCAACCCAGGCATGCGCCCTGACTGGGAATCAAACCGGCAACTCAGTGCACTGAGCCACACTGGCCAGGGCTCAACTCACTTTTTAACACTTAAATTTATGCATATAATTATTGTGTAAAATATGGGATTGGTGTACTAATTCTTTTCTATTTGCCACTTAAAGGAACATGTACAGATTGGGTTTGTCCCACTTTAAATAATCTTTTATCTTTCTAGAGAGCTTCCAGTCCAATTTTGGAAACACTCCCCCATGTGCTGGAATTTGAAAGCTCTGACCTTGAGCCAGAATATGCTCTATAGAAGCTATGTGTACCTAGAAGTATTAGAGGAGAGAAGGGTTCAAAGGATGGGTGGGTGCTCCTTTGCTTGGGCAAATTCATATTCTGAATATGGAGATAAGTGGCTGTGTGCATGGCAGAGCTTGGCATCCTGGCCTTGCAGTGGTTAGTTTGTTTTTTTTTAATCTGGACACACACACACACACACACACACACACAAAGTATGTTTATATCTCTAAATTTCATAAGTTTTATTTTCTTTTACAGGTTTGATCTTGCTCTTCTACCTTGTCTTTTATGGGTTCCTGGCTACACTCTTCACGTTCACAATGTGGGTTATGCTTCAGACGCTGAATGATGAGGTTCCAAAATATCGTGACCAGATTTCTAGTCCAGGTAATTAACTTGCTGTTGTCGTGGTTTTTATAGCTTCGTCACAAATGTTTGACAGAGCAGATAAAAGATTGTTAAACCTTGGTGGTAAATAATGTAAGAGTTTGATTTTGTTAATTGTTTAATATTTACACACCGATATAAAGACCTTTAATATTTACATACTGATACAAAGACCTTTAATATTTACATACTGGGCTGATAAATCTTGTGTTCTTTGCCAGGAGTAAGCAGAAATGAATGTTGAGAATTATACTAAAGCCAAGTTTGACCAATGCATTTGTAGGTACGAATGGCTTTTATGAATATATATAGCTGTTTCACTTTATCTTGAGTTACTTTACTTATAAAGTATATATTTGGGCTCTAGCTCAGGTTAGAGCCTTGGTCTTATAAAATACGTACTTAATGTTTTTTTTAAGCTTAGTATGGAAGTGGTAAGAAATATTAAATAATGATACCTTAATAGAGAATAAAATGAATGTACTTTTAATGTGCTTCTGCTTTATTAATAATCTTAGGGAGGGGATCAGGATACTGGAGAATATACTTTAGCACAGAAAAAAATCTTAACTGGAGGATTGTTTAAATCACATTGTCTTCCTTCTGGTTTTATTTATTTATTTAAAATATTTTTTTAAATTGATGATTGATTTTAGAGAGAGCAGAAAGGGTCGGGGGGGAGAAACATTGATCAATTTATTTATGCATTAATTGATTGCTTCTTGCATGTGCCCTCATTGGGGATCGAACCTACAAGCTTGGTGCATCAGGACGATGCTCTAACCAACTGAGCTACCCAGCCAGGGCTAAAACAGTCTTTGAATGCCAGCTCTGCCTTCATTGTTGGACATGGCTCTTGTCTTCAAGATGCCAGCTATTTTTATAGAAGTAAGATAATATGCCAGAACCCTAGTGTATACTGCCCAAAATGTGAACGGCTTCTAGAGACAATAGAAATGGAAGGCTGTACGTGAAGGAGTGGGATCTGGGTAGCAGGCAGGACAAGGAAGGTGGGAGTCTAGCAGGAGGTTTCTGTCTGGAGCAGCGGTTCTCATCCAGCATCGATTCTCCCACCGGAGCCCATTCAGAAATGTCTGGAGATGGTTTTTGGTTGTCACACTGGAGCAGTGCTACTGTGAACAGAGGCCAGGCTTGTTCCTAAATAAACATCCACAGCACACAGGACACCCCGCCACAACAAAGAACTATCCAGTTCAAACTGTCAGTAGTGCCAAGACAGGAGCCTCGATCTGGATCCTTGCTCACTGCACGGACTTGTGAGCCATGGCAGCAGCCAAACTGGACCAATTTCCTCACCTGCTTTTTCTTAGAACAGCGTGTTCTCATGGCTTTTCCTTTGTTTGCAGCTAATACCTGTCTAAACATCATGAATAACGCTTAACCCTGTCAGTTTATTTGACTGAGTATCAGGCTAGCTCCATGCTAATTTTCCCACATCTCTCATTGTAGCTATTTTCTTTCAACTTAGACTAATTTTAAGATAATTATTTTTCTTACTACGTCAGTTATGTGAGTTAATTACTATTGAACATAATCTGATCTGTTTTAGAAATATTAAACTCTATTTATAATTGCATGAATAATTTAAGCAGTAAAATGTGTTTAACATATTTAAGTACAGTTTTAAACTGAGTTCCTTAAAATTATTTGCTAAATGTATTGTGGTTCTTAATGTATCATTAGTTTAAGTAAATGAATGAATATGCACACACTCGTATGTATGTATAATATTAAATAAGTATACATTAGTTTGTTAAACATTATTTTTTTCTCTTCATAAATGGATTATGGGCAATTTTTGTTTTTCTTCTACTTGTATTTTCTAAGTTTTTTTTTAACAGTGACCATCACTGCAATATATCTGTGCCCAGTAAAATAATTGCTAGCTTCGAGCTGACATATGTATATATCTCACAAACACATACTGCCGATCCACACCCCTAGAGATACACACACACTCATTCCCCAGCAGTTGAAGCTGGGAAGAGGTAAGTAATTGTAGTCTTCACATGCTGGGGATGGTCTTGGTTTGGGGTAAGCTGAGATGTGCTTGGAGTCTGGTGTGTCACAGCTGTGGCTCCCTGCACTGTCCCGCTGTGGTCCATTTTATGTGAGAGTTCAAATGGGCTGTCAGATCACAGGAGCTGGGGCTCTGGGAGCATCGCTGTGCAGCCTCAGAAGGCTGGTGCCAGAAATTGTTTTAACATTCGTACAAAATTTTGTAAATTATTTTTAAAATTCTCTTAGAAATTAGTCATGTGAAGGAATGCAGTTTCTAAATATAACATTTCTCCATGTTTTTCTTTAAAATTAATTTAGAAATCTGCATGTTTTATATTGGATTTTTCTTAAAAGGTAGGTGTTTATACAGGTACATGCAAGCTGCTTTGACTCCATTTTTGGGTTGTGGTGTGTGTGTGTGTGTGTGTGTGTGTGTGTTCGTTTTTTGCTTGCAGTATAATACAGCTTGTTCCTGCTATAAAACCTAAAGAAAAGCAAACTGTCACACATATATAGATTATTCTTTCCGATATCAGATGATCAGAGGTTTTATTTTGCTGTAGACCTAAGAAATATCCAGACTTGTAGAGAATTTTGATAAGAGTTTATTTGGATCAAACTGATGACATTGCTGGGAAGCAAAATCTCAGATGCTCCCCAGAATGACAGTTTGCAGTTTAAGGGGGTAATGTAAGGAAAATTACCGAAAGGGGCGAGAAAGCTAGGCTCTGGGGATTGGATTACAGGATAGTTAAAATTATTGATGGGATTATTTGCTCTTCTTGGGGGTAGCTACCCTCTGTAGGGGTCTGAAAAAGAGGCATGTGAAAGGTTTGTTAAGTAGACGCACAGAAACAATGGCCAGGTTTTGCTTAAGGCAAAGATAACCTTTTACTGGAGAAATTACAGGCCTGAGATGGGACTACCAACCGTGACCTGCCCAGTTAGGAATTTATGATTAGATCATTCTGTGAGGTTCCTTTTGGTCAGATTTATTAGTGCACCTTTTTTTCTCTACACTACATTAAATACTTTCATTAAAAAAATAAGTTACTACTGATATTACAGTAATTTTTCTGTGGGTGGAGTAGTTAGAAAAGAGAGGCATTCTGGATCATACAAATTCAGGTGGTCTGCTGTGTTGTCGTGGTGGGTGAGGGTGGAGTTGGCTCGTGGGCTCGTTGGTGCCCCATACAGAGTGAGGTTGCCTTGCCATTTAGGAACATTGTTTCATCGTATTTGGGCTGTAGTTGGTCTAGTTTAACTCAAGAGCTGTACAGTGCAACCCAGGCAAGTATTTGTGGTTTAAAAGAAGCTGGATCTGGTTTAAAAAGAAATAGATGTCCATAGGCAGCAATTCTAATGAAAACTACAACAGCACTTTTTATTTGTATATTTTTCAGATTCAAAGCAAAGGGGAATGTTTAGAAGCTAATGAAAATTTTAGGATTGTTTTTAAGCCTTTTTGCAAAACCAAATTAACAATCTAGATCTAATGCTTTTTAATGAAGAAAGCTTATATTAAAGTCGGAAGCCTGAGTATGTTACTTACAGATAAATATGTTTTCTGTTAATAAACTCATAAAACATGTACTATATACATGAGTGTGGGCTCCTGCTATGAAATTGTTGGTGGTTATACTCCAAATTCAGTATGAGAGAACCACATTTTTTTTTTAAAGATTTCATTCATTTTTAGAGAGAGGGGAAGGGAGGGAGAAAGAGAGGGGGAGAAACACCGATGTGTGGCTGCCTCTTGCATGCCCCCAACTGGGAACCTGGCCTGCAGCCCAGGCATGTGCCCTGTCTGGGAATCAAACCTTTTGGTCCGTAGGCCGCCACTGGATCCACTGAGCCACACCAGCCAGGGTGAGAACCACAGTTTATAGAGCAGTGTTTATAGTTGAAGGAAGGAAGATTTCACCAAGAGTTGAAACTCTCTAGGCCTCATTCACTGAGTCAGGTGAGCTTTCTTCACGAATGTTTCCATACTGCTGTTTGAATGACAAAGGGGCTGTTTGATTTGTAAAAATTTTTCTCCACATATTAATGGCACATTGGCAAAACCAAAAATATCTGATAGAAAATGAATATAGAAAGTGCACAGTAAAACTTGCCTCTTTTGAGGAACAGAGCAATTACAGTTAATGGTAGCCCACAGATTTGGGGGAGTTTCTAATTGGCCTGAGTGATTTTGAGGATTTGAGATTCTTTCGCAGTAGATGTCGACCTCCATAGTCAGTAGTAGGAAGGTCTGGGTAATTTCAACCTGCCTGTGAGCACAAATGCCCATGTAACTTACTGAGATCCGTTTTTTAGGGGTAGGAGGAAAGAGAGAAGGGAATTTACTATAGTTAATTTCCCCCTTTCTCCTTTATCTCGTTACAGGACTTATGGTCTTTCCAAAACCAGTGTCAGCGTTGGAGTATTCATTCAGTCTGTCTGACCCACAGTCCTATCAAGGGTACATTGAAGACCTTAAGAAATTTCTAAAGCGTAAGTGTCTTTTCTTAGAGTAAGATAAAAGATTTTAGTTATTATGGAAACTAATACCAAATTATGATTACATTGGGAACATCATTCTTAGAGTTTATTTTACCTGTTTTTTTTTTTCTATCAGACATGATCAACTAAGAGGACTTGCAAGTAGATCCTATGATTAGTTGTGATATTCTAACTTATGGAACAAGGGGATCTAAGCCTGTGGGCAATTGAATTTTTTTACCCTGTAAGAAGTACATCAGTAAGTTCTTTGAGACATAACATGTATATCTGCATTAAAATGGAAAGTGTTTGAGGAATAAAGTAAAACTACATTATATAAAATAATGCCTCTGAGTGCTTGGATCTTTTGCATCCAGCATTGTGCTTGTGTGGGGAACAGAGACTTCATTTAAAAAAATCTCTGTATTGGTTTTGAGGTGTTTGGAGTTACCAGTTGTAAAGCTTTCTAGTAGCCACCCTGGCCCAGTTTTTTCTTGCATTTTGCTTGGCTTAACCCAATGGTATTAACATGAATAATCATCAGATGCCCTGGCCTCTTGGCTCTTGATCGTCCCGCCTTTCCTCGGCCACACACCCCTACAGCCATTCCTTGAACGTGTAGGATTCCATTGCCAAAATCCCGGATTAAGGCTTTCCCACCATAATGTTCTGTCCTCGCAGTTTGCTTGTCTAACTTTCCACCACTAGTCTTCTGCCTCATTCAGACTTTCAATTCACTGGCCCTTTTATCCTAGCCCCTCACACCCAATCTTCCTTTTTATCAAAATTCCATGGTTTCTTATTTCTTTTTTACTCTTGCCAGTATTCTAAAATCGCCTGCCTCTGTGTTTGTCATACATTGCATTGGATGGAGCCATAAAATTCCTGGATGAAGCTCTTCCTTAGAACCTGCCCATGCTGCCAGGTGCTGCTGAAGAAACATTTTCAACAGGACTAATTAGCATTGGACTACTTGATCATCTCCCTCAACCTGCTCCATTACCTGACATGACTGTGGAGTTGCTCTGGATAATTATTTCCAACCTCTGCTCAAACCTCTAAACTTCCCTACCTTTTCCTTTAGAACCCACTTTCTTCATGCATGGTCATGTGCCACATACTGATGATTCAGTCAATGACTGCATTTCCCACAGTGATCCCATGAGATTATAGTGGAGCTGGAAAATTCCTGTTGCCTAGCAACAGAGTACCTGCCAATCTAAACACATACACCAATACTGTTGTGTCACAATTGCCAACAGTATTCAGTACAGCGGCATGTTGTACAGGTTTGTACCCTAGGAGGAACAGGGGAACAGAATTTGTTACCCCAAAATGCCTGTGGCATAGGGATTGTTTTGGGCTGGTTAATTTGAAGACACAGCAGCCTTGGGAGCAGTTCTGAAAACCAACGAGAAGTTACCCTTGCTAAAAGACCTTTACATTTGTCAGGACAATCTCCATGTGTAAGGGGTGGACCTTCTCTCAGGAAACTCTTTATTAAGATAAAGAGTTGCACACAGAAAACAGCATGCAAACCTGCTTAGCAACCTTACCCTTGTTTGCTGTGCTTTTCTCCCATAACTACACCCCCACCCCAATGCCTTCCTTTGTTTTCAGCTGCAGATGGTATTTAAGGTGGCAGCTTTGGGCCATTTTGGCAAGGTACCCTGTTTACCTCGGTTTCTCCCGTGTATACAGGAGGTACACATGTTACTAAACTCTTGTTTTTCTCCTGTTAATCTTTTATTTGTGGGGATGACTCAGCCAAAAATCCAAAAGGACAGGAAAAATGCCTTTTCCTCTCCTACAGTCATAGGCTGTGCCATCCAGGTGTGTATAAGTGAACTCTTTGGTGTTCGCACAAGGAGGAGCTCACCTAAGGATGCATCTCTCAGAGCAGACCCCAGTCACTGAGTGGCACATGGCTGTCACCTTTGTTTCTGCTTCAAGAGAAAATTGAAACCCAGATGGAAATTCCCCCGTTTCCCCGCTGCTGGGACAGCCAGCCAACAGTCACGCCCATTGTGTCTGTGGCGCACTTCCTGCCCTGAGGAGGGGGGCTGCGCTACCAGCCAGGCTGTGGCCCCCACCCCACTCCTGGAAACATCTTACTGTTTGCAGCCTTTTCCTAGGTGTGTGGGTCCTCTTTATTGGATCTCTCCCATCAGCACATGCAGAAACCCTCGGTTCTTTCCCATTTTAAATCATAATCCTCTTTTGATCCCACATCTTCTGTTAGTTGCCCTCCTAAGTCTCTTTCCCTTCATCGTTAAAAGATACATTTATTTGTTAGATAGGGTCCATGGTTTAAAAATCAAATACTAAAGAAAGGTTTGTAATGAAAATAGTTCCTTAACCTACTCCTTCCTAGCTGCAGTCTTGTTTATTCAACAAGTACTTGCTTTGAGTGCCTTCTCTGTGTCAAGCACTCTTCTGGGTTCCATCAATACACACAAGAAAAATCCCCTTGTGGCTCTTCCTGCCCCGTGGTGCATCAGAAGGTAATCGGTGTGTGGAGGAGAACAAGGCAGTGAAGGGGGTTGGGGGGAGCTGGGAAGGTTGCAGTTTTAAAGGGTGGGCCAGAAAAGCCTCCTATCACTTTGCTGCAACTTCATGGGGTCTTTCAGGACGAACACTTAGGTTCTCCAGTTCACTTAGGTCACACCAAGAGTTCTCTTTAAGACACTATTGCACTGTATATGAACTGCGTAGTAGTGAGTATCTTCCAGTACGCTGAGCTCAGTGAGAGCAGGGGCCAGGTCAGGCTTGCTCACTGTTGTGCCGCGCCTGCCTAACGCTGTGCCAGTGCAGGGCAAGCATCGGGCAGGCATTGATAGTTCTCCCTCTCCTTTCCTGCCCTTCTCCAAGTTGTAACCTTTTTACTCTTTTACCACTTTGAGTCAATCTAGTTACCTCTGTGTCCACTAAAAACACCTTCCTCTAAGCTAACATCAGCTCTTAGCTCTGTTTCAGGTCCCCTTGGTATAGACTACACAGCACTGTGTATCTTCAGACCCTTCAGTTAAGATTTTCTATGTAATACCTGTCTTCCCCGCACACTGTAAGCTGCGGAAGGGCAGCAGCAGTGCCTTTTTATGTCCTCACCATTGTGTCTTGGGCCAAGAGCATAGAAGGCATTCGGATGACACCATAGCTGGCTTGGACCACCTGATGGCAAGAAAAGAGATCTGTAATCCAGCTTGGATCATTGTGGAAATGCCTAACTTCAGAGCACTAGATAAAGGAACAGACTTAGCATTCTTCTCCTAAAATTATCTAATAATTAGCATTGCTGTTTTTGTCTTTGAAGAATGTTGCCCAAAGGAGGATATATTCCTGGTTGTTTTTAAGATCTCTCTTCAGCTGATCTGTGCACACATGTATGTTTTCTTTTTAGCATACGCTTCGGAAGCACAGAACAATTACAAGAATTGTAATGATGGAGCACTCTTTGAACAGCCGGGTCCGGTTTATGAAGCATGTCGGTTTCCTGTTACCTTACTTGAAGAATGCAGTGGGGTTAATGACCCTCACTTTGGCTACTCCAGTGGACACCCTTGTGTTCTTGTGAAAATGAACAGAGTATGTACATGTTTTGCTGCTGTTGGTGCTTTTTCCTAATACCCTCTGTTAAGCTGGCAAGTATTTTTAAAATATTACCTCATTTAGGGTAGCTTTTGTAACAGGGTAACAGTGGTATTGATTGACCTCTGGAAAAATTCACACAGGAAACAAGATTGGTTCACAGATTAGTCATGGTTTAGGGAGTACAAACATCTTCCGTGTTTTCGCTTTCAGAGGCAGCAACATGCATTTAGGTGCCGATTAATGCCTCACGGGGTGGGTCCACGCCCAAAGCATGGTTTTGTGAACGTGCAGCGCTCATCTTTGAGTCCTGTGTGGTAAAGTGATTCAACTCCTGTGGGGAGTATATGAAATCTTGACTTACATTTAGTAGGAAAGCATATTTTTATAGTATATGTATGTATAGTTAAGTAGTAGAAATACAAATAAAGTTGCACTGCAGTGAGCTCAGTTACAGCCAATTAGCAGCATCTTGCTGTGTTGTACAGGAGAGATGCCTGAATTGGATAGCCGTTAGTAGGTTCAGAAGCTGATGTTGTCTCCCCGTGTAAGTGATAATAACTTGCCTTCCTGATGCAAAGGAAGCTGCTCCCCTCCTGTAGTGAACTGGTCCCTAATCCCTGTGCATTGCTGCTCTCTGAACGTTGCACTGCAGAGCCACGTTCTGATACAGTCATCCTGCTGAGGCCTGCAATGTCTCCCCTCAAAATGCGAGGGCATCCCTGGGCATTTACTCAGGGTAAGAGCAGATTCTTAAACAGGTGGAGATCATGAGTTCAGGTGTCACTAAAGTCATTGTCCCATAAGCAGATGGCTCCCATTCCTAGTAGGAATATAGCTTCAGTTGTCTGTAGTTGGCGCTGCCGAATAAGGAGTTCCCTGTGGGGAGGGCCAGCCAGACCCTAACATGCCCATACTGCCGCCCCGCCAGCCCCTCCTCCCTTCCCCTCCCTCAGTGGACAAGGACCATTTCCTGTCTGTCCCGCAACCCTCTAGAAATCATTCCGCAACACTGTCTGACACAGAGTAGGCACCAATAAACGACTGAGGGCTTTTTCGGCAAGACTTTATTAAGAATTAAGGTTAACAAAGCAAGCTAAAAGTAGCGTGAAACTAGAAAATCTAGCTTGTAAAATGAATTAAATTTTCCCCTTTAACAGGGATGCCTTTTATAATCCCAACCTCCTAGGAGTGTCTTCAGGACACTTAGATTGCTGGAAAACCTATTCCTCATAGAAAGCTAAGAGAAATTTCAGTTCCTTCTCCCACGGGACCAACCTTCTGAGTTTATTTTCTTTTAATATGTCCTCTTTGAATGATGAGGGTCTGAGATTATCGTTGCCAACAGGAGCAGGCTTTGCAGAGCATGACAGGAAGACAACATCGGACACACAGAGATCAGTAATGAGATGTGCACACCAACTGGAGTTTATTCCAAAGTCATTACGAGGGCAAGGATGGTTACTGCTGCTTATATTATTATCTAGGTTACTCTGATACCTGTTTTTTGTGAGGAATATTTACAGTTACAGGCATTCACATGTAAAATTTATATAAATTCAAAATGCCAAAAATTTCACAAAATAGATGGATATGTTATTCAGGCAAGACTTATGTCAGCTACAAACATGAAAGTAGGTTCATTCTGTAGAACTCAGTGGTGCTGTGAGAGTCTTCTTAAAATGGGATTCTTTAACTTCCTTTTTAAATTTATTATAGAGAGAAACACATCTATTTGTTTTTCCACTTATTTATGCATTCATTGGTTGCTTCTTGTACATGCCCTGACCAGGGATCAAACCCATAACCTTGGTGTATTGGGATGATGCTTATTCAGTGGAGCTACCTGGTCAGGGCATGACCTAATGTTTTCATGAAGAACAGTTAATTAATTATATTATGCCTATGCAATTCTGCAGTAATTGTTTGCTTTAATTATTTGGTCATAAAATAATGGAATTAAAAGGTTTCTGTTTAAGGATAGCAAGTGCAGTACTGTGCTTTGGTCAATTCTTTGGTAACTGATTTATTTCCTAGATTGGCCTAGTACAGTAATAAGATAGTTGGTAAGATTATTATATTGAAAAGTCCATTCTAATTCTTTAAAGTAATTAGCATAAAAGGCACAAGTAACAGGGTTTTAATACACAGAGTTACTGTTCGTCTCAACCCTTGCCCTCCCGGTCCCCAGCAACAAAAGGTCTGATGTATACATTTGTGATGTTTCAACAATCAGTATTTTTTTCCCTTAGATAATTGGATTAAAGCCTCAAGGAAAACCAAGGATAGAATGCTCTGTTTCTAAGGTTAGTATTTTAAAAATAACCCAACTTTTGTTAATGCTTTAAAGTCTTCTGTAGCAGCGGTCCCCCGCCTTTTTGACACCAGGACGAGTTTCGTGGAAGACAATGTTTCCAGGGGGGTGTTGGGGGAAGTGGAGGCGGTGGAGCTCAGGCGGTAAGCTTCCACATTCCTAACAGGCCACTTGACCTGCACTGCTCCACCACCCTGGGATTGGGGACCCCTGCTCTATAGGGACATTCTTAGAGGAATAAAATTTCACTAAACTTTGTGGGTAGCCCTTCTCTCTTTGCTCATGATAATTTAAAAAGACTTGTTTACCATGTGCATTTGATTTCACACACGTTGCCTTTGCAGCTCCACATACCGTATTTCATTTTCTAAGATGCACTTTTTTCCCAGGCTTAATAACACTGAAATTGCGGTCAGCCTACAATTAATGATATCTTATCATAAGATTTTTTTTGGTCTTAATAGTACATAAAGTAGTGTATATCAATGCAATCTGAGATTTAATAAAACAGTAGGTTTTCCTTGAGGTAGAAGCATTGTTTTTCTTTATTTCTCTCGAGTGTGCTGTGCAGCCTTCATCTCATAGTTTCTTTTGTTTTCTCTCCACTCTGCAAGTGCAGCTAAGATGAATATGTCAACCGTGGGTAAGAGAGCTCTGAGGAGAAACTTTTAAGTCTAAATTTAATTCTATCATTTTGCAAAATATCAACATTCCAACTTCAATTGTACGTCAGAAGTATTTTAGTTGAAAGGTTACGCTGAAATCACTTCTGATGTTGTTTGTGGAAGAAGAAAAAAGTACTTTGTTTTAACCATGAATGGATTTCTTGTTTGGACAGACACTTGCTCGGTGGTTCCCTAATTCAGTCATGCATCAGAATCACTTGGAGAGAGCCTGCTGATTCCCATTCCTGAAGTTTCTGACTCCATTGGTCTGGGGTGGAGGTCACAATTTGCATTTTTACCTGAAGCATCCAGGTGATGGTGATGCTGCCGGCCTGGGGCCCACACTCTGTGAACCCAGCTTTAGAGCATCCCATATGAATACAGCACAACGTCAGGAAGTTTTTGGTTCCTCGTCTGGGTTGAGGTGCACATATGTGACCACAGGCAGGCCACTTTATCTCTCTGTGCCGTATTCAGCTCAGCAGGAAACTTGGATAAGAAGCCAGAATCTCACTTAAAGCCAGAAGTTCTATCAAAGCCAAGCTTTTCTTGATAAACAAGTCCTTCTAAAAACCTAGTGAGCATATACTGTTATCTCTTGAGACAAAGGAAAACATTCCAACTCTAAGCTACATTTAGAAGCAGTGTTGTGTAACTCCCTAGGAACCTCCGTGCTTTCAAGTCTTCCCAGCAGAAAGTCCCTGAAGCTTGGGTGCTAGGCTTCAGCCACGCACACGAGTGCTAATTTCACGACAGTGTACCTGTCCCGTATGCGGGAGCTTCTGCTGCTGTGTGTGAGCACACAACATCGATAGCTCGGAGGGTGGCTCGGAGGGTGGGTCTCAAGAGCCAGTGCCACCCAGAAGGGAAAACACACGTGCATTGAGGCCATAGGGACAAAAGCTGAAAACAGCCCTTCCATAAGGTTTCAGTTTTATAAACTTTGGCCAGTATAAAAAACCTCCATGTAACTCATCCCTTAGGGTTTTACATGGATTTTTCTCCTTGTTTATTTGTTCTGTATCCTTTGCGTTTAGAAAAATTGGGGGAAATGTTAATGAAAAATCATGATCTGATTACTCAGATTTCAGATTGTTTTTGTTATGTGGAAAGTATATGCACTAATCACAACAGATGGGGTCATTTAGGTTTGGGATGGTTTTGTTTTTAGGAAAAGCACACAGAATTAGAAGAAGGGCTTGTAAAACTTGGCATTTCACTCCCAGGCTGGTCACGAAGGAGTGACCCGGTGGGGTCCCTGGGTGCTAGTGCCCCTCCCTGTAGAGCAGCTGGAAGCGTTCCCTGCCCAAGCGCTGGTGACAGGGCCTGCTCTGAACAGGCAGCATTTAACATGTCCGTGTCATTCCTTGTTTTGGTGTTTTATTTTCTTACGAAAGTGAATCGTGTTCATTTGCGAAAATTTAGAAAAATGCAGAAGAAAAAAATGATCATGCTACCCAGAGATGATCACTGCTTAGAACATTTGATGTGCATTCTTTAAATAGTTTGTGGGTGCTGATTGTACAAAAGGAACAAAATACATTAAATTTAAAACTTTATTTTGTTTTCAGGAGACCTGGGTGGCAGTTAATAAACTTTTGTATTTAGTCACTTGTAGTTCCAATGTGGGCCCATTGCATGTACCTAGGAAACTGTGACACGTATGCTTTACGCTGAAGTAGCTCATTATTCAGGCACGCATTTCGGTATTTCACAGTTTCCAAATGCTTGTTTTCACAACAGGTATAAGATACAAGTTTAAGTAAAAGCCTGCCAACATTGGGGATCAGGTAGAAACCAAGAGAACAGTTAAGAGTCTGTCGCACCTGGGAAACCTCGAGCCTCAGCCCGTTCCCCAGAGCCTCAGCTCGCCCCTGTCACTGACCCTGCCCTCCTGTGGGCAGTCGGGCCTCAGTGAATGAGGTAGACATCAGTGAAGTGTGGTGCCTGGCTGGAAATTCGCACTGAAATAAACTAACCCAAAGGAAACCTTTTACATTTTGGGGGAACATCTCTGTTTCTGTGAATTTAAGATCATCTTAAGGAAAAGTAATTTATACAAAAGCAATGCAGAAAAGTACTCACATTAAAGCCGTTATTTTTTCTCTGATATAAAATGGTATTTTTTAAAAAAAATAAGTACAGTGCTAGGGTGGTGTTGGAAGAGTGGATGTAAAATGGCCTGTACAACGGTCATTCTCTCGGACCTGTTACCCTCTGCACTGTCCCCATGGCGGTGGACTGGTCATGAGCACTGGCCCTCTCTGTGGTCTCCTCGCTCTGTCCTCCATCCTGGCTTCCCTGCCACCCCGGGTCCATGTGCTGCATGACTGTTAGCGAAATAAGCTGTGGTGTTCTGTGTGTGCTTTCAAAAATAGAAGTTAGTATGTTCAATTCAGGAACTCGAGCATTTAGTAATGTTTTATTTTACTTAGTACTTAGTAAACTTGCCACTGATTTTAATCATTGTCTATATGTTATCTAGTATGTGTTTAAATTACAGTCATTAGAATTAGACCTATTTGGAATGTTACAAGAGAATTTTTATAAATTGCTTATTAAGAAGAACACTAGAAATAGCTAATAGCAGGAATGAGTTGGATTATAGATGGTGATTAGATTTGTATATTTATCATGTTTATCTGTTTTTATAAAGACGTGGCATATAATTCCAATAGACTCATAAATACTTTTGATTTACATGTGCTCATAAACTTATTTAAGTGAACTGTGGTGTTTAAATTAAGAATTTTTTTTTTTTTTTTGCTTGGAGTATCTTAAATTTTTCCCTAATAGTTTTTGTCCGTGTCACCAAGCTTCCTCCTCTAGTCACAGCAGTCACGGCTGTTACTCACCTGAAACTTGGGCCTGCTGCCCCGCCAGGTGGTGGCCGCCATTGCTTTCCAGCTGGAAACAGTATTTTATTCATTGGGGGTACATTGGTCCTAAATCCACTGATGCCTCTCTCCCTCTCCCTCTCTCTCCCTCTCTCTCTCTCTCTCTCTCTCTCTCTCTCTCTCTCTCTGTCTCTCTCCTTCCTTCCTTCCTTCCTTCCTTCCTTCCTTCCTTCCTTCCTTCCTCCTTCTTTCTTTCCTTCTTTTCTTTCTTGTATATTTTATTGATTATGCTATTATATTCATCCCATTTCTTTCTCCCCCTCATTACCCTCCACACTGCACCCCCTCCCACCTGCATTCCCCCTGCTTGGATCATGTCCATGGGTCGTACATGTAAGTTCATTGGCTTCTCCATTTCACATACTATTCTTAACCTCCCCCTGTGTATTTTCTGCCTACCATTTATGCTTCTTATTCCCTGTACCTTTTCCCTCACCCTCCCCT
>CM052544.1:33571008-33596603 GCA_028533065.1 Trachops cirrhosus
TTTGTTTTTTGTTTTTTTGTTGTTGTTTTTTGGTCTTGTCGAGCTCATGTAGTGAGGGGTGGGGCCTTAGGAGTTCACCAGGGTGGGGCACCACAGTTGCTAGGTTGTGATGCTGTATGTGGGGGCGGGGTCTGAGGAGAAACAATGGCGCTTGCTCTGCTCTCTGTAGGACCCCAGACCCTTCCGCCGCTTTTCGAAAGCCAACCGGGCCCCTCAGGCACCAATTCCGGTGTGGGTGGGCCTGTGCACCCCGTGGGACCTTCCTTTTCAGTCAGCGACCCAAAGCTATTTCCCGGCGCTGGGACCCTGAGTTAGGTGCAGTGCCTTGCTTCACAATGGCTGCCTCGCTGGGTCTGCTCCTCGCCACCCCCTGGCCGGGGCCCACCAGCCACCGCCGCCTATGCGCCCAGGGTCTGCCTGTTGTGGACTTGCGCACCGCCTCAGTTGCTTGGTGCTCCACTCCACGTCCCTCGGCGAGCCGACTCCGCCCCTCCTACCGTCTGGATGAATGTGTCTATTTTTAAATCCTTGGATGTCCGACTTCCATACACTTCAATTCTCTGTCAGTTCTGGTTGTTATTTTGTCTCTATATTGTTGTTGTCCCTATCTTGGTTGTGCGAGGAGGCACAGTGCGTCTACCTATGCCTCCACCTTGGCCGGAAGTCCCTGATGTTATCATGAGTAAATACAGGTGGCACATTTTGGCAGATGTGCTTCAGAGGGAGTGTTGTGTCCTCAGAACAGATGATCAGGAGGGACATGGTGCTGACGCGTCCCACTGATGGTGATGGAGACCCTGACCACTTGGTTAAGGGCGTGTCAGCCAGGTTCCTGTAAAGTCGCTCTTTTTTCCCCCTTTGAAATAGATAAATATCATCTAGGGAGAATACTTGGAGAGTCTATAAAATTCTGTCTCTCCCATAGACTTAGCATTTGTTGATTCTTGAATGTTATTAGTCAATAGTAGAACTGTTCCCGAGTGTTTTCTAGTTACATTTCTCCTTTTTCCATTTACTAGTTGGCGTTCTGCTCTAAAGAAGAACTTTCTCTTCTTTACCACTTTTTATTTATGTATATCATCATATTCTCATGGATTCTTATTTTATTCAGGGCGTTGTAATCATTTACTTTGGTGCTAAAATTGTCTCAGACTTGGCTGGTGGGGGACATTCAGGTGGCTTGTCTGTCCTTCCGACATGCCCGCGTGAGTCTTTGAGCACTCCCTTCCTTTCTGGCACCGCAAGATATTCCAGGTCCGTCTTGTACTTGTCCTGTCCCAGCCCTGGAGTCAGCCCCTAGTTCCTTCTAGTGAACAACTGGACTTAGAAACCACACTGACAGTGCAGAACTGCGTCTGTTTGCACCAGGTTTCACAGCAATCATAAGTAGGGGACGTAGGGGAGACCTAAGTAACATCATCAGTAAGGTACCTTAGGCATTTTTATCAAACATAATAATATACATGCCCTCAAGCACACTGGAACAATCACAAACATTTATCATTTAAAAAAACAAAACCATTCTAGCCCTTACCAGCATGGCTCAGGTGCTCGAACATTGTCCTGCAAAAGAAAGATCTCCAGTTCCATTCCCCGTCGGGGCACATGCCTGGTTTGCAGGCCCCATTCCCTGGCTGGGGGCGAGCGAGGGGCAACGGATGGATGTTTCTCTCACACGTTGATGCTTCTCTGGCTTTCTCCTTTCATTTCCCTCGCTCTAAAGATAAATAAATAAAATCTTTAAGAAAATACATCCTAAATCTTCATAAAGTGGAAATATATTATAACTGATACTTTGATCACAATGCAATAATTATTAATATAATTATTAAAATAAATTTCCAAAGAGGGAGGGAGTTGAAACCTTTTATTAAGCAACTTTGAGTGAAAGGGGGAGTTCAAGCCAGGATTGTAGAACACCTGGAAAGTACTGATACTGAAGCGCAGCGCGGTCACAGCCCACGGGGTCCAGTTACAACGGTGCTCAGAGGAAAGCCCATAGCTGTGCCTGCACTGGTGAGAATAAACGGACATCCAGTTTCAAGTAAGAAAGGTGGAGAATGGAAACTAATAGATCTACTTAGTAGATTAAAATTTTGTTTTAATATTTTATGAAGTAAGCCAACTATTGTTGAAGTGTAGATGAAATTACTTTGAATGGTTAATATCTTTCCCCTTTATTTACCAGGTGGGCTATCTACAGCCATTAGTTGCTGTCCAGCTCGGCCTTGGTGCTAGCAGTACCCCAAAAGAAGCAACAGTCGAGTGCAAGATTGTTGATTCACCCAACCTGAAAAACCACGACGACCGTGACAAGTTTTTAGGACGAGTTGCGTTCAAAATCACAATGCGTGCGTAGTAGGAGTTAGAACGCGTCCACAGAGTAAATGTTGTGTTGTCTGTCTTCGTTTTCTATCAGCTGGACCTGACATTCTAGAATTACGAGACCACCTGAGAGAGGGGTGGGGTGGTACATGACACTGGGGTAACATTGTAATGTGCTTCCAGATCATAGTGTTCGATGTCCTCTGAAGTAACTGCCTGTTGCCTCTGCTGCCTTTGGGAACCATTGTACAGTCGCCCGATGGGGACTGTGAACACCTGATTCTGAACACGGGGTCTTGTCCTATTTTTATGTGGTTTAATTGCCAAGTGTCTAAAGCTTAATGTGCTGTGCCATGTAAATATTTTATAGATTTAACACTGGTTAACTGTCATATTTTGATGCCAGCAAAGTTTTAGGGGTGAAATGGTACCTGACCAACATGAAGTGACTTGACAGCTACAAAAAATGTGTGTGGAGAAGTTCTGGGTATGAAGAGGAAAAGAAAATAAAAGTGGATTTGAAAAGTTGTCTTGGGTTTTGTGTAATCATTTTAAGAACACAAACTTTTTGTTTTATAACATGTTTTTAAAAAAGTAGTGAATGGATTATTAGTGCTGGGACTAAATCACTTATAAAAAGTATTTCAGCCCTGGCTGGTGTGGCTCAGTGGGTTGACTGGCAGCCTGCAAACCAAGAGGCTGCCGGTTCGATTCCCTCTCAGGGCACATGCCTGGGTTGCGGGCCAGGTCCTCAGTTGGGGATGTGTGAGAGGCAACCACATATTGATGTTTATCTCCCTATCTTTCTCTCTCTCTAAAAATAAAAATCTTTTTTAAAATATTTCAGACCATAGATCAGGGTTGTCAAGCTCATTTTCACTGGGGGCCACATCAGCCTCCTGGTTGCCTTCAAAGGGCCGAAATTATTTTAGGACTGTATAAATGTAACTACTCCTTAATCGTTAAGGATTTGAAATTGCATTTGGCCCTTTGAAGGCAACCGCAAAGGTGATGTGGTCCCCGGTGAAAATGAGTTTGATGCCCCTGCCATAGATGAAACAGCATTTTTAGGTTATCCAGTATAAATATGCACCTAATTTTTTAATACAGTTAAATTCCTAAGATTTGAATTGTATAATAGTTTGTGAAATACCTTGTTACTGCTTTTTTTCGGCAGATTGGATTCTAATAAAAAATACGAATTGTGAAATATAAAACATGGCAAACTCCCACCCAAACAGCATTTTATTCTAGCATTCTTTGATAGGTGTCATGAAATATTTCCTCCTCCTCAGGAGTTTGTTACAATTCTTTGTTGTAATGTGAGGGGTTTTCTCTCTTGAATAAGGTGTGCTTACTGTATGCTTTCCAGGTTTTTTATTTTTAAGCCTATTTTTTATTTTCTCCTTAAAAAGGAAAGGCTGGTATTCATGAGGTTTTCTTCACTTTGGTGCAAGTTTGGAGGAGTGGGACCCGCCCACCCCAGCTGGCTCAGGAATGGCTGTCTGGAGAACCTCGAGTGCCCTGGGGGCCTCGGCCCGCCACACCGGCCTCGGTGTCCCCACAGCAGCACCGTGGTAGTGGGCACTCGTCCCCTCCCAGAGATCGCTTATTGCTCTCACTAAGCTCTTGGTGGTGACAGGTTTTCATTGTAGAAGTCTTTGCAACTAAAGAAAACGATTCTTAGAGTTGTTACTAAGGCAAGCCTTCTCTGGGCTGGATTTTCCCCTCTGTCCTGTCTCCTGAGACTGAAGTAAGGGTGGAAAACACTGCGTCTCCAGAGCGCTGTGGTGGGCTCGGCCAGAACATCGCTGCAGTGGGCCCAGTGGGAGCGTTCGCCACTGTCAGCTTGGGCTTATGTGAAATTATTAAATACGTGATTAAACTTCTGTTGTGTGTTTCGAGGTATACAGATAGGGTTTTTTTTAATGAGCTTAGATGAAAGCAAGCTTGTTCTCAGATCACGAAACAATAATTGAGATATCGGAGTGGGTTTTGGAGAGAAAAGTGGGAATACATGCAGATCACTGAGTCATTCACGCCTTGGTGATTCGGAGGTCTGGGCGTGCCTCCGCCTGGCTTCTGTGGGACCTTTGTTGGCCAGTCCGACTTTCCCTCCTGTTACATTTGGTGTCCTTTTCTGCCACATCTCAGGGTTTCCTCAAAGCCTCACTGGGTGTCCCACATGCAGCTCTGATTCCCTGTGAGATGTTCTGTGTGTCCAACAACCCCAGTGCTGCCTGGTCATGAACCACAGTTCGACTAACCAGGGACCATAGGACAGGAAGCTCTGCCTCCTCGGGGAGTGAGTCTAGCACGTTTGATTGGTGGGTGGGGAATCAAATGTCAGTCGGCTTGCTGGTACTTCACATTCAACAAGGATGTCATGTTTCTCACTCAAGGAAAATTGTGACTTAGTTTCCGTAGACTTCCACCCAAGCCGCGTTACACTTGGAATTCTTTCCCACAGTGAACTCCCTTTCATTTTGGTCACTGATGGCTGGTAGGTGATGAGTTACAGTGCAGTACCGTCTGTCCCCCTTGGAACCGACAGGCCTTCAGCCTCCTGTGTTGAAGAATGTATGCAGTTCGTCCTGCGACTTAAGCTCTGTTGTCCTTTCTTGGTGATTTTCCCCATGTGGTGAGATGAGAAAGGCTGGGTTTCCCTCTTCACAAAATCCAGATGTAACGACCTGTCCCTGAAGGTGCAGCCTGCGGAGAGGACTTCCCAGATTCTGCGTAGAGTCTTCCGGAAGAGAAATTCCGAGGAAATCTGCTCGTGATTGTCCATTCGGGGGCAGAGGGAGGCAGAGTTGGCTCTAAATCCTGATTTACGGTTGATGCTTAAAAAGCTTACGCAGTTCTTAACGGTAAATTGAGGGTAATGCCACCCCTGAGGGCTGCAAGGATTGAGTGGAAAAGTTCACACGCAGTGCCAACAAGTAGTAGTTCGCCTTAGCTGCCAAGGGCTCGCCCAGCCCCGTGGGGTTGCAGACTGCAGGGGCGTGTGCTTCCTGGTGACTGGAAGTGGCGTGTGCAGGGCAGCTTTGCTGCCGTGTGGGAGCGATTGTTTTCCCCTCACGGGGCAGCGGGGGCTGGTGAAAGGAGCCGAAGTCTTCGCTCTCTGTCCACAGCCTTTTGCTGCAGGTTCATACGAAAGGGAGTGTCACGAATATGTGAATCTGAAGCAGTCCATGTGGAATGGTTTTCATTTCATTAGATTTCTGCATTAATGAAGTTGTCAAGTTGGAGCGTAAAGAAAACTGAACAGTTTGCTAAACTGATTTCAGAGTTTTCCCGATCCCGCCAGTCGTCACACTGGCGGAGCTGTGTTCCGAGCAGAGTGGCCTCAGATGCTGCTCACTAAGATTGCCCTCCAGGGTGGCCACTGCTTCCAGACGGGAGGCCGCATGAGTGCTCTCGGTTGCGAAGGTGGGTGTCAGACGTGACTAGAATGCAGCATGTCTGCTTTTTGAGCAAACCAGTCTTCTCATGTCCCAGTGACGGTTGTTCTTCAAATAAACCCCTTCAGACCAATTACGCTACCACATTTCTAACCTTCAGAACTTTCCAGGGAGGACTTTTGGGCTTACCTTCAGGAGCCTGGAGTATAGTCTGACCGTCATCGGAAATGCCTGGATCTGTCCGGTGAGGATGGGCTTTTTAGAAACAATCAGAAGTCACTGGGGAGTCAAGACTGGGAGGGGCTGTATTTCAGCACGAAAAACAACATAAGAGACTGTCTCCTAAATCAGTCTTTTGGATCATTCGTGTTGCCTGGGCATGACTCTGAAGAGCCTTCACGAGAACAAATTGACAGCTGGCCTACTAAACTCGTGGTAGCCCTGACCAGTGTGGCTTGGTTGGGTGTCATCCTATGAAGCAAAAGGTCGCCGGTTTGATTCCTGATCAGGGTATAGGCATGGATTGTGGATTCAACCCCTGGTTAAGGTACATGTGAGAGGCAAACCAATCAATGTTTCCCTCCCTCCCCATCTCTTCAAAAAAAATTTAAAAACCTATCTCAAATTTATACCAGAGAGCACTTGGGGGTACCATCCTGAGATGATGAATCCTGATTTGGCTCCAGTTGCCTCTGGTGTCCTGAGGCAAGAGGAACTTTGAAGATAAAGCTAAGGTTACCTACTAATCAGCTAGCCTTTAAATGGATTATGCTGGATTAGCAGAGGGCTGATGCAATCCCAGAGCCTGAAGCAGAAGTCAAACCTGAAGCAGGAGGACTGGATGCACGGTTGCTATCTGGAAGGTGAAGGGGGCTGAGCAGAAAACCTGAGAAGGAAATGAATTCTGGAAACAATCTGCCCCCAAGGCTCCAGAGGAGAGAACCCAGTGGAGCCACACTGGGCCCAGACTGCTGACCACAGAAACGGGAAGGCAGGGTACCATCTGAAGCCACTGAAATTGTGATAATTTCTTACGGCAACAAATAGAAAACTAACACGGGTATTTTGTCAGTGACGATTATATCCTGCAACCCAGTACTTCTCCAACCTAGCATGCCTGTGACTCTTGAGGGGATCCTATTTAAACCATGTGATGATCCAGTGAATCCTGGGTTGGGGCCTGAGGTTCTGCATTCCTAACAAGCTCCCATGGGGCTGCTGGGGTGGCTGCTGCTGCTGCTCTGAGGACCGCGTGGGAGCACAAGGCTCTGTGTACCGCGTCGCGGGCAGTGCTGTGCCTGGACTTCAGAGCCAGGGCAGAGGCTGGAGGGCATGGGAACTGGCAGAAGGAAGGCCTGGGGTAGATACCATGCAGCTGTGAAATAACCTTCAGAGGTTGAGGAGGAGCGGCCCCCTCTGCTGGAGGGCCCCTGGCCTGCAGCTGCCTAAGCCACCCTACACAGCAAGCCCGTATGGTGTTCTCATGGGTTTTGCTCTTTTCTGGGGCCCCATGGGGGGACAAGGGCCTGCAGCCATGGGTCCAGCTTCCTGAGGATGGCATGCAGCAGTCCCGGCCATTAACAAGACCCTTACCAGCACCCACTTTGTCCCCAACTAGATGAAACATAAGCAGCTGGTGGCCACCAGGCTGGAGGTGAAGGAAACGCACCTTGTCAATGAAGGAAACACTACTCAGAGCTGCTCTCGGTTCTTAGAAGGAATAGACTCATCTATTTATTTACATTTTTGGTTGTTTTATTTGTAATGTTCGTCAAGCACTCCACGTGCGCCAGGCCCTGGGCCAGGAGCTTGGGCTGCGCTAGGAGCACAACCAAGTCCTGCCCTCATGGAGCTATAGCCCCGTGGCTGCCCGTGCAGCAGGGCTGAACCCACTTCTGGTCGGGCCCTGGGCGCAGAGTCCTCTCTTCCTGGAGGGCAATGGCCGCTGGGAGCTAGGTGCTGGGGTCTCAGGTGCGCTGGGCGGGCGCCTAGGTCTGTGGAGCCTCTTTCTGAGGAGACAAGTCACAACTGATCGCAAATTCCTGTGAGGCCGGAGCCACCCAGAGGGATGGCAGTGACATGCCTGCAAGCACACCTTCAGCACACTGGCTCTTACTGTACAAATAGGCTAAAACAATAAAGGACTGGAGAAGATGCCATCAGATCCTTAACAAGTAACTGCAAAGGACAAGAAGGTTAGTTAGCCTGAATAGCAAGTGGAAGTCAAAAATCCATGTTAAAAACAATCCATACTAGTTAGAAGAGAATACTGTGATGTTGGTAGGTGTATTTATAAAGATTTGAAAATAGCGCAAGGACCCTGGCTGGGTGGCTTGGGTTGGAGCTTTGTCGCACAAAGCGAAGCGTCACGTGTTGGATTCCTGGTGGGAGGCAGTGCCTGAGTTGCGGGTTCAGTCCCAGGTCAGGGTGCGTACAGGAGGCAACCAGTCAACGTTTCTCTCTCACATTGGTCTTGCTCGCTGTCCCTCTCTTTCTAAAATCAATAACAAAATATCCTCAGGTGAGGATTAACAAAAGAAAACTCCACATGTGGTACCTTGACTGTCGTCTAGACCCCGAGAAGAAGCAGGTAATTTAAAGAGGGTCTGCCTCCACAGCCATCTGGGGGACTTTGCTAATGAGGCATCCGGAGTCTGGTGGTTCCATATCGCAGACCCCAAACGACAGCCCAATTCAGGGATCCCCAGGCCTCTGGGGCTGCTTTACTAGAGGAACCCCAACTAGTGGAAGAGACTGCAGGTGCAAATAGCAGCCACTGGCCCACTTTCTCTGGAAGAGTGGGTTTTTGTGGATGTCTTTCCACGACGCTCTTTCTGGTCAGGGAGGCCCAGGATGGCACAGGAGATGGCAGTCTATTCTCTGAGCTATCACGGGGAACAGACGATCCAGACTCAGATGACGGCCCGTCGCCCTTTTATCCTCCCTCCACGTGCTACGATGCCATCTTTTGTGTGACTCGTGCGTCCACTGGGTCCATGGCACTGCTAGGCTCCGACTGTCCCCACCGCCCGCCAGGAGTGAGCCTCTGCCGTGCTGTCTTGCCCCAGAGACACGAGGCTCAAAGCTGTCTGGGTTGTGGTGCTTTGCGGGTCGGGGCTTCTGTCTCCAGTCTGGACGGGCTCGTTTGTGCTGTTTTGTGACCCCGACCTATCGAGTCTGTGAAGCTGTGACTGCCAGCCCTGCACGGGCAGACACCGCACCCTCGTGGCCTTTGGTCCCCCTCAGATGGTGCCTGCACGTCTCCTTCGGTCCTGATTTCTGATGTTTGCTCCAGTTCCTTAGGGGTTTTCCTCGGAATTTAAAAAAAAAAAATTAGTCCTGTGTTTTTATTAAAGACAACTAGAAAGAGACTACCCCTGGCAATCGTGGGTGAGGTGCTGGCTGGAGAGGGTGTCTGGGCTCAGGCCCTAGGGATTCCAGGGCAGGCTAATGGCCGGGCAGGGGCTAAGGAGGCCAGGGTCGGGCAGCAGCTGAGCAGGGGCCTGGGGGGATGCTTTCAGGCCCTGGGACAACTGGCTCTTTCTGCCGGGGGGACTGGCTAGTCCAGGCTGGTCTGGAATCTCCCTGAGGCCACCCTGCCTTGTCTACATAGATCATCCACTGGTCCTGGTCCTGTCCATGGCTTTCCACGTCCACCTTCTTGACCTCTCCAGCTTCAGGTGACTCATTGTCCTCACTCATCTCGTCCATGTCCTCCTCTGAGTCTTCTTCACTCTCTTCCACGTCATCTTCATCCTCCTCTGAACTCAGCTGCCCGCCCTCCCACATCTACCACCAGCTCTGAGCCAAATGACGACCCATTTGACCTGGATTTGTTTGTGTAAAACTTGAGCCATACACTTATCAGATGTGAAGACTGCCTTCCAGGGGCTTAGATCAACTGATTTATGTAAGAGCACACTCTGGAGCTAGACTGCTTGGTTTTAAACCCTTTCTGCGCCCTCACTTCTGCCGTCGGCTTTGTAGCTTAGGGGACTCGCTCAGCTTTGTGGCCGTTCCCTGGAGTAGTGGAGAGGCGTCTCGCTCCATCAGGGGTCTCAAGCACAACTGTCTTTGAACTTAAGGATGGGGTGGGGGTGAATGTTCCAGAACTCAGGCTCAGATGCCTTGTGTTGGCTTCTCTGGCATTTAAGGCATGTTCCCCCCGGGAAACAAAGACTGCATGGGGAGCGCTGTGGCTGGAATTGGGATCCTATCTCTGCAAGAGACTTGGTGGTTCCATGACCGTGGGGAGGCCACTGTCCTCCTCCACTGCGGGTGCCTCCGCGCAGGAGCCATTGCAGAGCATTTCACGTGGGAAGCAGCCGCAAGTATTATGGACTTCTTGGTGTAGTTCTCAGTCATCTGGCTTTGACTGTAAAAAAAGCTCTTTCCCCGGGCTCCCTGGCTTCCTCGGGCACGTGTCCTCCTGTTAGCAGCTGCCCTCACTGGAGCATGGAGACATCCAGCAGCTGCTGGTTAGAACGAGCCTGTTCACTGTTCACGGCAGCTGGGGACACACAGAGCCCCCTGGTGCTGGGCTGGGGGCCGGTGCAGGCAACAGCCTTCCCAAATCGGAAACGCAGACCATATTGCTTTGGGACCTGCCAAAGACATGTAGCCCTTACGTGTCCATAGTCTCTTCCTAGCTTGTAGAAAAGAAACTACTAAGCTTCCTGGGGGCGGGCCGGGGGGCAGAGAGAAAGGGTACATTGGCAGGGGCCTGGGCTGATTGGAAACTCGGTGGGCTGCTGGGCAAGTGCCCAGAGCGGAAGTGGCCACGTGCCCGCTCCCTCCTCCTAAGAGGCAGGTGTTTTCTGCTTGAATCAGCTTATTTTCCACTGCCATCCACTCATTCCTGAAGCCAGGCAAATGCCACACCTTTGCCACTTCTCGCCCTTCCCCATCTTGTCCTCTCTTGACTCAATCCAGCAGAAACGAGAACACAGAGTAGCAAAGGGCAGTTTTTCAGACTTGCCCAGGCTTTGGCCAGGTCGTCCGTGCTGAAGGTGAGAGAACTATTTGATTAGCTAAACTAGCCAGAAGGTCAACATCCTTTGAGAGAGTATGTAGTTCACTCACTCACTCATTCATTCATTCATTCATTCATTCATTCAATAAAGACTGAGAACCTAGTGTTGTATATCAGCTGCTATACCAGACGCTGAATTTACAAAGATGAAAGGAAGTCCATGTATAACAAACAAGTTCCTACTTGCAGGTAATAAAAAAGGCTCACTGGTTTCCCCCAGACTGGCGGTGGAGTGTGCGAGTTCCCGAGTCGGGTGCGTGCTGGCTGGTGGTGCCCGAGCCCACGAGCCGCAGCGACTTTCCTCTTCCAAGGGAGCCTTCCAGCCACAGCGGCCCTTCAAGTGCCCTCAACCGCCTACCATGTCTGTGCAGCTGGAGCTCCAGCTCGCTCACACACACACAGGATCTCACAGGAGGGAGGGAGATGGGTGAAGGTGTGCGTGGTGCACTCGCTCCCTTTCCCCACTGAGGGTGATGTCTCTCTTCACTTACAAATTTGTCAAGAAAGTGAACAGACTGTCAACTGCAGACTGTGTTCTAATACTGCTTATTCAGCACAACAAAATCCTACCAAAAATTGGGATTTGGGTATAAGATTATGCATAGGAAATATTTTATGGGACTTAGAATGAATATATATGTGGTCTGTTGGGGGAAAGTCCAGCTGTTACTGGGAGAGACCTACTTCTTTTTTTTTTTTTAGGATTTTATTTATTTATTTTTAGACAGAGGGGGAGGGAGGCAGAAAGAGGGAGAAACATCAATGTGTGGTTGCCTATTGCAGGCCCCCCACTAGAAGCCTGGCCTACAACCCAGGCATGTGCCCTGTCTGGGAATTGAACCAGTGACCCCTTGCTTCACAGTCCATGCTCAATCCACTGAGCTACACCAGCCAGGGTGAGACCTGGTTCTTTTTGCCAATGTTGTAAAGAATTGCAGATCAGCAAATCTATTAGCATGCAAGCAGGGTTTATTGGTGATCTGTTCTCATGGAAGAGAATGGGCCTAGATAAGGTGGGGGTGGGGGGCTGAAAGGCATAGGTTCAGGGTGAAGCAGGGTAAGGGTGGTGAGGGCGCGGGTGGCAAGCACATGTGTGGCCTGAGGCCAGGCAGCTAGAGAGGCCAGAATGCCAAGCCCCCAAGTCCATCAAGCCCCGAATAGTTTGTTCTAAGGACTTACATAGTTGGCGGGGTCAAGGCTAAGGGGTTTACATAGTGATTGACAGGTAAATGTGGTACCAGTGTTCGGTGGGCTGAATACCCAAAGGTGTTAGTGAGCTTCTTCCTTTGGGCACTATGGGCCCTTTTTGGCTTTTCAGGCCTTGGGATGACAGCACAGTTTCAAATGCTTTCTTTCCCAGATAGTGGAGACAATATATAGAATTTCAAGAGCTTCCCTCCTTCCTGCCTTTATTTCCCTTCTGACTGCTTATTCTACTCTAATACAACTATTGTTAATATAATGAGAACGGTTTGAACAGCATTCATGTAACCCAGCAGCCAAGGAGAGTGGATTGGAATGCACGTGTGTGAACAATGATGACTTCACTGTACTAGTCAGTGGGGGCGATGGATGCCTTTAAGTGAGTGCGTGTGCTGTGGCCTTCGCATTCAAAGTGAGGGAGTAGAGCAAAGAATCTGCATGAAGTTTTGTGGGCAACTTGTGAGTGGCAGCTTCATCACAACAATGCACCCGTTCATGCATCATGTCTCGTGCAGAGTTTTTTGGCAAAACATCAGATCACCCAGGTGACTCAGCTCCCCTACAGCCCAGATTTGGCATCCTGTGACTTCTGGCTTTTTCCAAAACTAAAATCACCTTTGAAAGGGAAGAGATTTCAAATCCTCGATGAGATTCAGGAAAATAAGATGGGGCAGCTGATGGTGACTGGGAGAACTGTGTGAGGTCCCAAGGTACCTACTTTGAAGGGGACTGAGGCATCATTGTCCTGTGTACAATGTTTCTTGTATCTCATATCTTCTTCAATAAGTGTCTCTATTTTTCATGTTACAAGGCTGGATACCTTCTGGACAAACCTCATATACATAATGAATTCCTCAAATGGCAGCTCATCCAAGGTTATGTAATGAGTAGAAATTCATTTATAGCCAGCAGGGCTCTAACTGAATCGGGGACTCCTAGTACATTAATTGGTATTTGTTGAGTCTTGCAAACAAAAGTTGAAATAAAACAACAACAACACAAAAGAGATTGTGTTTCTATTGACCAGCCTGCAGCTGATGCCAGAGTTCCGCCCCTCCCTCAGCACCTGGAGGAAGACAGGCCAGTGGCTGGCTGGCAGCCTTTGGCCCTGGGACACTGTATAGGTGTTGAAACTTTCACCTGTGTGCTTTCTCTGCCCACGGGATTTCTCCCAGCCTTTTCTCCCATCTGCTCTGTGTCAGTCCTTTGTCAGGATGACTGGGAGCGGCCCCAGCCTGCCCCAGCAGGCACCCGCTGCCTGGACCAGCCCCACCCCTGTGATTGCTCACGCTTTGGTCCTCCAGGCGCTGAGCCACCTCTCAGAGTGGATGCAGCAAGGAAGTGGCCGGCGGAGGTGGGGAGAGGGGGAGCGGGACCAGAAGAACTCCCTTTCCTCAGCAACCCGATTTCCCTGGCCAGACCTCGTGCATCTGCTTAATCAATGCAGAGCGCGCGCTTCCTGGTGCGGCCCCAAGGGCCAGTAAGAGCTGCCCCTGCCCTTGAGATGCTGGCCCTGAGCCTAGTCATCTCAGAACTGTGTTTGGGAAACTGCCTCTGGAAGCCCCAGAGCCACTGTGGCCCGCGAGAAATGCTGTCTGTGTGGACAGACCCTCCTCCAGCGGGTTGAATCCAGGGCTCTCCAGGAGGGCTGAGGCCACAGCCCCGGGACTGTGGGAGCTGCCTGCCCGCCTTCCCGGCCTGGCTGCCCAGGTCGGAGCCGACGCCATGGTGAGCTAGCAGGTCCCCTCTCACTCGCCCCGGGCTCGTCTGAAGAGAGTAGGAGAATGGAGGGATGCCGAGCACCTGTGCAGGGCAGTCTGCTGGGCTGTGTCCTTTCACAGGCCTGTCTCCAACTTCCAAGAGGGGCCAATGTGCTCGTGTTGGCTTTAGTTCTTAAAAATAGTTTCCTGAAGTATTTGCAGCAATAGAAATCTGTCATTTGTGTTTCCATCTTTAACTGTTCACTGAATTTATTGATTTTAGAGAGGAGTGGGGGAGAGGGAGGGAGATGTCGGTTTGTCGTTGCACTTATTTACACACTCATCAGCTGTTTCTCACCTGCGTTCTGACCAGGGACTGAACCCGCAACCTTGGTGCAATAGGACGACGCTCCACCCAAATGAGCCGTCCAGCCAGGGCCCTGTGAACTGAATTTTGACACAACTTGAGGAAACTGTCCGCTTTTTTAGGTGATTGTCAGATGGGCTGGAGCCCTCCCCTGGCAGAAAGGCCTTGTCTCTGCTGGCAGTAGCGTGATGCTTCAGAAACACAGCTGCCAGAGCGCCTTTCGTTGTTTTCAGCTTCAAGATCCACTAACCCGTGTTCGCCAGGGGTTTAAAAACACACCTACTTATGTGTTAGCAGAACCTGAAAATAATTCCTGTGCAGATGGACCTTTCAGAACCATCATTTTCAGGCTTTAGCACACATTCTTCTCACAAATTCTAATTGAGTTCTGGTCTCTGGTGGCCACGGCCAAATGCAAGGGCATGGAAGACGAAAACGAATTCCCGAGCGTGGTACAGGAGATGTCAGAGTACTTCGGGCCCCTTGACAAGGTAGGGGTTACGCAAACACACAGGACGTGGTTGGGTAGCAGTCGCTGTGCCCAGTGCCAGAAATGTCAGGAAGTGATTTGTGGAAGTGATAACGTGATTATGACAGATTCCACTTTGCATTACCTGGGATTGGTTTTGCCCACCTGGATGCAGGCCTTCCCCTACCACACCGCAGTTTGCACTCAGAGATTAATTAAAAGCAAGTTCCAGTAAGAAGCTGGAAAGTCCTCCCAGGAAGAAGGTCGAGCTCCCAGGCATATCGCAATAGTCCACAGTGAGAACAGATGGAGCAAGAACTCGGGGAGACAGGAGGTGTCTTTGGGTAAGAGGAGCCAGTGCCCCGATGAAGACACAGAGATGGAAGAAGTTCATCTGTCAGAAGGAATGGGGAAGAAAATAGGTTCTGGAAGTGGGAACTCAAAGTTGGTTGTCAGCTGGGCTCTGTCCCCTGGAGAAGGCTTCCTTGGTTGAGGTTGTCTTCTCTCTGGTGCTTTGTCACCTCAGCTGAGCTCGGCTCCGAAAGCTGGGAATTGCAGTAGATGGCTGTTGGGCTCCGGAGACAACTTCCCTGGTCAGCACAGTGCCCAGTGGCTGCGCTGATGGCTTCCAACGACACTCCCAGCTGTCCCTCACAGCATCTCCCAAATGGTCTCAACGGCAAAAGCCCTTTCTTATGACCAAATGACCCAGTGTTGTTCCCATGGGTCCTTGGACACATTCACCAAATGGCACCGTGGGACAGAGAGAGCAGAGAGGAGGTGACACCAGCCCAGGTGCACCCCTGGGACGAGGGAGTGGGTACGGGCTCCTCCCTGCCACACTGGACACTCCGCAGCACCACTGTCACGTACTTTATCTGTGGAACTCGTGAGAGTCTTCTGTGAAGATGCCGCCTTTACTGACACTGAGGTTCAAGTGATGCTTTCTGAGTCATGTCCTAGTGTATCTTCAAGACCTGAGCCCATTGGACGGTTCCCAAATTGCTCCGAACCCTCCGTACCTTCTTACGGCCCACAGGCCCACCGTGCACCCCGCTCAGCTTGTTGGAGGAACACAGGAGATCGTGTCTTCTGGGGCCTCCGCCTCTCCCCGAGGCCGGCAGAGGCTGCGGACGCGGTGCCGTGGCAGCGCCGTGGTCCCCGGGGCAGGCGGATGTGCCTGAGCCGGCGCGCCGCCCTGCCGGGCCCTTCGGTGCAGGTTTGGTGCACAACTCGTATTCAGGCCAATGGTTTCTGGGATTGTAAAGACGTCATTCTATATGATGTTACCTTCTAAACTGACCTTGAAAAGTTATGAAGTCATAGGCCTCTAACTCAGAAAACTTTTTCCCATTTAAAATTAAATGTATTGGGGGTAAATTGGTTAATAACATTCTGTAAATGTCAGTGGGCATCTTTATACTGCACCTGCATCCTCCTCCTGTGTGCTCACCACGAAGTCTAGCCTCCTCCCCTCACTCGTGTGCGACCCTGCCCGGCCCCCTCTGGTAACCAGCATTCTGTTCTACACGTGAGGTTGTGGTTTTGTTTTAAAACCCACCTCCGAGTGAAACCATATTCTTGTCCTTTTCTGCCTTATTTCACTTAGCACAATACTCTCAAGATCCATCCATGTTGTCACAAAAACTGGTCTTCTTTATGGCCGAGTGGTATTCCGTCGCATATATGAACCACGTCATCATTACCCAACCGTCCGCTGAAGGACGCGCAGGCAGGCGGTCTGCCGTCCTGGCTATTGTAAATGATGCTGCAGTGTGCAGAGGGGCGCACGGTCGTTGAGTATGAGTGTGGCAAGCCTTTTACATAGCCGAACTATTTTCATCACAGGTGGGACGGGGGTGTCCCTGTATTGGTGGGTGCTCCTGGGGGCACCACCTGTCGAGTGCGAGGGCAGCAGGGTAGGGTGGAGGAGGAAGCTGAACCGCGATGCCGTTGCCGGGGGAACTGGCCTACTCCATGAGGAGCTCTGAAGTTGGGGTGGCCCTTCAGAGACCCCAAACGGGGGCCAGGAGGCTGGCAGTTCCCCTGGCTGCAGTTCCTGGGGGCAGGACTCCGCTGTGGGGGCGAGGCATCTCAGTCCTAAAGTAGGGCAGTACACCACAATATCCGCTGACCCCCCATCTGCCCACTAATCACGAGGCGAGGCCAACATCATTTTAAATTATTTATTTTTTTATAGTACATCTCATTCAAATCATACAACAGTTTGATACTTTTTTCCTTCAAGCACAACTACTAACTCATTTCTGATGCTTTTTCTTTCCTTCTTTTCCTCTTCCCAGGTGGACAAAGGTACTCACGCTGTAATGGACAGAAGCATCACTGAGAGTTTATTAAAAGTGTAGCTCCCCAGGCCCTGCTCCAGAGCTCGAGAACCTGGGGCGAGGCGCCGGGATGCGGAGTCTCCCCCGCCCCACCCGTGCTGCCGCAGGTGTCCTGAGCCTTTGTCAGAGGGACCCTGCTCTGGACCCGGCGGCTCTCTACTGGGAGCTACTGCAAAACATCCAGGAGTAACTAAGAATACAGAAATAGCTCTTCTATAAAATTTCCATATAAAAATAATGGTATTTACTTACAAAGTTTGAGATACTACAAAAGAACATATCGTATTAGGTTAGTACTCCAATCTCATCAAGTCCACATTAGGCAAGTCAGATGCGGTGTTTCCATTTCACTTTCCCTTGTTTTGCTTTTTTCTGCTTACAGCCTGAGGCGCCATATGTCTGCTTCATGCAGGGAAAAAGCAGAACTGTTTTCTGGGAAGAAAACCTAACAGCACATGACCAGAGTAAAGTATCTCCCCATGAAAAGGGGAACCAACAGGTGCTTTTGAGCTCACAGCCTTTTCCTTTTTCATCTAAAAGTCAAGTGCAATGGTGGTGAACAAAATACCTCGAGGCACTTAGACCTGAACCGTGTCCTCAGGATGTGGGCCTGCACGCAGCCGGGGTGGGCCAGTGGGCAGTCCCGCTTCCCAGCACAGTGCAGGGCTGGCCCGGTTCTGTCCCACTGCGAGCGGAGCGAGCGAGCTGCAAGGCTCAGAAGTGCTTTAGCAGAAAGGTCCTCAGAGATCGTTTTGTGTGCACACAAATCTGACTTCAGCCACGAACAAGCACAGTCAGGCCGTTTGCCGCTGGACCGTGCCAGGTATGTGAAGATGACACATGTTATGGACAAAACGATGGGTTGCAAACCCAGGCATCACCTGGGGAAGCTTCCTTGTGGCACTGGGACAGACAGACACCAACAGAACAAGCTAATTCGGTGGAGAAGGGTAGCCGGTCACTCAACCTCAAGCCTCCTCCCAACAAGCAGGGCGCTCAACAGTCTGCGCCCACAGAGGAGTTTCTGCCCGGATGCGACTCTCTAAACCCGGGGTCTGCTGAGTTGAGAGAGGCCCGAAGTGGGCACCGCAGCCTCAAGGCCAAGTCCCACTTCCGCTCTTGGCTGCTTGGCACGTGATCTGTCAGGGCTGATGCTAATCCCAACGCCATCTAAATGGAAGGACTGTGGGGAGAGCCTGGTTTCCAGGAGGCCGGTGGTCCCCCTCAGGAGGAAGGAGTTCTGGGTTGTGGTGCCCTGTCCCACAGAGGTTGAGGGACATTGGACCAATGATGGCAATAGAGTGGGGTGAAGATGTTCTCTCCCCTTCTGAGGCCCTTGGAGGAGAAGGGGTGAGTCCTACCTCTGCGTTTCAGCTACAGTGACTTGGAACGCAGCTGATAAGCAGGGAGGCCCCAAGTGCGATCTGCTGGATAGCAAGGGGTGGAGGGAACATTGAATTCCACACGCCTTTGGGAAGGCAAAGGCCATGTAATAATGGGTCAAGAATTTACCTCACCTGAGAGAACCACAGCACGAAACAGAATCAGCGAGTCAGCCGGCTCCTGCACCGACAACATGGTGGAGGGACCCACATCTGCTGCCAGTCAAACTTCCCCACTTGCTGGGAGTTCCCAGGGCGCAACTGGCACAGTTTTGTGCCCCCACTTTTCCTCCTTAGCATTGTGTGCATGTAGGGTGTGTGGGAAAACTGGGTCCCAGAGGTTACCTACGCAGAATATTTAGATATCTTGGTTGTGTGAAGGGGCTAATTCCTGAGAAGTATTATAATGTATGTGAATATTTAGCCCAATTTTTTTAAAGGTAAAATTTGAAGCAAACACCATGACTTTTTTCCTTAGCAGAGTGTTTGGCGTGAGTGAGAGTTAAACTAACGGAACATTGTATCCACTTTGTATGAATGTGCAGCGGAGTGCAGGGAGGCACACCTCTGAGGGTCCATCAGCTGGGGCGCAGCGCCCCCCCCACACACACACAGTGGGCCCTCAGGGCCTTCGACACAACCATGTGGTTTCGCATTGGTGTTTGGGGACCACTGTTGTGGGTGCGTGAAAATGGGGAACCTACTAGGGAAAACGGTCCTTATGCAGCCTTTAGTTCCACCGACAGCTGAACACAGGCAGAATAAAAGGTGACCTTTTATGTGTCTCATGTAAAAAGTAGATCCTTATGTATCCAGTAACTTGTTAACTAGAAGAAAATACCTAGAAAAGTGGTTACTTTTCCACCTTTCGATCGGCGGGCCATGAAGCTGATAATAACGTCATGGGTTGGTTAGAATCTTCTCTTGGTTTATGGATACTGTGGGTAGCTGGGTCTGGTTTTCTTTTAAATACTACCCTTCTTTTACACACGCCAAAATGTGTGCTTACAACTGCAACAGCGTGGCCTTTGCAATTCAGCAGAGGTGCCAGGTGCTTGTTATTGGACAGTGTGTTGCGGTGAGAAGGTAGAGATGTCTTTTGATGGTCTGGTGCAGGACGGATGTCACTTTCTCCGGGGGGGACTTCCCTGCCGCTGCCCCAGCCACCGCCCTGTGTTTTTCCGCAGCACTAACCAGCCGCTTTTCTGTTGTGTCCACCCAACACTTAGGGTGAGGCTTTCTGTTCACTGCTTGGCAGCACAGCCCTGATGTCCACCCCACAGGTTTTTCTGGGCACGGACACACTTCTTTTCTACGCCCCTAGAGAGGTATTTAAAGAGCCCTTGAGGTGAATCACTGATGAAGCAGAATAGGGCGCTGGGAGGCAGAGGCGGCAGTGGCAGTTCCGGCCCTGCCCAACCCTGCCCTGTGGCCACCGCCTGCACTGTGTTCTGACTGCTCCAGGCGCCCGAGTCACAGCGACGCTCATGCAACTCTGCTGCCCCGTGACTCAAGTAGCCAGGAGTTGTCCTCCCCTGTAAAACACTTCCATCTGAAAGAACATGGGGGCGGGAGCGGCGGCTAACTTGTGTTTGAGGACTGGCCCTGACATTATTTTTCAAGTATGGCAGAGCGTGGTTGCCACTGTGATCTTCGCTGAGGAGGGAAGTTAGCCTCTTCCATCCTGTGAAAGGGCAGAAACGACATCACGTTCCCCCCCCACTCCTACACAGGATTGAACGGGAGGAGACAAAACATCGTCACTACTCGTCAAGTTTTCCAGGGCCAGCGGGCATCAACGAGGGGTGAGGAATCTCGTTGGCCGCTCCTTTCCTGCCGCCCCACCACGGCCCCCAGGACCGTGGGGCAGAGTCTATACCAGCACCTCCTGGAGGTGCTTTCACCACCTTGCCTCGGTGATGAGTACCTGGATGAGGAGGTTCACAGCGGGAAGGGCGAGAAAGAAGCCCGGGCAGGCAGGTGCCTGGGCGGTTCCAGCACAGCCCCACCCACACGGGGATTAACAGAGCCTGAACTTGCTGGCTGAAGGGTACTATGCAGTGGCAGGGGGAACATAAACTGACCGTCAAGAGGGAAAGGCCTCCCGAACTGCCTCCAAACCCACGTGTGACCTGCACCCCAGGGAGGGTGACCACGTGTATGCACACCTGACCCAAGGGGTGCTCCTATAAAGGCGGCTGGATGGTGTAATCACCATTTCCTCATGTTTTTTCACTTTGACTTCCACAAGAAATGGTGTCTGAATGCTGAACTTTAGACCCAGGCAATCTTTCAGGGGAGATGTGGAATAACCAGATTTATCTTTCTAAGCGTCTCAGCCCAGTTTTCTGCTCAGGCAAGGCTTTTTGAACCAGCGGCGTGTGCTGATGACCACGGGGGCTCCGTCAGAAGCCTGCGGCAGCAACCCAACACCTCGCCGAGGGCAGAGGCCACTTCCGGCCCAACCCCACACCTAGGGCTCGGATGGCCAGTGGCGGGGCACCGGCAATAATGAGTCTTTGGTTACTTTTTCTTTTAAACCTATATTTTATCAATTTAACACTATAGCAGCAGTAGCAGGAGAGGAGAAAAGAGAAGAGAGAAGAGAAAGGGAAGAGAGCAGTTTCCCAAACACTCTAGCGAGGAGTTCGCTGTTTGGTGGGGCACAGGTTAGGACTGATGCACCCGTCATGGACGTTGATGGACACTGTAGCACAGGACTTTGAAGACCAAAAGGCTAGCCGTGGCCCTTGGCCTCTCTAGGTGCCTCTGCCCGTACAGAGATGAGAAAGGCAGGGCTTAGTAAAGGAGGAGGCAGCCTTTTAAAGGACAGTTGAGAAGGAAGCCGGGTTTGACCTGCCTGCAGCTGGCGACCTCCCAGCCGGTGTTTCCCAGAGGCCCACACGGACCTGCTGCAGCCTTTGCAGCCTCGGGCTCCACCTGCCTGGCCTGAAACTCAGGCGGAGACATTATTCTCCAAACCCCGCCTCTCTCTCTCTCTCTCTGCCCCCTTGAACACTCTGAGCCTGTGCGATAGCTTATTTCTGATGGACTGAGTTTAGTCTCAAAGAAACTTAAGTTAAAGTTATATATTTTTGTGTATTCGTTTCTATGGCCTACGCAAACCCGGAGGTCAGCTGGACTGTCACCTCTGGGTCACGAAGAGCACAGGGGCAGGGCTGTGGAAAGGCAGCACGAGGCATCTGCATGCACCCGTGGGGGCTGGAGGAGGGCTGATTTGGGCTGAGCTCAGTGCTGGGCCCACCGGTGCTAGATGCATAAACTAGGGGCAAATCCAAATGACTCCAGGCAAAGATGTAGTCATTTTCCCTTCTTATTCACTCCTTTCCAAGGCCTCAATGTGAAATTATGTTGGGGTTTGGCCACGGTGGCAGATGTCTCCACACTGTCCGATTCAGAGGAGCGGTCACTGTGAACACACCAGCGCAGTGTCCCTGGTGGTGTCTTTGGCTGTGAAATAACACGCCAGCTACCGCACTGCTGTAACAGACCGTCTGGAGAGCTCACTACTGATTGGTGGTTTCTGTGAAACCCTCCATCAGGTCAGTCCAGAACACAGTTCACCCTCTATAAACTCAGTAGGGTCATTTTGATGAGTGAAAATGTATAAAAGGTGACATGTATAGGAAAACATTGCCATTCATGTTCTGGAAATAGACTTTTCTTTTAAAAGTAATGACATTTGGTTCATTTTCAGCAATTGCACACTGGGTGAAATCACACAGTTACTGCAGGGAATCATAAGCAAGCAATTCAGTCAAAGGAATTTGTCTTTTTGTTTTAAATGAAAACTGTATGAAATGCATAGCTTTGATTCAAACTATAGATACAATTTCCTTCTTGGTAAAACTCCAGATTTAGAATGCTGGCAAAAGGCAGTACTGGCAAAGTATTTAATGCACGTGGAAATGCTATTCTATTTTGGCTTCCAGAAGTAGCCCTAAAAAATTCTATGCACCAATGCATTGGCTAATAATGATCATTTCAGTTTCACTATAAATTATTCTAAGTGTCACTTAAGTACTTAAGAATTAGCGCTCGCTCCTCTCTAGAAGCCGTCTAAGGCAGCCGATGCGTGAAGCACCTCAACTAGACTTTCCCCTAGTTCAGCAGTTCCACCCACGCGCCCGGGTCACAGGGTCGCCACCCGCACCGCCACCGCACAGCTCAGGCCCGCGGGAGCTTTCCGCGCTCTCTGTGCCTTGTAAGGGGGAGGAGGGTCGCGTAGGAGTAGGGGACGGACAGATCCCACCTCATGGGAGATAAATGGGCTTCATTCATGCTGCCCAGTTCTCCCGGGTCTGTCCCCACGGCTACCCCGGAAAGCTCGCAGTGTCAGAGAGGTGGCTGTCAGCGTGGTCGCGTGCAGTGGTCGCTCACACTATGGTAATTGTCATCTCGGTTGTGTCAGCCTGCGCGTGAGTCGCTGGTCGTGTTTCCCTAGTTGTCACCGGACGCACAGTGCAGACAGAGGCAAGGGCTGAAGCAATCATTTCAAAACAAGAGCTCACACTACAAACACACATGAGCATCAAACATTGAAACGTGGGTTTCGTCCTGTCTTTATTCCGGGGAGGAGGAGTCGTCCTCCTCTTCTTCCTCGTCGTCGTCGTTGAATGAGCAGGGCGTCTCGCCTCGGGACTCGGAGCAGTGGGAGGCCGCACTGCTGGACTGGTGGCTGTTGGGGGCGAGGAGCTGCCCGGTTGCTAAGGCCACTTCCGCATCCAAGCACAAGCCCTGGTTTACACTAGCGAACAATTAAAAACACACAGCTTGTTAATGCGGTGCACGTTCTCTGTGAAGCACAGGAGCGAAGCATGGGAAAGGCGGCGCCACTGGCCAGCAGAACTGCACAGTCTGCGCAGGCGCAGGCACAAGCGGGCTGCGCCCCCGCCGGCCCCGCCCTGGGGCCGTGCTCCGCGGCTGGCCTTTCTCACCCCGGGAAAGTACGTACCTTGACTGGGACAAGGAGGCCCCAGTGGTCAGGTCTAAGTTCGAAACTGACTGGGTCGAGTTCAACAATAGTCCCTGATTTAACCAAGAAGGTCCTGTGGAGATATCTACAGGAAAAAACAAAGAGAGAAGATGTGGGCTCTGCAAGTTCTGTGGCTGCTGTTGCTACGGTGTGAAGAACGCGGACCAGTGAGGGCGGAAGCCAGCTGTAAAGGACAGTTAGACAAGCTTCCTGCCTTGGGAAGAACCTGGAGGTTTTCATCTTGGAAAAAATAAATTTCTAAAACATCAGAGCAAGGAAAAATAAAAAAAACCCACGGGGAAGCAGACTACAGCAAGAAGGAATTCAAAGGACACCAACTGCAGACCCCCATTCTCTTCCTAAATGAGGCCTCCAGGGGGCAGCTCACTGAGGACGCGGTCACAGCACTACCCGGGAAGCCTGCTGTCCTTACCACAAGGACTCAGGACCAGCTGTGCTGACAGCCAGAATCAGGGCTGGGTGAAGAGCGTCAAGTCGGAAATATCGCAGGTACGAAGGACACACATTTTTGGATAAACCCCCACTGCACCACCTTTTCCAGTGCCCCCTGGGGAACTAACAGTGCTATTAGTCATTAAAGATCTCTTCTTTCTCCTCGTATCTTTTGCTTTTAACTCAGACAAGCCCTTATTTTTAAAGGTCATAAGCAGTCATGCTTCTAATGAGGGTGAGACAGGCATTACTGGTTCAGTCGGCATGACATATTTTGGATATCTTTTCAACTTATTTTCTATGATATACCATATTTCTATTTCTCCTTGATCCATTATTATTATAATTTTACTTGTTTAATGCTTATCTCCTTGTCTAGAATGTGGGCTCAAGAGAGGCAGTGATGGGAACATATAAGGTCTAAATGTTGCCGAATGAATGAGTAGTCTCTTTCAATAGTGAGTTTACAAAGCCGGAGTCCATATATTTGCCTGTATCTTTTTCTTTTCCTTCCTTCCCTCCTTCCTTCCTTTCTTTCCCTTCCTTCTTTCTTTCTCTTCCTTTCTTTCCTTCCTTTCCTTTCTTCCCTTCCTTTTCCTTTTCCTTTCCTTTCCTTTCCTTCTCTCTCTTTTTTAAATACATTCCTAAAAAGAAATTCTCTGAACTATATTATCAGATCATATACTCAAGAAAACATGATTTGCCAAAATGAGTTTTTATTATCAAAATAGTTTTTTAGCCCTGGCTGGTGTAGCTCAGTGGACTGAGTGCAGGCCTGTGAACCAAAGTATTGCTGGTTCGATTCCCAGTCAGGGCACATGCCTGGGTTGTGGGCCAGGTCCCCAGTGGAGGTAGGGGATGCAAGAGGCAACCACATGTTGATGTTTCTCTCCCTCTCTTTCTCCCTACCTTCCTCTCTCTCTAGAAATAAGTAAACAGAACTTTAAAACAAAAATTCAGACTTCCAGTCAAGATGGAGGCATAGGTAGACGCACTGTGCCCCCATGCACAACCAAGATAGGGACAGCAACACTATGGAAACAAGATAACAACCAGAACTGACAGAAAATTGAAAGGCATGGAAGTCTGACAACCAGGGAGTTGAAAATAGACTCGATCGTCCAAACCGGTAGGAGGGGCGGAGACAGGCCGGGTGAGGGACGTGGAGCAGAGACCTGAGAAACCAGAGACCTGAGCAACCGGGGCAGCGCGCAAGTCCCCAGCAGGCAGACCCTGGGCACACAAGTGTCAGTGGCTGGCGAGCCAGGCTGAGAGGTGGCAACCGGCAGACCCAGCAAGGCGGCCATTGTGAAGCAAGGTACTGCGCGCAGCTAGGTCCCAGCACCGGGAAGTGGAGCTTTGGGGCACTGACAGAAAAGGAGGGCCCCGCGGGGTGCACGGGCCCACCCACACCAGGATTGGTGCCAGAGGGGCCCAGTTGGCTTGTGGAAAGCGGCGGAAGGTTCTGAGGTTCTACAGAGAGCAGAGCAAGCGCCATTGTTCCTTCCCAGACCCCGCCCCCATATACAGCGCCACAACCCAGCGACTGGAGTGCCTCTTCCTGGTGAAAACCTTAGGCCCCGCCCCTCACTGCGGTACCCTATCAAGTCCAAAAAAAAAAAAAAACCCAGCAAAACATGGCTCAAACAGATGGGGATTGGAAAGCCCCAGGTCCCATCCTTTTAGGCAACCAAGAGATAGCCAACCTATCAGATGCACAGTTCAAAGCACTGGTGATCAAGATACTCACAGAATTGGTTGATTTTGGTCACAAATTAGCTGAAAAAATGCAGGTTACAGTAAGTTTAATGAAGAAAGATGCACAGGGAACCAATAGTGATGGAATGAAAGATGGGTCTCACATCATTGGAGAGGACCAGAAGCAAGAACAAAATATAAAACCAGAAAAGAATGAACAA
>CM052544.1:33597103-33642987 GCA_028533065.1 Trachops cirrhosus
GGGAACGAAGGGGGGATAGTAGGACAAATGTAATAGCATTATCAATAAAATATGTTTAAAAAAATAAACAAAAATTCACATGCTGAGTGATGCTTGGGGTGAAATGAAAGTAACACTAAAACATAACCAATAAAAAAAGTTTTGTTAATTTTTTAAAAAATATTTTACTTATTTATTTTTAGAGAGAGGGAGAAAGAAAGGGAGAGAATCATCAATTAATTGCTTCTCATATGCGTCCCAACCAGGGACTGAACCCACAACCCAGGCATGTGCCCTGACCGGGATTAAACCAGTGACCATTCACTTTGTGGGATGATGACCAACTAACTGAGCCACATCGGTTAGGACAATCAAAATAGTTTTATAATCACTGTGCAAAAATTATAAAACTGTGTGTTGGGATTGGAAACTGCTGTTCAGGTCCTGTCAGACCAAGTGAGAGGCATCCTGTGCAGGAAAAAAGTAATTTAAATGTCTCCATTGGTTTAGAATGGCCTTGTGAACCTTTTTCTTCACAGGCTAATGAAGGCAGCTGTAAAAAAAACAACAAAACTTCAATTCTAAGGACATCTGACTTTAAAAGACATTGAATAACAAATCTGTACACGATAAAATTAAAGCCAGAATCCTGTGCTGAATATTAATGAGCACATATGGACACTCTGTCAAAGCACCGCTATTTACTTGTTTGTGAGCAGAACACATTAAATTATCTTTTTAGAATGGCTTTGGAAAGGCCAAGGTTCTTTCACATTATCACAGAAACCAGCCCGTGGTTCTCACCATCGTATTCAAGAGCCCCTCTGTCCCTCTGCAACTAAAGGCACACGTTTCTTCTTTTGAACTACCCAGAAAGTCTGCCCCCCCGGGCTGCCAGTGAGGTAAAGACCACGGAGCCTAGCCTGCCTCATGGCCCCCAGCTTTTACAAAGAGAACAGGCTAAAATAAAGTCACAGTGATTTATTCAGCAGGCCCTTTCCTCAGGCCCTGCTGGACTGCCTGTGGGACCGGACTGTCAACAAACCAGCAGGTCCTTCTTGGGGCAGGGGAGGGCGGGCCGGTGGGGAGTGGGGTGGGACATGGGCGGAGGGGCAAGAGGAGGATGATGCCAATTTAAGAACTAAGTTCAACAGAAACCAAGTCTCATTCAGCAGACACTTGGATTGGGGCCAAAGGGCCATAAAACAAAACAAAATAAAACTACTTCTTTGTTTATATGTGATTTAACATACCTTAGAACTTATTAAATGCCTTTAAAAAGTGATGTGAAATTCTAGGGGCTGATACTTATAATGCAGGAAACTGCCCAAAGCGAAGGCAGAAGCACTATTTCTACATCCAAATTCCATGTGCAGATTATCCCATAATGTCAGTAACTTTGGACACTCATAGCGATTTCTGAATTAGTGAAAAAAAAATCTGAATTATAGAACATGTGAAAATAGCGTTTTCAAGTATACTCAGTATGCTCTTATAACTCATGATAAAAAGATAAAGAACCCCTAACTTAAAGACAAGCAAAGGATCTGAACAGACATTCTCCAAGGAAGATATACAGATGGTCAAAAAGCACATGAAAAGCTGCTCAAACCATCAGTCCCTAGGGAAATACAAATCAAAACCACAGTGAAATACTACATCTACTAGGACGGCTATAATAAAAGGTGGAAGATAACAAGTGTTTCCAACGATGGGAAACAATGGAGACCCTCACACATTGCTGGTAGGATTGTAAAGTAGTACAACCGCTTTGGAAAATAGTCTGGCAGCTCCTCAGAATGTTAAATGTAAAGTTACCATATGACCCACCAATTCCACTCCTAGGTATATGCCCAACAGAACGGAAAACTTACATTCACACAAAAAACCTGTACGAGAATATTCATAGTAGCATCACACATAATAGCCACAAGTAGAGGCAGTTCGAACGTCCTCCCGGTAGCAGGTGAGCGAGCCGCGGTGTGGCCGCGCGATGGCAATGGAAGAGGGGCGACGCGCGGATGAGCCTCGGACACACTGCCCGAGACAGGAGCTGTCAGGCACGGAGGCCGCATACTGCGGGTGTCCATTTACATGAACTGTCCGGATGGACAGACCCACAGCGACAGAAAGGACGTCAGTGGTTGCCAGAAGCTGGGAGAAGTCAGGGGGCAGGGAGTCATTGCTAATGAATACGAGATTTCTTGCGGGGATCATAAGAATGTTTTACAGTTGGTGGTGATGATGGCACAGCCGTGTAAATGCACTAAGAGCCACCGAATTATGTCCCTAAAAACAGTCTGTTTTATGGTGTGTTAATTGTCAATTTAAAAAGTACAATACCACTTCAACAACCACCTGACTGGGGAAACAGGACACGCCCACCGCTGCACGCTGCAGAAGGGCACTCTGCAGGTGAGAGTGTAACTTGGTGAAAACACACAGAGCTCCGGGCATCGTCGGGTGCAGCTGGCGCAGCGCCTGCCTGGGGCCCCGCAATGTCGCTCTTCACTCCGCACAGCATCGCTGGGGGTGATTGGAGGGATGTTCAAAGTAGCAGTGCTTTTTAATATTAAGGAATGGGAAACCAAACTAAAGGCTTATCACTGGTACAATGAACAAAGAAATTGTGACATTTTCACATAATGGAATTCTATGCAGCAGTAAAAATGTATGAATCACAGCCACATTAAATCACATGGGTGAATCTTAAGAGCTGAGTAAAAAAAATCAAATCACCAAAAAACGTATCACTATGATAACACTTAAGTCAAGGTCAGGGGTAGGCAAAACTAAATACATGATTCCAGCTTACTCTGTATGTTAAATAAAAGCAAGTGACAACACTCAGGGAACCCAGGAGAGCGGCTGCCCTTGAAGAAGCGGGAAAGGTTCAGGACCGGGGTGGGTGGACAGTGCACCTGAACTCATTTTCTGTGAGAACTGGAGGTTTTAGCATGTTGCAGGGGTGTCCAACCCGCAACCCAGGATGGCTGTGAGCGCGGCCCAACACAAAATTGTAAGTTTACTTAAAACGTTATGAGATTTTTTTGTGATTACTTGTCACCATGTATTTAATGTGTGGCCCAGAGACACCAAGGGGCTGGACCCCCTGCTGAGGGTCTGCCATCGATCAAGGGCAGCACGTGAAAGCGTTGGCCAACATACCTGTGATGTAGCCTTCTAAAGCCTTCGGCACCAGCGACTTAGCCAGCTTCAGGTCCTCCAGAGAGCACTTGCCTGACTCTAGACCGAAGGACATCCCCATCCGCTTCAGAACTTCGATGTCATCGTGGATCTCAAAGGTGTTGTCGAAATTGAAAAGGTACTCAAACCTGCGCGGAGAAACAAAGTTGGCACGGGGTCTCCCATGAGGCCGGGGGCTGAAGGGTTTTACACCCTGCGTGTTACACGGAAGAACGTGGCGTTCGGCTATATACTAGAAATCGTCATTTACAGCAATAATGGTCATTCTGCTGGACTTAGGAGATGACATCTCAAATGTGCCGCTTTCCTAATTAAAACAACTTTCCTGTGACAGGCAAAAGGGGTCCATACACCTTAGCCCTCGTTACACTGTCACAAACTGGAGAAAGGAATTCTGATCTAAATCTAATACTTTCAAAGCTGTCTGCAACTTTGTCACAACAAATAAAATATTAAGAAGGCCTTCCAGTTTTATATAACCTCCTATGAGTTGGCCTACTAGGATCGAGGAAAAAACACTTCGGATGCTCACTTCATTATTTTCATGAGTCAGGTGTTAACTATAGTTAAAAAGCTGTTAAGCAATGAATGGCAAGATTTTCACAAACTAGCCAATCCCCAAATCCTGTCTTGAGGGACTAAGGAATGAAATGTCTTAAGAAAAAAGTATCGCATGTGATACACAGCGTATTTCCAAATATTTTTGAAAAATACCCAGTCAGGATGCCCAGCTGCTCCGCACAAGCTTTCAGTGAGGGGATGGGGGAAGAAACAGTCCCTGCTGACCTCCAGGCCAGGCCCCGGGGCTCTGTCACCCACGGGCCTCAGACTCGCAGGGACAGAGCGAAGGTGAATATTCTGGGACAGTGGAGGTTTTACAGTGTCATGAAATTTTATTTTTTTTAAAAAGATTTATTTTTATAGAGTGGGGGAAGGGAGGGAGAGAGAGAGAGAAAGGTCGATGTGAGGAACACTGATCAGCGCCTCTCGCACGTGCCCTGTCAGGAGACCGAACCCACAGGCGTGTGCCCCAACTGGGAACTGAACCAGTGACCCTTTGCCTGGTGGGACGATGCCCAACTGGGCCACAATGGTCAGGGCACGAAATTCTATTAAAATCATGTCAGGGTAAAACTTTTTCTGCTGGACCTTAGATAAGGGCAGAAACGATAATGTGAAGTAAAAAGCCATATTAAATAATTAAGTCTATACATCTGAATAAAGCACATTAACACATTCTCAGGATAAAAACAAACAATTAACAAAAATCTGAAGTGGGTGCCTTCCACAGAGATGGTTTCAGTCAGACATTAAAAGCGGATGGTTCTGGTCCTGGCTGGGTGGCTCAGTTGGTTAGAGCATCGTCCTGATATGCCAAGGTTGCAGGTTTGATCCCTGGTGGGGGCACATACAAGAAGTCAACCCATAAATGCATAAATGAGTGGAAAAACATATCAATGTCTCACTCTCTTTTAAAAAAATCAATAAATTAAAAAAAAAGTGAAGGGTTTTGTAAATTTAATCCTCATAGTGGGAAAGCTGCCTAGCTGATTAAGGGGAAAAGATTGCAAAGTAACTGAAAGATGAGGCTTTGGGACCTGCCTTGAATAACAAGCTCCTACAAGCTTCTCAGAGTCTCCCGCCCCCAACACAGCGTGTGAGTCAGGCCCTTGGAGGATGGGAACTTGGAGACTTGACTAGATCCCAGCACAAGCGGCAAAGAGAATCTGCAAAGCCCTGAGGCAAATGGCTCCCAGATTTCCTGCGACCCCTTTTAGACTTAGAAACTAAGCAGAGAATTTAATAGTTCCCCACAAAACAAGAGACTAGCTAGAGAGAGCACCTAGAATTCTAACAGGCATTTTCCAGAATTCTTGGTTTTAATGTCAGTTCTTTCAGACAAAGGCTTCTGTAAAGAATTTGCAAGTGCATGAGTAACACCACAGACATCCACCATTTACTGACCGCAGGGCTGGACCTTTGGGAATACATCTATAACTTTTGTAAACCAGCAGCTTAAATAATGTAGTTTGTGTTTTTATAAAGGAGGCAGTGAGGTCTTTGAGAGGTTAAGAAACTATACAGCTAGAGGACACTACACAGATTTTCCGACTTCATAGCCCACGACAGTCTCTACTATTTCTAATTGTGTCTATAGTCTTAATTATCAAATACTTTTGAAATCCCTGCTCACTGTTTCTCTTCTTCTTTTTCCCTTGGTGACTTCTCAGGTAAGTGGCCCAGGACCTCTGCCTGCAATCCAGATACGGGAGGCAGCCCTGCCAGGGAAAAAGACTGGGAGAAACCCGGGAGAGTGAGGCCCAAGGGCGACGCTGCGGCTCTAAGGAGCCCCAAGTTCCAGCCCCAGGAACAGGCCTGGGCTCGGCCTCTGGTACTTGTGTAATTATCGAGCCTTCCTTTGCTTGCACATGTATCCCAAAGTGGTTGATAAATTATAAGCTGACCCTTTATAAAAGCACTTAACATTTATAAAGTGCTTGCTTGAACCCAACTTTACAGGATTAAATCTCATTTAATCCTCACCGCAAGGCTAGGAAGCGACGGAGGCCCTGGCATCGTGCCTGCTTGTTCTCCAGAAAACAGAGCTTTGCAGCAGCTGAGCAGGGCGGCCATAATGCACACCCAAGCCTGCCTCTCCCTCTGCACCCTCACCCCCCAGCTGTCTCACGACCCTGGGCATGGCCTGCAGACCAACGATATGAGCTATTTTCATGAAGGGTAAAATAAATTACACATTCATTCTGTTCTGAAAACTGCTACTTTTCACTTGCTGTGATGAGTATTACCATCATCAACCTTAGTTCAAATGCAAAAATACATTGGTGGGATCCTAAACTGGTACAGCTACTACTACAGTATGGAGGTTCCTTAAAAAACTGAAAACAGAACTACCATATGACCCAGGAATTCCACTTCTGGGAACATATGCAAAGGAAACAAAATTACTCTTTTGAAAAGATATGTGCACCCCTATGCTCCCCACAGCGTTACTCACAATAGCCAAGGCTGAGAAAATAACCTAAGTGTCTGTCCATCGGTGGATGAATGGATAAAGGAAATGAAGTATGTACACAGTGAAATGTTCAGCCATAAAAAAAGAGAAGGAAACTCTGCCATCTGTGACACCATGCATGGACCTTGAGGGCATTACGCTAAGTGAGGTAAGTCAGAGAAAATACGGAATGACCTCAGACTTGGCATCTCAAAAAACTGAACTCGGCCAGCCTGCCATCTTCCCCCACTCTCACTCACTTGTCACTGGAGATGCTGCAGTCTATGACTGTCTTCCTGCTTGTGTTGATGATGATAAATGGCAGCTGAATGGTGGAGTTCAGAGCTGGAGGGCCCTGGTTCTGCTGTTCATTTTGCCGATTCCTCTGCACCAGGTTTTTGAAAGCGATTTGCTGTAATGATCAATGAAAAGGATACACAGTCATTTAATGTGGATACGTGAGTTGGAATTAAAATATAGCTTAATTAGAAAGTTTAAAAGGGCTTCCACCTATAAGTGAATTAAACGGTTAAGGAAAACGATTAGAATGGTCCAACTCAATAAATATATTTCAAGAAAGAATATTCTGGGTATCTAACATCATCCTTATGTAAATACGTTGCCCGTGGAAACGAGGTCGGACAACTCCGAGAGCCCGTGGCTCCTGCGGATCTTCTCAGGTTAACTTGAGGAAGCAACGACAAGTGAGCTCATGTTTCCATTTAGCTAACGCAGACTCCTGAGGGTTCAAAGGTTAAATGCATCTTTCCCCCCCCTAAATCCTCACCCAAGGATACTTTTTCATTGCCTTTAGAGACAGACAGATAGATAGATAGAAAGAAAGAAACACTGATGTGAGAGAAAAACATCGATCGGTTGCCTCCCATACATGCCTCTACTGGGGCTCCAATCAACTGAGTTGGATGGGTAAATACATCTTTTAGGTCGTCTCTAGCCCAGTGACATGCAAACTTTATGAAGCCCCAGAGCCCTGTCTTCAGATGGAATATTATGAGACATCTACTTCATAAGACACACGAGAGCAGCATTGCTCTGCTGGCGGCAGTGGCGCCAGGCGTCCTGAGCCCAGCCAGCGGTGCCCTCCTTCACCCCTAGGATCCTTCACGGGACTTCTAAGGGTCCTCAGGGCACAGTCTGGAATCTGGTCCAACCCTCTCCCCACCTGATATCTCCCAGATGAGGAAACTGAGGCTTGGCAGTGATGACAAAATATATCAGGGCCTGAATCTTGACAGTGAACCTTGCTGTTACTTTATTATTATTTTTAATCTTCACCACAGGATATGTTTATTGATTTTAGAGAAAGAGGGGAAGAGAGAGACATTGATGTGAGAGAACATCAACTGGTTACCTCCCATATGTGCCCTGGCCGGGGAATGAAGCCACGACCTTCTGAGGCACAGGACAATGTTTCAACAACTGAGCCACCTGGCCAGGTAACCCGCCCCTGCTGCCCTCCACAATAAGGCAAATGTGTCAGAGTTCCACAGCTAGAAAGACTTCACACAGTGCAAGTTTTTCATCAGCTCACGAGACAGATACTGGATTAAAGGGCCACTCATTCCCTTTTGCCAGCTGGTCCCGCCCCCCACCCAACCCCAGTGCTGATGAATTTAGATTATTTTCTGTGTTTTGGCAATCTTATCCTAGGACTGTTTATTTTAGGTTCTGGGTCTTAACTAAAGTTTGATTAGGATTATTATTAACTTAAAATAGCTGGGTGCTAGCTCCCTAGAAAGTGAACATATACTGTCTTAAAATGCATAAAACAGAAGGGACACCAGCTTATTGTAGCCCTAACAGTGTTTCCAAAATCACTATCAAAAAACTATCACTAACGATACCATTATCAAATATTACTTAGGTCATACTGTTATCTTCTGCTGTTAAAGAACAAGCTAGTTTATCCGCACATACATTGCTTAATTCATTTAATATTGAGGGAAAACATGCAGAAACTGTAAAAGTATTTAAACAGATGAAAAAAATCATCTGTTTAAATACTTCTGCCTAGCTTCTCTTCCCTTCCAGTAGAAAAAGTGCCCTGGGAGATACCCCCATACTTCACCCAGCCTCGTGGCCACGGTGCCACGTGAGGACCCGGATGTGGGGGGCAGGGATGGACACAAACAGTGATAACTCAGAGTTCTCACACATTTAGGGTCCACTGTTTGATATTATGCATAATAAACAGCATCGGTGATTCTTCAGGGCAAGGGGAGCAGTAAAAACATACATTGAATAGAATGTTAACTTGGCAGTAAAAACAAACATCCCCTCCCATTTGTTTTGGACTGATTTCCATATTTGTTGTCCTTTAATTTTCCTTCAGCCTTTTGTTATTTTCCAGGCTCATTAACATCTGTTTCAACAGCTTCAGCTTAGCTGATTAGCCCTCCGGACCAGGCTTAAGAGCTGGAAGAGGTCATCACACAGATGTAGGCAGAGAGCCTGGGTTGTCTGCAGGTGCCACACACTCACGCCATTCTTCTCCCACATTACGAAGAGCAAAAAGGAGGTGGCGGCACATGAGCAAACCCTACCTCTGCCATGTGATGTCGGTGAATTGTGACATGAACTATTAAAAAAAACTAAGCTAGCTTAGCATGGCAAATTATTAGTGTTTGTGGACAACTTGCTTAATTTGCTTTATTTCTTTCTTTATTCTTAGAGAGAGGGGAAGGGAGGGAGAAAGAGAGGGAGAGAAACATTGATGTTCCAGAGAAACACTGATCACTTGCCTCTCACACGTCCCAACCAGGGATCCGGCCTGCAGCCCAGGCATGTGCCCTGACCAGGAATTGAACTGGTGACCTTTCAGTTTGTGGGACGATGACCAATCCACTGAGCCACACCAGCAAGGGCTGTTTTATTTACTTTCTATGACAGCTTCATCAGTGTTATTCAATGAAGGAAAGAAAAACAAACCACTAGGAGGAAAGAAGTTATATGTCTACCTTTTTTTGCTCTCCTGAGCAAAAGTAGTTGTTTTCAGTTATATTTTGGGTTTCATTTCAATAGAGACTTGTTTTTATAAATGTTGACAGCTGGGTTGCCCAGGGTTGAGATCCTCCATAAATATTTGGTTTGAGAGACCACAAAGGAACAGAAATTTAGGACTGAAAAAATACATATATGAGAGTGATCCTGCCAAGCACCATACTTTCTGATAAACAAATAATTACAAGTCTACTGAGAAATGAATTTAAAAAATAGCATGCTAAGCCCTGGCTGAATGGCTCAGTTGGTCAGAGCATTGTCCCAATACACCAAGGTTGCAGGTTTGATCCCTGATCAGGGCACATATAAGAATCAACGAATGAGCACATAAATAAGTGACACATCATAATTAAAGTGCCAAAGGTTAAAGATAAAGAGAGAATCTTAAAAGCAGCAAGAGAAAAGCAGTTAATTACCTACAGGGGAGTGCCCATAATACTGTCAGCTGATTTCTCAAAAGAAACTTTGCAGGGTAGAAGGGATTGGCAAGAAGTATTCAAAACAATGAAAAGCGGGGACCTATATACAAGATATCATTTGCAATCCAAGGGCAGATAAAGAGCTTCCCAGACAAGAAAAAAAACCAAAGGAGTTCATCATCAACAAACCATTATTATATGTTAAATGGACTTATTTAAGAAAAGATAAAAAGTATGAATAATAAAATGGCAGTATGTATCAGCCATTGAATCTAAAAAACAAACTAAGTAAACAAGAAGGACAGAGACAGAATCATGGCCACGGAGAGCGTTTTGATGGTTGCCAGATGACGGGGCGGGGGGGGGGGTCTGGGGGAATAGGTGATGAGGTGAGGGGATCAAGAAGCACAAATAGGTAGTCGTGGCTGGTGAGGCTCAGTGGATTGAGTGCCAGCCTGTGAACCAAAGGGTTGCCAGTTCAACTCCCAGTCAGGGTACATGCCTGGGTTGCAGGTCTGGTCCCTGGTGGGGGGCACACAAGAGACAACCACACACTGATGTTTCTCTCTCTCTCTTCCTCCCTTCCCCTCTGTCTAAAAATAAAGTCTTTATATAAGAAGCACAAATAGGTAGTTACAGAATAGCCATGGGGATATAAAGTATAGTATAGGAAATGGAGTAGCCAAAGAACTTGCATGCATGACCCAAGGACATGAACAATGGTGTGGGGATGGCCTCAAGGGGGGGTGGGGCTGGGTGGAAAGGGTAAAAGGGGAAAAATCAGGAGAACTGTAATAGCATAATCAATAAAATATAAAAAAGAAAAAATACATAAATAAGCAGAACAACACATCGACGTTTCTCTTTCCAACTTCTTTCTCCCTAAAAAACCAATAAATTAAAATAAAATAAAATGCCCCAGATCAAGCCCAGAAATGTCCACGACCCCGTGAGGAACTCTGAAGAAGGCTCTGCAGGGTCTAGGAATCACGCATTAACAGGGAAACACCGCAGCTAAGTGTGCCTGGATGGGGATGACAGAGAGGCAGCTCAGGGAAGACGGTGACAGTGTAGGGGCCACAGCACGCGGGCCTGGCAGGCCAGCTGTACAAGAATACAGGACCCTACAAGGAGGAGCTGTCCGATAGGAGCAAACGGTCAGCTTTCAAGGTCTTTTTTAAAGTTGCAGAACACTCTCTTCAAACAAAATCTTATCTGGCCATCCAATAGGAAAAACGCATAAAATGCCTCCTCCAGTGCTAGCTGCTCAGGGAGGTTCCGGGTCCTTCGGTGTGAAAAGCAGACACAGAACACAAAAGAAGGAGAAACGTCCTGGGAGGGAGGAACACCCGCACTAGGGCTCCCTCCCTTTGGAAAGTCTCCGTTCTACCGGCAGCTGCTCCGCTGCCCTGGCCCTGCTTCCCTCTCAGATCAGACACACATCTCTGCAAGGGTAACCTGCCTGCTCTTGCCCCTCTGATTTACACATGAATGTGAAAGAAAAACAAAAAGCATAATATAAGCATCTAGAAAGTGAAAAACAAAAATCTGGAATATTTAAGAATACTTAACATAGTCTGTCCATTAGACGAAGTGAGTATTTTAGGAAAAAACATGCTATAATATTTAGTAACTTTCTGCTATCTTTATTTATGATAAGTGGATCACCCCAAAACTCCCCTGTATACCAAAAGGTTGCAGGTTCGATCCCTGGTCAGGGTCCATATCTAGGTTGTGGGTTCGATACCCGGTGGTCAGGCTGCATATGGAGGCAACCAATCAATGCCTCTCTTTTTTTCTCTCTCTCTCCCCCCTCCCTTCCCCCCTCTCTCAAATCAATAAACATATCCTCAGCCGAGGGTTAAATCCTAGTTACTCAAATCAAAGCTGATTTTATGATTGGTTGAAAGCTTTTCAAAACAAAGACAATTTGCTGATAAAAGCAAATGCATGAAGACTCTCCTTTTACAAAGTTTTTTGATTGGACTGAAAACAGCCCCCCCGTGGAGCTCACAGTAACTCTGTACACCAACCAGTCACCCAAAGTGGGAAACACTCCTTTCACCCTGTGATTTACCTCACAGAATTTTACACAAAGGCTCTATTATATTTTTAAAAATCATCCCAATTCTAGGCAGTTATCCAAGAAAGTATTAATATAGGGATCCTTATTACCCCATACAATTTAATTTTCATTTAAACAGAAATGCATTTGAAGGTTTGGTATGTTTACAAAGCTGAGTCATTGCATATTATGCGGTTACCTACAGACAATAAGTATTACAGGTGGATTTGATTATCTTACTCAACGTGCCTAAAGTGTAACTAGCTTTACTTCTTGGTATTCCAAATTAGGACACACACACCCCCCCGAATAGTTTCTGGTTGGAGTAACGATAAATGTCGAAAGTGCACTGCTGTGTAATATGAGTCTCACACAGGGCAGGTGAGTGGCCGTGGGCCCTGAGGACGGTGGGCCGGAACCAGCTAAAGGAACCAGCTAAAGGCAGAGCACGGGCGGCAAGGGCTCGGCGGGGCGGAGGCTGCCCCGCTGTGGTCCCCCCAGGCACTGCCTCAAAGGCCCCCAAAGCAGAAAACGCTCACTCTAAAAGAGTAAGTGGAGAAGCAGAATAGAGATTTCTCTCCTTTTCTTTCTGTCTCCTTCCTTCCTTTGTGTCTTGTCTTTATTTTATTTTATTATTGGGAAAACATCCTGGCATCTTTACCTGCAGGAGAAGTTCTTGCAGCTGGGCCCGCTTCTGCTTTATCCGTTCTATCCGCCTCTGCTTCTCTATCTTTAAAACATAGGTTACAAAATAACATGAACATATGTAGAGTATAAAGCACAGCACATTTCCAGGTCCCAATTCTGAGATAATTAAGAATTTTCTTTAGAGAAATGCAACCCATTTTGACTACCAACATCAATAAAGGCAAACTACACCTCTTTGGGTGAGTGGGGTGGCAAGGCTTTGGGTAAATGAGCGGGCAAGCAGCAGAACTGCGCCAACTGTTGTTAGTAATGAAATCCATCCGCTTAATGAATACGTGGTATTCAGTGCTCGTGGCTACTTATTACTTAACTTGTAACAGAGTGAGAGCTACACTTAGGAACACTTACTCTACCAGCCAGCACTCAACTCAGCACGTGACACACATTATCTAGCTCATCTTCACAAAGCCTGTGGGAGCAGGAGCCCTGTGGTTACCCACTTTTGCAGGTAAGGAACTGGAGGCACAGAGGGTTAAGGAACTGCCCAAGGGCACACGGCTTAGTGCTTGGCAAGAACCTAAGCCATCTGGTTCCAGAGACCCTAATATTAATTGCTTTGGTCTATTACACTCCCACCTCCAAGAATGAGGTAAGGCCTCATTTAAGATCTCAGTTTGACTGACTTATTTTTACTTTTGATTTTATTTATTTAAACATTTAATTTATTTGATTCTTTTTTTCCTGTTAGAAACCACTTGGCTGATTGCCAGGTCAAAGAATACACATAGTATTTGGGGCTTCTGAGACAAAGTCCTCTCTGAAAAAAAGTTACTAATTTATGTTCTCATTAGTGTGGGTATTTCCCAATAACCCAGTCAGTATGAGACTCTCTTTGCAGGTGGTGCACAGGCCCTGCTAATGCTCTCCTGCGTGCCCTGATCATGCAGAAGTTAACTTTCAATCCTGTACTACCTGCTATCATTTCTGCTTCACATGCGTAAATATCCCTTTCCTGATCAAAGAAATTATGCCAGATTTCTCTCTCCTTTTCTTTCCTTCTCCTTCTTTCCTTTTCTTCTTTTATTTATTTTATTTTATTATTGAGGTAAAAATGGTGTATTTTAACTGACTTAAATAAGCACAGCTGCTAATACCGCTAGCGTACATCTCCCATACACAATTCCTCCTTGTTGTAAGAAACATGCTTACAGCACAAACTCCCCAGCTTCATAGGACTATCATTTTCCTCACTCTTACAACTACCTAGAAAACAAATATTCGAGTCTGAATTTCCTTGTGGATGAGTTCCTAACTCAATGTGGGCAAAAGTCAATGACACCGGAAAAGACATTTTCTTGTCTTTTCCCAAGATAATATTTATTTGCTCCCTGTCCACTGTGGTCTATACCAGGCGTTTCCTCTCACTGTCCCTCTAACCGCTACCACACTTAACCCTAAATCACTTTAGATTGACTGAAGAATCTGTGTGGCTCCCCACATTTAGGGGGTGAGGCTGTGACAGGCCAGGCCCCCTGCCCCTCCTGTCCCACATCCAAGTGTTCTGCCCTGTCGGGGCACTGCCCCGACCTCGCTGCCCTGCCTCCACACAGGGGTCTCCAGCCCATCCCCTCACCTGCGCCCCTCATCCTCCTGCCAATTCGACTTCAACCCACTAGTACAGTGACCCTTAGAACACATCCTATCTGCCCTCCTCTTTCAAGTCTTCAGTAGCTTCTCCCAGTTTATAGGATCAAGCCCCAACTGCTTCTATCCCCTATCCCCTTTCTTTCTTGCCCATACTCCGGCCACCCCCGGTGGTGGACAGGCTTTCTTCTGCCGGCCTCAGCCCAGGCACAGCCCCAGCCCTGAAGGCCCTCCGTGCACCCCAGACCCCTCCCCCTCCCTCCTGACTGAGCTCAGGGGCTTTGGTTCTTGGTAAGTCCTCTCTCATCTCCCTTTCCAGAAAATCTGCACTTACTTTTTCATACTAGTAATCACATTTTTGGTAACTCCTTTTACACTTCTCCTTTCAATTAGAAGGAAAGCTCCTTGGAATCAGAAATTCTGTCTCACATAATCTTTGGTTAAGCACATAGCAGATGCTAAGAGATTTCTGTTATCAGCTTAATATTACTGGCAATTAAAATGATTCTCAAATTCCACTACTGCAGCAAATAAATTTAATTATCCTATAACTTATGATAAATGTCTGGTTTCTCCCTGCAGCCACAGTATACACAGTATAATGGTATCAGATAATGAGAAAAACATGAGATCAACCACATTTGTCTCCATAAGCTATCTTTAACCTCAGTTTATCCTGTTCTAGGCAGGACGGTAAAGTGATGTCAAATTTGGAAACAGTATGTCAGGATGCATGTTCATTCAGGAAAGATTTTCTGTAATGATTCAAGCTAACAGAATAAAAAATGCTTCTGCACACATCATGTCCAAATTCATGTCACTGCTGAACATCCTGTCCATTCTGACAAAGATACAAGTGAAATACCACTCTGTTGCCACCAGTTCTAGAGTCCAAAGTAAACGTTTAAACATGAGAAATAGCTGAATCCATTTTTTGGGCCCACACAGCAAACATAACATCAAATAAGATATTATTTCTATTATACAAGTCACCAAAAATTTATTAGTGTTCAGAATTCAATTAGAATAACGATCTTTTCTAAGAAACAGTAAAAATCAAGTCATTTAATGTCTATGTCTCTCAGTTTCACCAGGACATCAGTGGGACTACATATCTCTACAGTTCCTTCCAGTTCTAAAACTCTGCACAGAAGAGTGTATTTTTAAAAAACAACATGGTATACATAAACAATCAGAAATAGTTTCTTGTTATGTAACTACATTTCTAAATTAAAATTCCTCTGATGCAAAATAAACAAACTACTCTGTATGAATGGATTTTCCTTGCTCACCTCCAGGTTTTGACACTCCTGAGCAGAATTGGTAGGCAGGCCAATCCACTTGATTTCTTTTTTTTCCTTTGAAATGATGTTCATTGCCATTAGAACATTTAAAGCATCATAAACTCTTCGCCTAATGTTCTTCTGGTCATAAGCCTGCTAAAAATATTTTTATTAAGTGATAAAAGGGTTAAGACATAGTAACAAGATATTAAAATATTTAATAAATAATACTATTATATCTTCAAAGTGCTGAAGACTATTATACCCAGTGAAACTATCCTTCAAAAGTAAAGATGAACTAAAGATACTTTCAAACAATCTAAAACATAAAACAATCTAAAAAATAAAGATTATGTTACCAACAAATCTTAATTTAAAAAATACTAAAGGGCCTTCTGCCCTGGCTGGTGTGGCTTGGTGGACTGAGTGCACACCTGTGAACCACAGGGTCACCGGTCTGATTCCCAGTCAGGGCACATGCCTGGATTTTGGGCCAGGTCTCCAGTAGGGGGCGCTCAAGAGGCAACCACATGTTGATGTTTCTCTCCCTCTCTTTCTCCCATCCTTCCCCTCCCTCTAAAAATAAATAAAATCCTTTAAAAAAATTCCAAAAGGCCTTCTTCAGGGAGAAGAAATATGATCTAAGATGGAGCTTGGAAATGTAGGATGAAATGAAGACCAGCTCCAAAGGTAACTAAGTGGGGAAATCTCAATTAATACTCTCAGTATAGAACAAGAATGTCCTGTGGAGTCTAGAATATATAGAGAACTAATATACACGACAACGATAGTATATATGTCAGAAAGGGGTAATGGACCCCTTTTAAAGTGGGCTAAGCCTTGCATTGTCTGGGACGATATTAGACTCTGAAAAGTCAAGGATGCATGTGTCAAGCTCTAGGTAAACAGTGCATCTCACAATGTGGTCCACGGACTAGGGCTAATGTGCGAATCATCAGTAGCTTATAATGAAAATAGGAAATTTGCACCAAAATATAACCATGTAGATCACCAAAGCACACTGTTGAGTTCAGGTGACTTCTTTTTGGGGGTGGCGGGGAGGGACAGGTAGCAAGACTTTCTCAATGAAGAAAACTGTGCTAACTTACATTGTGGAAGAAGCCCTTTATGTTACTGAGGATAGATAGTTCCTAAGAACAAAATCCAATCAATCAAGTGCTAATAAATGATAATATAGGATGGTGCAGAGCACTGGATCCATTTAAAGGCAGAACTAAATGAGAATATAGTCGCTCCCCAGCCTTTTGGCTAAGATCAAGTGTAGAAATGATAACATAATAACAAGTATTAGGAGGAGACAACAAAGTAGCTCGGCCGACTTCCCCTCTTTCATATTGGAAGGGGTAGGGATCCGAAGCAAATGAACTATTCAAAATAGATGAGCCAAGTAATAATACAGCTTTTGGCTCAGTATATTTATTTTAAATCATAAAAACAACTACAATAATATTATTTTAACAACTACCACTTATATATGCAATCTGAATCCTGTGGTGAGGGGAATGAAGGGAGAGGGGAGTAAATATAAGCTTATTAACTGCTTTTTCCCTCCATAATCAACAGATACTGGTCTACAGGTGATAACTCAAGAAACAAAAATATTGAAGTTACTTAAAGTTATAAAGATAATCAATGAGAACTTAAGACTATAAACCTTCCAAATCATCAAAAAAATAACAGCAGTGAATTACCAGGAAAAAACCCAATTCATGCTTATACCCAGGGGGTGAGGATGGGGCCATTTAATATGTATGTTAGATTCTGAAAAGTGGATAGAAGTAATGCCTTAGTGTAGTGACACTGAGTGAAAACTAGATTCGGGGGAGAGAGCAGCCATACGGACCCCTAGTAAAGAGCTCTCCGGGCAAAGGAAGCAGCAAGAGCAATGGCGGACAAGGACCTTATTTGGCATATTTACACATGAGCAGTGACCGAGGGAGCCCACAGTAGGAGAAGAGATCGGAGCAGTAATGCTGGGCCAGGTCGCGTACGATCTTGCAGATCATTTTGAGAACTATGGCTTTGACTCAGAATCGGAATGTCATCTAGTCTTTTTTCCAATTCAAAGAAAAAAAAAATCACCATATAACGGTCCACAAGGAAAATCTCAAAGCAGTGGAAAAAAATAGTTCATAGGTAATAAAAGTAAAAAAGTATAACAAACAAAAGCCCTATCACCTGGAACTGCAAGAACTCTTTCTAATGTAATTCTTAGGTTAAAGAATAACATTACATCAGAATCAATGGGATCCAAAGCAGTACGGAAGAGGAAAAGTCACAGCCACAAAGGCTTTCATCACTAAACAAAAGTAAGAAAAGTAAATAACGAGCCCTGGCTGGCGTGGCTCAGTGGATTGAGCACGGGCTGTGAACCAAAGCATCGCAGGTTCGATTCCCAGTCAGGGCACATGCCTGGGTTGTGGGCCAGGTCCCCAGGGGGGACCTCATGAGAGGCAACCACACATTGATGTTTCTCTTCTTCTCTTTCTCCCTCCTTTCCCCTCTCTAAAAATAAATAAATAAAATCTTTAAAAAAAAAGAAAGAAAAGTAAATAACGTATACATCATCACCTGCAGCATAGAGAAACATCAGAAGTAACTACAGGAAGGAGAATATTAAATAAAGATAAAAACAGAAATTAACTGCAAAATAGGAGGTCAGTACAAACAAATCCAGATGAAACAGGGGATTTTCTAAAAAACATAAAATACTAAGCTAAGGGAAACAGAAATTCTAAACAAACTACCAAAGAAGGAACGGAGATACCTATCTAAACTTTACCCCCCACCCAATCACCAGGCCCAGGCGGTAGCACAGGTGATTCCCGTAAAATTTCAGGGACCAGAAAGAGACATCCAATGCTATGAAACCTGCAATGGAATAAAGAGAAAGATAAAAAGAAAGCCTCTAAATTCATATTATAAAGCTAGCAGAACACTACTAATCACACTACAAAGATGCTAAAAACAAAACAAAAATACAAAATGAAACGCCCCTAGTCTCATTCATGACTATCAGTGTAAAAATCCCAATATTTTAGGAAACTATCCAGACTTTGATAAATTCAACAACAATTTCAAATTTTTTTAAATTGAGAAAAAAGAAATGATTTTTTTTAAAGTTTTTTAAATCTAAAAATAAAAGCTTTATTATAATTGAAGTTGAAATACTATGAGTATTTCCACTAAGATTAAGAGTTAAAAACTCAATATGACTAGAGTTACCATTACTTAATATTGTTGTGGAGTATACATAGTATCATTCCATTTAAATATAATGTAAACTGATCCATAATGATAAAAAGGAAGAAGAACCATTACAGAATGATGAAAATAATCTGTATCCTGATTATCGTGGTGAACTGTTCCACAGGTGCACACAACTGTCAAAACTCATCAAATTTGCCCCAGCTGGTGTGGCTCAGTGGATTGAGCACAGGCCTTTGAACCAAAGGGTCACCGATTGGATTCCCAGCCTGGGCACATGCCTGGGTTGCGGGTCAGGTCCCCGGTGAGGGGTGTGCAAGAGGCAACCATACATGGATGTTTCTCTCCCTCTCTCCTTCCCTTCCCCTCTGCTCTAGGAATAAATAAATAAAACCTTAAAAAAAAACTCATCAAATTTTAGTTGAAATAATGCATTTTATTGTATGTAAACTATTCCACAATAAATAAGGGGGAAAATAATACTTTAATTACACCCTCAAGGCATGTACGTTTCCCTCTCTGTATGTAATTTTATCTCCATTGGAAAAAATGAGTGATTTAAATGCAGTTAAAAAAATCTCCAAGATATATGCACTGACCAGCATGGCTCAGCAGGTTGGAAGGCAAACCACAAACCGAAAGGTCTGTGGTTTGATTCCTGGTCAGGGCACATGCCTGGGTTGTGGGCCAGGTTCCCAGTTGGGGGCATGCAAGAGGCAACCACACATTGATGTTTCTCTCCCTCTTTTCCCCTCCCTTTCCCTCTCTCAAAGTAAATAAATAAAATCTTTAAAAAAGTCAATGTCAAGTGCATGATCTACCTACCGAATCAGCTGATAAATGGTTGTTCGAATTGGTGAACTCTGATACCAGTTCATCAGCCACTTCATTATAGGATGTTGTACCTTTCCGCTGAACTTTCTCGCACACTTTCATTGAAAAATGTCTCAAGCCTTTTCCATTTTTATCTCCTTTTTTGCTTCGTTTACTAAAAGAAAAAATTATATTCCATTTTAATTACTTAGAAACTTCCTTTACAAAGCTATAAAATAATGAATGAGAAGATAAGTCATTTGATTTACTTCAAGTGGTAAGCTTTAATTGGAGATGAGGAAATGTTCCAAACATTTTACCTTAAAAGGCTAACAGAATATGAAGTCAGACTGCTATTCTTATGCACATCATCTATTTATTCAGCAAATATTACCGACCAGATACTTACTCTTGGGTGCCAGGCACTGTTCTACACAGGGGGAATAATTCCTTGAGAAGAAGAGATAAAAACTCAGCCCTGGAAGTTTATATATGGGTCAACACTTACATGTTTGTATACTTATATTATAGTTCTTTTTCACCTAAAATTAAAAGTGCCACTATTCCTAGTTTCATTTATCTACTCAATTTTCAAAGAGGTGATTGGTATTAATAATAGGTCTAAGTCTTCAATTATTTCAAATTTGGTTAATGCCTAGGTCTAAACTTTGATAACATAATCATTAAAATTTTCAGGGGTTCAGTTTAGTTCTACTAATCTGACCGCCAACTATATGCCAGGAACTGTATTAGTGATTAGCAGTTAAAAAATGGTAATTGAGGCAAAATTCTTTCCCTCAACGAGCTGTGGGCGGGGGTGAGGGGTGGGGAGAGAAGAGATAGAACAGGCCAATGATGACAAACAACTCAACAAGGTCAGTGTCAAGTCCGGGTCACTCACAATGTTCTGTGGGACGTGGGGAGCGGGCATGTGGTCTAACCTGCAGGAGGAAGACTTGCTGGAGTGAGAGTCGAGTGCACACAATTGACAAAATGAAAAGGCAACCTATGTAATGTTTGCAACCCCCTTATTTTATCTGATAATGGGTTAATGTCCAAAATATCCAAGAAACCCCCACAACTCAATAGAAAAACAACCACCAAATAACCCAATAAAATAGGCAAAGGACACGAATAGACATTTTTCCAAAGAACCTTACCAACAGCCAACAACCATATGAAAAGATGCTCAACGTTACCAGTCAGCAGGGAAATGCAAATCAAAACCAGATATTACCCCCACCTGTTAGGATGGCCACTATATACATGTTCATAAATGATAACAAGTGTTGGTGACAGTGTGGAGAAATGAGACCCTCTGTACACTGTTTGTGGGAGTGTAAAATGGTATAGCTGCTGTGGAAAACTGTATGGAGGTTCCTCCCAAAATTTAGAATAGAACTGCCCTATGATCCAGCCATCCCACTTCTGGGTATCAGTCCAAATGACCTGAAATCAGGATCTGAAATAGGTATCGGCACCCCGTGTTTATACAGCATTACTCACAATAGCCACTGTAGGGGAACAACCTAAATGCCTGTAGGTGGGTTGATGAAGAAAATGTGGTGTAAATATATGCATACGATGGAATATTATTTAGCCTCAACAAAGAATGGAATCCTGCTGTATGCTACAATGAAGAGAAACCTGGAGGACATTATGCTAAGGAAAAGAAGCCTGACACAAAAGGACAAATAATACATAATCCCACTTACAGGAGTACCTAAAACAGTCAAACTCCTCGAAGCAGAGAGCAGAACGGCGCTTGCCAGGGGCTGGAGGGAAAGGGAGATGGCTGCTGGGCAGGACTGAAGTTTCGGTGGTGCAGGACGAGCAAGCTCCAGGGGTCTGCTGCTGCACGACCCGGTGTCTACAGCTAACAGTTGTACTGTGCGCTTACAAATCTGTGGTGGGCAGATTTTCATGTTAAGTGTTCTCACCAGAATGACAAAACAAGAGAATTAGTCAAGCGCAGGAAGTTAGGAAGGGAACCCTGGCAGGAGAGGCAGCAGCAGTAAGCACACGGAAGACAGAAACAGTGACGAATGCGGAGAGATGGAAACACACAGCGCGGTGTCACCAGACTACGAAATTCGAGGCAAAAGGTAAGGCAGAAACGCAGAGAAAGGGCCCGGCCCTTAACGACATGCAAAGGAACCTGGACTTCATCATATTCCGTCAGTGTAAGTATATTCTTTAATAAATTTTTACATGTTCTACTGTGTCATATACATTAAGAAGTAGACACTAAACAAACTTTTCAAAGAATGGGATGAGGACGATATCTACTTTCATTGGCCCGCATTCTCAAACAGTCATCTGCGGACACACGGTGGCTGTGGGCTGCCACGGAACGCTGTGGGGACTGCTGAGTGGTAGTAAGTCAGGGAACGACATGGCGTAACTTTCAGCTAGGCAGAGACTCTGGCTGCAAAGCAGAAGACGGATTTATTGGGGGGCGAAAGCAGAGATGTGAAGACCAGCTGAGAGGCTACGGCAATAGCCCAGGCAAGAAATGATGAGTCCTGAAATTGGGGCGTCGGTAGGGTTGACTAAGAAGAGATGGGTTTACGAAACTTGTAAAGATAAAGATCAGTAGAACTGAGTGATTGACTGAGGTGGATGGTAAGAAGTGGGGCCTAGGAGAACGACCCTTAGATAAAGGGGTCATTTATTGAGATCAAGGAGATTGGAACAAGTTCATGAGCTCCACTTTAAACCTCCTCATCTGCACTGTCCAATACCCTAGGCATAGCCCACATGTAGCTGTCGATCACTTGAAATGTGGGGAGTCTGTAAACATAAAACACACTGAGTTTCAAAGACCTGAATGAGAAATGTGTGTAAAACACCTGATGAACAATTTTCGTATTAAATGTTGAAATATTTATTTTTATTAAATCTTCTTTTAAAATTTATTGATTGTGGGGGAGGGAGAGAAAAAAACATCAATCTGTTGTTCCATTTATTTGTGCATTCATTGGTTGATTCTTGTATGTGCCTTGACCAGGGATCAAACCCACAACCTTGGTGTATGGAGATGATGCTCTAACCAACTGAACTACCCGGCCAGGACAAATGTTGAAATATTTTAGCTAGAATGGATTAAATAAAATACATAAAAATTAACTTCACGTTTTTTACTTTTTAAATTAGCTATTAGAAATTTAAATTGGCCGTGAGAGAATTAAACATTACATGTGGCGTGCATTATGTTTCTATCAGGCAGCAATGATGTTGAGATGGACATGCTTATAGATGCTCCTACTATAACAGATATTCTATCCAACAGAAAGCTAACGTCTACCATCTCTGGGAGACATCACTCACAACTTATCAGCGTGTGCACCCACGCCAACGCCTTCCTATTAGCCTCAGAGGATTAGGTATCCTTCCTTTTCAAACCCAAAGTCCCTTTTCTAAAAAAAAACAGCTATATTGAAATATGATTCACATACCATAAAGTTCACCTTTTTAAAATACACAATTCAGTGGTTTTAAGAGTTATGCAACCATCACCACAATCTAATTTCTTCCCCTTAAAAGAAAACCCTGTTCCCACTGGCTGTCACTCCTCATTACCTGCGTCTCTGGCCTCACACAGCCACTACTTACTTTCTCTGTTCCTATAGATGTGCCTATTCTTTCAAGTCAAATTTTCCAACTGAAATTTTCACTCCAGTGCTTCTGTTTCTGTGTTCTTTCCTCTCTTCGAGCTGTTCCACTCAGGGTCTTTGGATTGGGGTTTCTTTTTAACTATACAACTTTATCATGGGACCTGAATCTGACCAGGACCCCAGTTCCAGCTCCTCGTTTAAAGAGAATGCTGAGGACAGAAGAACATGCTGAACTACACTACAGGGATGCAATAAGCAGAGGATCTCTCTTCAGGGCACACAATGTGGTTTCTTCAATTAATGAACTGTAAGGGAAAAGAGGAGGGAGGGAGAACATAGAGGAAGAGGTGGAGAAGGGACATTTTGTAGATTGTAGAAAACACATCAGTTTACTATTTAAATTATGATTCAAACAGACTGTACACACACACACACACACACACACACACACCAGTTAATGGGGGAGTCAAGGAAGATAGCAAGATGGCAGCACAGTTTTCAAACTCTCCAAATCCCCAGATGAAAACAGAGAGAGCAACTAGACAGCAAAATGCAAACCCCATGACAACATTTACAACAAAACTAAATCACAGTATCTTCAACAAACCTCAGAATTCAATACTGACAGCCAAAGGCCTACACAGTAGTGTCGGTGTGAGCAGAATAAGCAATCCTCAGTGGGGCTGCATTAGACAGAAACGAGAACTGGGTAATCCCAAAACAGCCAGTAAGGATTTATTAGAAAGCACTGTAGGCCAATTTGAGAGCAGCAGTTGAATCAAGGAGTTTCACCCTCTTCAATATCAGGTGAGTGCAAGAGACCCACAATAAGAACTAAATAGGTTACGCCCTGGCTGATGTGGCTCAGAGGACTGAGTGCTAGCCTGCAAACCAAAAGGTCACAGGTTCAAGTCCCTGTCAGGGTACATGCCTGGGTTTTGGGCCAGGTCCCCAGTAGGGGGCACTCAAGAGGTGACCACACATTGATGTTTCTCTCCCTCCATTACCCTCTCTCTAAAAATAAATAAAGTATTTTTTTTAAAAAGGGTGTCTCTTTAGACATAAATACTGAGATATTTATGATGAAAATGACAATTCTGGGATTTGCTTTAAAATCAATAATATAGGAGTGGGTACACATAAAATAAGATATGCCATAAACTGATTACTGTTGAAATTCAGAGATGGGGACATAGGAGGTTTATAAATGAGCCGTCTACTTTCATATTTAAAATTCTCTAAAATAAAGAGCTAACTAAAAAAAGAAAAGAAACAACAGTTCAAGCATACCTTTGATTGTTTACTCAGTTTAGTCCTTAGCCTCCCAGTGTCCTATACTCAGCCCAGCCTTCTCAGGAAAGGGTCCCCACACGTGACACCACCGTATTAACACAAAGGAGAACTTAACCTGTACGATACACAACTCTGCCACCTACAGTTGCTCTCATCTACAAGGGCTGAGTGACAACCATCCACCTAATCTAATCACCAAGCCAGCATACCAGACTCCCCCAGTGCTCTTCTTATTCCCTTTCTACCTAATTAATCTAATTCTAGCAAATCTAATTAATTTAACCTCTTCTGTCTGTTCGCACTGCCCTAGCTCAGGCCCTTACACCTCTCTCAGACTGCAACAAGGACCTTGCAGCTGCTCTCCCTTGTCCTGTCTAGAGGCACTCCAATCCGTCCTCCACACGGCCATTACGGGGGTCTTTCTAATAAATCTGATCACGTCCCTATTTGGTCTAAAACTGCTGGTGGTGGTGGTAAATAGTAAATACTTCCTGAATGCTAGGTAAGTGCCAGTCAGTGTTCTAAGTAATTTCATTTTTGGAAAGAACCCGCCAATTCCCATTCGCTATACAGGTTTCCACCCAAGGCCCACTCTACGCTGACTCACCCTGAGTTTGGTGCACTGAGATACAAACGGCTCGTCACACATGAGTTCACATCATCGGCATGAGTCAGGTGGCAAAAGTAAGTAAGAAATGCTAAAAATAGGAGCACAGGAGTTATTTGGAAGCAAATATGTTGTGTATGGGGTTTTATATTTATGCTAAAAACTGGATAATGGCTTAAAGTAAATAAAATTCTTGACGCCGTGTTTATATACTTAAAGCCAGGGGCAAAACAGACTGTTGTTTTTCATGTAATTTTAGTCTTTTTAGAAAAAACAGCAATAAAATAATCACAGGTTAGTTTGGGGTGACCGCTTGGCTTATTTATCCTCCACAGTCACACATGGATAATATGTAAAGAGAACACTAAACACAGTCCCTAAGTAAGAAAAACAAGACTAAATGCTGAAGAACAGACTCCTGAAACATAAATACAAGACTGTAAGAGTTCTATAACATGAGTGCAGTGCATGAATTGATAATAAACTTGAGGAGAACTGTGGTTAAATATCAACATTGGTAAACTATTCAGTAGTTTATACCTTTTGAGCAGTTTACTTCATTTAACTCCGACTCACAGTCTTCATCCAGCAGAAAAATGGGGACACAGGTATCGGCCGCACAGGGCTATGGCAGGGACTAAATGATACCGTGTGCATAGAGCATCTGGTACACTCTAGGAGACTGTCCTTTTCATGAACTCCAGAGTTTTCATAACCAATACAAAACTGAACTTGAAGGATACTACTCAACATTGGTTAAATCAAGAAATTAAGCTCGTTCTTTGAAAGGCTGGTAGAGCACATGCCAAAACCCAATCAATGTCTCTACAGTAAAATTCAATAGTAGTTAGAGTAGCCAGTACTTGCTGGGCACAGGTAAGAGATTTGGTGGTAGCAACCCACTCTATAAAAACGTTTTTGGAAATTAAGGGAACATTGCCTCTAGTTAAAAAAAAATTAAAAGGTAAAAAGCTACATGAAGAACTCAATTCAACTCAACAACAACCAAAAAAAAAAAAAAACCCACCCAATTAAAAAAGGAACAAAAGAATTGAATAGACATTCTCTAAAAAAGATGTGCAGATGGTCAACAAGCACATAAAAATGCTCAACATCACCATTAGGGAAATGCAAATCAAAACCACAATGACATACCACTCACACCCATCAGGATGGCTACTAACAAAAACAAAAACGAAAACAGGAAGTGTTGTGAGGATGTGGAGAAACTGAAATCCTGTGCACTGCTGGTGAGAATGTGAAAAGGGTGCAGAAAACATTATGGTGGTTCCTCAAAAATTTAAACACAGAATTACCATAGGATCCAGCAAGTCCACTTTTGGGTCTATACCTAAAGGAACCGAAAGTAGGGACTCCTAGAGATCCTTGTACGTCCACGTCATAGCAGCAATATTCGCAATAGCCAAAAGGCAAAAACAATCCAAACACCCACAAGCAGATGAACAGGTAAAACAGAATGTGGTACATGCAGTACATACAACGCAATGTTACTCAGCCTTAAAAAAGAATGAAATTCTGAAACAAACTACAACAAGAACAAAACCTGAAGACCTGTAAGTGGAATAAGCCAGGCAGGAAAAGGTAAGTGCTGTACGATTCCTCCCTCTGCCAGGAAGAGTCAATGTCATAGAGACGGGAAGCAAAACGGTTCTGGACCTGGGGGGAAGCTGCAGGGGAAGGGAGGGCGGTGACTGCTTCATGGTCCACAGACTTTCCGGATGGGATGGTCGGAGAGTTCTGCAGGTGGAGAGTGGCGATAATTGTACAGTAATTTATTCTCTCAGTGGTTCTTCTGGCTTTGAACTTATTTATGTTTGTTGTCTTTTATGCTTAAATGTGGATGATTTTATGGCTCCATTAGCCAGTATATCTCTATAAAATAAGGCGCTGTGGTTTTAGCATTTCATCATTAATTATGGCTAAAACATCAAACTCAACATAAAAGGGGTCATGTTTCTAAACAAAATAAATAAAAAGTCTGTATTTCATTCTTTAAATCACTTCCACTGCCACATCTAGTTTATTACGACTGCTGCCACACCCAGAGAAAAGGTGTGCCTTTTCTTGACAAAAATAGTTCAGGGATGCTTGTTTAACCATCATAAAATAAGAGTTTAAAATAATACAGAATTTACTTTTCTAATTTAGCTAGTAATTTTAAATAAACTTACTCCCAGGCTTAAAATTTAAATGGCTGTAAAAATTTTATAAAAATAAATGCCAAAAATGCCTACATTTTCACACATCTATATGCTTTTGGGTTACATTAGATAAATTAACCTTAAAATGTCACGTTACAAAAATTAACTCAAAAGGCATTGAAGATCTAAATGCAAGAGCAAAACTACAAAACTCAGAAAACAAATATAGGCATATGCCTTTGTGATCTTGAATTTGGCCATTTTTCTTTAGTATGACACCAAAATTATAAGTAATACAAGATAAAAAACCAGATAACTTAAACACACTCAAAATTAAAACCCTTTGTTCTTCCAAGGACACCATCAAGTAGGTGAAAAGCCAACCCACAAAACAAAAGTTTTTTACAAACCATGTATCTGGTAAGTGTCTTGCATCTATGGTACATTTAAAAAAAAACTCTGACAACTCAATAATAAAATGACAACCCAAGGGATCTGAACAGATACTGGTCAAAGAAGATGTACAATGGCCAATAAGCCCATGAAAAATTGCTCAATATCAGCAGCCATCAGGGAAATGGAAATGCAAACCCTGAGGAAATACACTGACATAACAGAGACAGAGAAGGGGTGGCAGATGCAGAGAGGTTGGAACTGTCTGCTGGTGAGCACACAGATCGGTACAACCGCTCTGGAAAACAGTCTGGCAGTTAGTCAAAAGGCCAAAGAATGCCTCATGACCCAGCAATTCCATTCCATACAAGAGAAATAAAAACTTTATCCATATAAAAACTTGTTCACAAATGTTTATAGTAGCATCATTCATAACAGCCAAAAAGTAGAAACAAACCATATGTCCAAATAGACAAAATGTGGTGTATCCACACAGTGAAACATTATTCAGGAATAAAAAGGAATGAAGTTCTAATTTATGCCACAACAAGGATGAACCTTGAAATCAAGCTAAATGAAAGAGGCCAGTCACCACAAACTCCAGCAAGGCAAGAGACCTGTCTCCTTGAGATTAACTGTCCAAGCTTCAGCCTGAGGAACTGTCTTCCGTCTAATTTCTTTGTGTAGAGATGAGATGGGAGGTACAAGGGGACTTGGAGGGCTGGGAGGTTTAGTGGGCCCAGGTGCTCCTTGGGAATTTTTCACTTCAGTTGCCCTCATTACCTCCTCCACCAATTCATCCTTGCTTTTTACACTTGTCAGCTCTCAGCCTGAGCCCCTCCATGTGGTGCGCAGGAGAATGGCTTCATCTCCAATTCCGACTTCTGTGCCTATTTGGGGATGTGGAATTTCTGCTTTCACCTGTCTTTCACTATAATCACACTAGTTTTCATCTTCCAATTGGAAAAATCTATTATCTCTACCACTTTCTACAGCACTTTGAGATGTATTTCCTTTTATTATTTCTACATGAAAATGTCAATAGGATTTTAGGGGTGGAGGTGTAAACATGGTGTTCGGTTTATCATCTCTGACTGAAATCTTCCTGTCTAAATCTCAAACAGGTAATTTACACACTTTTGTAGAACCTGAGCTCTTTGACCCCAAGATCCCCTTTCTAAATGACACCAAATTTGGCTGCAGGATGTAAACGTTATGACCATAAATCAAACAAAAAACCCCAGCAGGAAGCATTCTTTACTAAATAAGACCAAAATGAGAAATTAAAAAATAAGAAACAAAATGAATAATATAGTACAGTTTGAAAAACATGCTACATTTTCATAATAATTTAATTTTAAGTATTCAAAAGAATTGTGCCCAAAGAATGAAAGAAAAAGCATTTCTCTTTTCAGGCCCTTAACTAGAATTCACAACCACTATCTTTTTATATTTTCCTAATAATAACTTATTTTTTTACAAAAGTAATATAAAACTAAAATTTGTAGTATAAAACAGTATATCCCAGGTAAAAGTTGTAATAAATGTATTCCATTTTAATAAATTATATATAATATATAATAAACATCTTATTTCTCATTAAAATGGAGTCCACCAGAATGTTTAAATCAGCAAGATAATTCAGTAACTTGATAAAGTAATTTAGGAAAAAACCCTCACTCTCCTATAAACATGTGCCACTGCATGTGTGCCTAGAGGGTGACAGGGAGGACTTGAGATGGAAAATACACGTTTGTTCCTTAAGGACCTTTACTCTCTCCCACCTCGGGTGTGTCACCAGGACTAAGGCCATTTACATGCTGGTGAACTACTTATCTATGAATGATATTAGCATTTATATAACTAATAAACTTCTTGAGCTTCTTGAACATATGTCTAAAACAGAACTCAATCCCTCCCCAAACCTACTAACAACAACAAATGTAAATGGCATCAATACTCACCCAGCTATTCATGCAAAAAGAAAAAAAAGAACCGTCCTTTATTGCTATCTTTCCTCCACTAAATCTGTTAATAAACCCTGTTGGTTCTACCTCCAAAATTAACTCATTTTTTCCCCATCTCCACTACCAGCCACTGCCCCCCCTACAATAATAGCCTTCTAACAGATTTCCCTGCTTCTGTTATCTCCTTAGGATCCATTTCAGCGGCCAGTGTAAATGAGATCATGTCATTTCTCTTGTTAAAACCCTCCCTAAAAATAACCACCAAACTCCTTACTGTGACCGATGGGGCCTTTCACCATCCGACCGCTGCCTACTTCTCCATCCGCGGCTCGCGCCACTCTGCCTTTCTTACTGTCTCCACGCCACTGTGCTTCCCCAGGTACATCGACCCGGTTCCTCGCTGAGTTTTGCATTTGCCATTCCCTCTGCATGGAACCCCTGGCTCCCTCACATGAGGCTATTTACAGGCCCTACTGTTTTGCATTCAAATGTTTCCTCCTTAGAGAGGCTTGCTCCAAGGCGGCCCCCATGCTGCCAGTAGTGCACCAACCACCCTTTGATGTTTTCCGCACCACCCATCCCAGTCTACGGTGATCTTGTTTAGTGTCCACCCCCATATCAACTCTTTAAGGGCCAACTTTTTTCTCTTATTTATTATTCTCTCCAATGCCTAGAACACAGCAACACTGAACAGATCTTCAAAAATATGCATTGAATGAACAAACTTCATAGACGTCATTAAGCAGTATGGATATTAACTATACAGGTTTTGATTATTAGCTTATAGTTTAACTTACATTAGTGTATCATAGATAAACAAAATTTTAGAAGAATTCCAACAGAAAAAAGATATTAAGGACCAGTGGGAGTCCCAAAGTGAAAGCAGACCCATTTGGAAGAGATGCATTTAGAAGACACCACCAGATTCTGTCCACAGGTAAAAAGAGAAAGTGAGTGCACATCTCTCAGGATCAAAGCCCCATGCAAGACCAGAAAGGGAGTGTTCACAGCTCCTCCTGCTGCAAACTCTGTGAACAGAAGCCCAGGGGCTCAGACTACAGGGGAAAACTGATGAGAACCTCTCAAGGGATCCTGCACCCACCAAACCAGTTCTTCAGAAACCGACTTGCTTTTGCAAAGGCCCTTCACCAAGGCACAGCTGTGCAAAGCATGCCTCAAGCTGTACTGTCAAGTAGTAAGAGGGGGATAAAAAGCTCGTATATACTACATATATTGACGTATAAATCCCTGAGGAAAACTGATACAAACATTTACATATCACACTAAAATCTGCATATGAGACACTGAAGAAATAAATAAGATTAGTCTGTGGTTGAGGGCTGGCTTTTTTAACCTGAACACTTGGGAGAAGGGAAACAAAACCTTTTCCCTTTAGTACTATAGAAAAATACAGTAAGTTTGGAGGAAAATAAACATTTGTAGGAACAACAATAAAAACCACATGTAGTGATTTTTTGTGGTTTGATTGGGGAGATGAACTCATTACAGAAAAATTATATTAAAAAACAAAAAGAAAATAATAAAAACCACTAGCAAAAGAAAAAAAAGTCACTGAACGAGATGCAGAAAGACAAAGTTGAATCAATGGTTATACCAACAAATTTAAAATAGCACTTTTAATGTGAGCTTTGGAGACCTTTTTCTTATGAAGGAGAAAGTACAGAGAATCTTAGTTTTATACTGTTTGCAGTACACAGGTGTCAACAATCACCACTAATGAATAGTTCAACTTTAAGGCCTTACACATTGCTAACTGCATCTGCAGAACTTACACTCCTACCCTTTCCCAGGATAAACACAAGGGCCGGCATGAGATGGAAAGTATAACTTCCACTAGAGAGAGAAGAGAATTTTGTCATATATTTCTATATGATACAGCAGTTCCTCAGAAATGATTTTGTGTTCAAAACAGTGAAGAACCAAGGAGCAAGCAGCAAAGGTCACCAAGGAACGAAAGCAGAGTCATGCCAATAGACGATGCACACTTTTAAAATACACAGCCCAGGGTGCTCGCTCAGAGCCCAGTTGCTTCTGTTTGAGGCTGGATTCTAACACAATTAGCCATGGAGTTTCTCAGTGCCCAGCAAGTCAGAGAGAGCAGACCAGAAAATGTAAAAGACAGAAAACTATTATATTGAGAGCAGATGTCCTAACAGGAGAAAGGAGACTGAAATACCACTGAAAAAAGGAATTACAAAACCTTAGAATCAAAAATAAAATTTACAATCATAACTGGCAAAGTTTTATTTAAAACCATAATAATCTTACAGAATTCAACTGCCTCTAAGACCAGGCATCTTATTTTAACAGTGCAACATTCATATTGTACCTACTACAGTGACTTGCATAGAATACTGAACTTAAGTTCAATAATGACCAGAAAGTGCCCTGGCTGGTGTGGCTTAGTGGACTGAGTGCTGGCCTGAGGACCAAAGTGTTGCTGGTGCCATTCCCAGTCAGGGCACATGCCTGGCTTGTGGGCCAGGTCCCCAGTAGGGGGTGCTCAAGGCAACAACACACTGATGTTTCTCTCCCTCTCTTCCCCTCTCTCTAAAAAACTAAAAATAAATAAATAAATAAAATCTTTAATAAAAAAAATGACCAGAACGTGGCCATTTTCAATCCTGGAGTTTCACACTTGGTAGGTAGGCATTTATAGTTTCTCAACAGACCACAGGTGACTCTGATGCACACTGAGAACGGAGAACCACTGTCCTACCAGTCTAAGGAAAGGTTACATTATACTCGATGTATTATTTAAGGAAGAAGTGAGAATTTACAATGATCTTTAAATGTGTGTGGTAAAACTTGTTTGTAAAAAGTTTGGGCACGTTGAAGTAAGGTGGAGTATTCACTTTGGTAGAATGCTTTGTCTCCCAAAAGGAGGAAGGAAGCAAATGACAAATTACCAATAGCCAATTATCACAGGATAATTTCTTCTGAAATCATACAAATAAAATAAATAATGTGGTACGAAAAACTGGTACACTCAATAAAGTAAAAGTTATGTGAACAAAAACATCTCACTAACTTAAACTAATGTCAAGTCCAGATACTAAACCTCTCTGTGCAGGAGCATGTCCAAAACAAAATACTCACACTCATACTCACCTTTCTGAAAAATCAGAGTCTATAAATTCTCTAGCCCGTTTTCTATCACTAAAAAGAAAAAAAAAGCATAAAAAGAACACATATAACCACTACTTTATTTCATGAATAACTTATTGTCATCTGTCTAATTCTACAATAAATATAACCAAACACAAAAACTAATCATTAAAGATATAGAAATAAAATAAGAACTTAAATTTTATCAAAGAACCAAGAAATTACATGATAACCTAGTTTGAAATGAGTTCAGTGAATCTTTAAGGAAGAAAACATTGCAGTTTTACAAAGGACAAGGCACAGAAAAGCTTTACTTGCTCTGGAATGACTGACTATAAAACAACACCACCCCCAATATAAAGCTCAGCGGGGCCTGAAGACATTCAAACCCTGGTCATCTCCCAAGCGGGCCAACCCCACTGGCACACGCACAGCTTTCATGCTGTGACCTCTCAGGGCTGTGCAGAAATCCCAGTGACTCTCACGCCCACAGGAGAGTGCTCATAAAGACTGCACCAAGGCCATGGAAGCACAGGTGATCCTGTTATCCCTCTCATCTGTAATGGAAAAGTATGAATACACAAAAAACTCTTGTCTCTGTATGCGTGCATGTGTGTAGGTATATGAACATGTATATGGCTTAAAACACTTTGCCAGGATTATTTCATTAGTTCATTCAATATTCTTGAAGCAAGGAGATTTTTACTCAACCGAGATTGTTGTCTGGTGGCTACAACTCACAGTTCTAAGTCAAAGATAGAACTACTAGTGCAGTATTTGAATAACAATCTAAATCACTTCTTAAGTGACAATGAAGTTTTGAGTCATTAATTTTTACTATGTCTTTTTCTTTTATGGAAATGACAGATGTCACAATAAATAGTGGAAGAAGGTTGGGTAAGGGTGTGTTACAGGCAAAGACGAAACATGCGAAGGTTTGATACCACTGAGGAGCACAGAAGAAATGCTGACTTCACTGCCCAGTGTTTCAAAACGACCAAGGGGAAACTCAGTGAAAGTTACATATACTTGACCTCTTTACTCTAGTTCCTTTTCTAGTTTTTAAGGAAGTAATTCATAGAAGAAATTCTGAATATAGCCAACACTTAATATATCCTTCCTTATGTTTGTTAAAACAATATAAAATATAGTTTTGACATCTTCAAAGCAGCTAAGTAAGTTCTCTTTCAGGGCTGAAAAAAGTCACAACATTCAGGCACAAGTCATTATACTCTTTTCTCTCTTTTAAAATGGTTGCTCCATAAATGGTGTATATCTAAGATATGAAGTGAAATAAAATAGGTAATTTTAAAGGAAACACATTCGTTTTTAAAAACTAGACTAATATAAAACAAGAAGAGAAGACAAGGTGGTAAGGAAAAACGCTAGAGCTTTTTTTAAGAAACATTTTAAAAATGGTAACTTGTACCGGCACTCTTACCTCGGGACCCAGCCCGTGGCTTCTGCTATGTGTGTCTGCGTGACCATCGCCGGTGCAGGGGTGTACGGGCTCCCGATCAGAACACTTCCGGAACTGGTTAGTCTCTGGGGTGTGCTTATAATCTGTACATTGGGACAAAGAAAATAATATTCTTAGCTATTACGGAAAGCCTGCAGGCATAAAATAATGTTGACTGCTAACTTACATACAAGGAGGAAACTTTATTGCCTAAAAAGCACTTAATATTAGCATCTAAAATGAGCAATAGCTCTGACTCCTTTGTATGATCAAAGCACGGCACCTGAGCACTGACAGGAGGCCTCGGCGCAGGCTTCGGCACGTGAAGAGCAATCTGGAGGGACTGAGCTGACAACTGACGCTTTAAAAATCAGAAAAATGAAAAGCTTTCTTTGAAATTACAGAACCTAATTCCAGTCAAGCTTGATTTACTAGCACTGGGGTAGAGTAATGAGATCTTCACAGTCCAAAATATATGCAAAGACATGATACATTTTGGATTATTATACAGATGCAGTTTTATCTTTTTTCAAGAGCATTTATTTCCTCGTGTCATTAAATTTTCTTCAAAGACATTATGTTCCATTATGTAAATTTACTACTCCCTATTACATATTATTCAACTATACACTATAGATATTCCATATACTATAGATATTCCAATTATTCAACATTATACACAATGCTGTGATAAACATTTTTGTACAATGACCCTGGCCTTAATTTCTATTTCCTAAGGAAAGACTCCAGGAAAGGAATGAATGGAACTAAGGACATGAACTTCAAAAAGTTCCTTGGTATGTCTTACCAAATTGCTTTCCAGGTCTCCTAATTTTCATTGGTAAGTAGAACATGCCCCCAAAATGTCTACAATAATTAATACAAAAACAATTTGGTGTTCTAGGAAAATCTTTAAAAGCATTTTCATTAAAAAAAGAAAAACGAAGGGCATGCATGTTCCAGGGAACGGGTGTACTAATGAAACGAGACTGTCCCTACGTGGATAACGGCTGAAATGGTTGAAGGAGTTGCTGGGCAGAGGGCTCTCTTTTGTATACTTTGGAAAGTTTTCATAATAGTATGGTTTTGTTTGTGTTCCAATTAAGAAAGAAAAGCATCAACATGGACATATAATTTTTATCTTTTTAAGATTTTTCATCTTATTTTTTAAAAGATTTTATTTATTTATTTTTAAAGAGGGGAAAAGGGAGGGAGAAAGGAGAGAAACATCAATGTGTGGTTGCCTCTCATGCGCCCCCTGCTGGGGACCTGGCCTGCAACCCAGGCACGAGTCTGACTGGGAATAGAACCAGCAACCCTTTGGTTTGCAGGCTGGCACTCAATCCACTGAGTCACACCAGCCAGGGCCATAGTAAGTTCTTAATAAACATTTTCTGGATGAGCAAATTAGAGATGATAAACTTGAATTGGAAAGACAAGTTGGAAGCTCATGTGAGATACAATGAATTTTTAAACTAGGACAGACAGTGAGTCTTAAGAAACAAACCAAAGGAAAGTCAACAGAACTGATCAAGCATGGAATATAGGAAGCCTATGTAGGTGATGAGTCAGACATGCTTATAAAACTGAACCTTAATTTTGAAATCCCAAATTAAAATGAGTGATAATTCAAGGTAACTACTTCTAATATTCAGATGATCTGATAAGGAAAATGAACACTTAAAGTTTACCACTGCCCCCCAAAAAACCCAAAACAAAGACAACCTTGATATAAATGTAATTGTGGTTTCTTTGACAATAGATTACAGTTAGGCAATGAAAATCATGCCGCCGTCAAATGAACCTCAGTCTAGAGATTTTCTGCCCCCAGTCAGTATGTCTTATGCACTCCTGCCATCTACAGGAAGAAAAAGCCAAGGCAGCATCTGTGTTCTGAAAGGAAAAAAATCTAGACAATTATAAAGTGTTACATTAAAGGATTTCATAAAATTCTAGTTTTCAATATCAGAAATGTATAGTTTTAAGCATATTAAAATAAAGATAATCGTAAGAATATACATGAGTTGTACACAGACATATATGTATACATATACACAGACATATGTATACATATACACTCATGTATATGCTCATAATAGTATTTCCAATACACATACAATATATATACACACTCATGTATATACTCCTAATAGTAAATATTTCCAATATATGTACTATATATATACACATGTATATACTCACAAACACATACACTCACATACATATACAGATGCCTTTAAGAAAAGGGTAAGTTTCTTAAACTAAAACAGTTACTGCTAGTTTCTATGAACACAAAAAACAAGTTTTTCTCTGAGACTTTTGAAATTTCTATCTACCATTAAGATTTGGCTTCCAAAGAGACACGAAATTTAATATAAAAGGAAATGAGGGAGGTTTTATTCAAGAATTTCTAACTAAACAGACATTTTTTTAATCATGAGAAATTGAAGGCAAAGGGACAATGTTCAAAAGAGGCAAGCAAGAGGAGAAGAAAGAAATGGCTATAATTGAGGTTCTACATCAATTAGGAAAATCAAAACAGACACTCTGATTCTGGCCCAAGACTAAGAAATGTAGAAAACACCTGAGAATTCGGGAGACACCGAGGCCTCGGCACTGGCCTGGCTGAAGGGACAGCCCCGGGTCTCTGTGCTGTCTGACCTTTTTTTGCTGATTCTGAGGCCAGCAGTAATAAGGTAAGCATTCTACCTAATTACTCATCATCGTCAGAACTGAAGTGTGTAAAGACTTCCATGCACATCAGTTCAAATCGAAAATGGAAAGAGAAATTACAGGTTTCCAAAAGAGAAAGTTGAACTTCATAGCATCACTAAAATACCAATAGCAAACAGTATTTCTAAGCAGAGGAGTACTGTAAGGGCCAAACTCGTAACAGTTCGGGTATGTTTGTTTAATTTTGGTGTTTATAGAATCACATTTCAAAAAAACAGACTTTAAAGTCAGGTGCCCTACCTCACTTGTTCCTACTATAGTGGCTGATGAGCAGCAAAATTCTAGCAAATGTTGGAAAATACACCCTGAACCACCTTGAAGTGGAAACACTTACCTAAGCTTAAGTTTCTGCGAGGTTTGGAGCGAGGTTACATTCTTCACATAGTTATAGTAAATTGTGCAAGACCTTTGGCTTGGATTCTGTAGATAACTAACAGTCCTCAAGCAATCAGGAAAAATGTCATGCCTGGAATGCCTTAAAATCTCAGACTTTCTGGAGCCATTAGGTATGTTAAAAGATGTTTTTGTGTAAATAGTTTTGTGTTTAACAGGGTCCTCAGTACTGTACCTTACAGGCAAATTTTATCCTTACTGCTCTTTCGATGAGCACATGCAAGCACCGGCAATGAAGAGCTGCTGTTCAAGTGTTTACGAAGTTCTGCTGATGGTGGTGAAGCCATTGAAATTAGGCATAGTTTTTAGAGTAGTTACATGCAACTTCGCTGATAAATAAGGCTTTCTAAAGTGCTATACACTTCAAGCTCTAACAAAATTAATGAAATACTGTCAGAGAAACAGTTAAATATTTCCCATTTTCATCCATTATTTCTACTGTTAAAGATTAAAATGAACTGGCATGCTGTTTCTCCCCAAAGGTCCTTAAATCAAAGATATCAGACTAATAGCTCCAGATATAGATTAACTAAGGGTCATGTTCAATTTATGTGAGAGTGCATAGTTTAGGGTGGTAAAGATTCTAAGTCAAAAAGAGGGGAAGAGACTATAAAAACATAACAGATTTCAAATCAACTTTAACCAAACAAGAAATAAGGAAAGCCTCACAGAGAAAGCAAAACCTTACTACACATCCAGAATCCACAGTCAAATGCGTGAAAACTAAACATAATTTCACGCCTTCTTTTTCTCAAGAAAAAGAAGAGCACACACTTTCTTTTTCTCAAGACTTAATCAGTTACATTCAGATAAAAACAAAACTTCTTAAAAAACTGACTGAGATAAGAAATTAACAGGAAATTCGATCAACCACCGTTAGTGCAATTACCCTTTATATTAGTCTTACCTAAGCAAAGTTTCAAATTCTAAGACTTGATGATTTTCTTACCATTTGGGGTCCAACATTCACATTTATTGGTCCTAAGGTTTTTGGTAAAATCTTGGTTGGTGAGTTGGTGCTGGAAACTGGATATGCAACAAATGAAATGTTACCTGAAATGGCATCAAAACGCTGGGTTAATACTCTGCGATATCAAGGCCACCTTCTAACCCCAGGGTCCTGATACTAGTTTGGTTTAAGTGATTTATAATTATCTTACAAGTAAATTATAAACAAGAAGCCTTACTGAAAAGCCATACCAATGACTGCTTTGTTGCAGTGAATACAATTAGTTCAGCTGAATGGGAAATCTGTAAAATAAAATAGTTTAGTCTATCTGATAATTAACTACAGGATATGTAGCTGGTTTTTAGAGAAAAAATATTTAGAGAATACATAATGCAAAGCACAGTTTACATCAGAGTTGAGAAATCCAGTTAGACCTTTATTAGACATCATTGAACAAAAAATGCATGAAGTAAAATGTGTTAGAATTTCTTTATAGTATAAATACAAAATATTTATACTGAAAGTTAACATGTTTTCAAAATACTGACTTGGTAGTTTTTTGAGGCTTTATTATAGCAGAGAAAAAAATAGGGCTCTACCTGAGTTAATAATGTTGGAAATTGTGGGATTTGTACAGTGTTCAAGTGATTTCGACACTTTAAATTTTAAATTAAGCTATCAAAGAACCTTCTCCACCAAAATAAGTCAACCAATAGTCTTCGGAACTACCACATTAACTGCTCCAGACAAACTTCAGTTTGTCGATGTTTCTCTTGGAAGGTAACTGTAATCTGATACAACAAAGGAGATCACCCAGGAAGCTTATGAAGGAGCCACACTAAAACTCCGGGGGAAAACCCAGCGTTTAAGGGCAGGACTACAGAAACTCCTCTTCTCAGTCTGGTCCTGAGCTCTCAGAGCCTGCCCACACTCTCACCTCCTGTTTCTCAGCAGACACCCACATCTTCTGCCGTCAGGGTATCTGACCATCAGGCTACGTTACAGCTCTTCTGGCTCAACCTGTGAACTTATCGACGTGCACCCCCATATTTGTACTTATTTCTGAGTGGAAGTTCTCATATAAATGCCTTCCTTCTTGTCTGCTCTACATTTCCTGACTCCTCAAGGACCTCAGCCATCGATTCCGTACTCTGTCCCCTGAGTTTTCAATGACACCATGGCTCCTCCCCTTCAGTTTTCCTCTCTGTCCATTTGCTGTATGGTGTTTTCCCTCAATATCCACGTTTTAAAATCGTCTGGGTCTTACCCTCGGGGCTGGTCACATAACTGATGCAGTCAACTTGGGCACCCGACTGTTAAAAAGTTCTCCAGATGCTTCCAAAGTAGAGCCAGGGCTAGGCACCACTGCCCTAACTGGATATCCTACTTCAAATGGCTTTCCTAGCCCCTCCACACGTAGATAACAAACCAGTCTTTCACCTGGTGAGACTCTTCTGGCCACTCCCCTTACGCTTAAGGCCTTCAAAGACCCCACGACACTTCCTAAATTTCCTAAATGCCCTTCAGACTCCTGGAGGTGACACAAAGCTCCTGCTTGGAGATCTCACCCCTGCTCCCTCCCCAGCTGCATCTTCAGCTGTGCCCCCACACGCACCCCACACTGCAGTCAAAATGCTGCAGTTCCAGAACGGCCCCCGTTCAACTATGCCCCGGCTTTGGTGTACGCCCTTCCCTCAGCTGAGACAACTCCTACTTCCTAACACTTCAAAATGGGACTTCATACCATCTTCTGAGTTATTACTATGTGCCAGAGTCTGCTCTAGAGGCTTTGCACATACACATCATCCCACTGAGGCTCAGGACAACAGTGTGAAACTATTATCACTGACCTCGATGTCCACATGAAGAGACTGAGGTGGAGTGAGGCTAAAGACTGGCACTAGTCTTGCCGCTGGTGAGGGCCGCAGCTCCAGCTCTGTTGCCTGTGCTCTGTGGGTTGCCTCCTCCCCGAAAGCTGTGCCCAGCCTCTGTGGTCTAGGTCCCAGACACCCTTCTTCTGGCTTCTCATAAAGCCTATTATCATTTACTTGCAGTTCTGCGATAGGTGGTCCATGTCTCTCGGCTTTGCATCCCAGCACCTGGTTTGGTCCCAGGCACATAACTGGTGCATGAAACCATAAAAACCGATCAGCATGGACCTTTCCTAATCCAGATGCCAGACTTCCTGGAATGCAGCCTACATTGTAGCTTTCTTTATTTTTAACAGGTACCATGACTTACACTAAGTGTGAAGTCAATTTAAATACCAGGTCCTTATTTTTTGTTTATTATTTTTAAAATATGACTGAACAACCAGTATTATGAAATAAAGTTTCCTTACTCTGTAACTGTGCAACTGATTTTTAAAAAAAAAAATAACCTACCTTATTAACTGTTAAAGAGTAAGGTTATTATCAAAACTCCCTAACTATGATTATCCACTAGTTTAAGAATCCACCAAACTGGAGAATAACAATCGATGGTTCTAGGGGAGAAACGGCTCTGTAATTGATAGACAGAAGTCATGAACTCGGCCCCAGGAAGGAGAACACACCACAGATCCATGTGAGGAAGAACACGGCCCTGGAAATCTGGCTCTCAGATGGATTTTAAAAATGACCTTAATCCTGCTGCATGTTTAAGTACATCTATGATGCACTGCAGTAGAAGTGAAAGCCAAAAACTTGCAAAAAAACATAAAACAAATTAAGGTTCGAAAACAGGTTGACTCTAATTTTAAACCTAACACTAAAAAAAATTAAGAATATAAAAGACTGGAATATTATTAAATATTATTAAAGCCAGACCTGTCAGGACAGTTAATACCGAAAGAATTTAGAGGGAACCTAATAAATTTGTCAAATTGATTCTAAAGTGTATGTGGAAGAGTAAAGGCAGAGAAGAGCCAGGAAATTTTGGGAAAAAAAAATAAAAGGAATAACAGAGAAAAAGGGAACTTCAGCTTACCAGATTTCAGAACTACTGCATAGCTACAGTGACTGAGATAATGTGATACTGGCTAAGAAGCAGATAAATAATTCTCATCTTGCACAGCAATACATTCCAGAAAGATAAAATATTTAAGTATGAAAAGTAAAACCTAAAAGTGTTAGGAGAAATGAAACCATTTTTTAAAATAATGCAGGGATGAGGAAGGTCCTTCCAAGCATGTTACAGAATTTAGAAACTTAAAAGTGAAAACAGATGGGCAAGTCTGACGACCTAAAAATGAGTGCTGGTGTTTTCTAAACAAAAGACCCAATAATTTAAAAGACAAATCTCAGAGCTGGTAAATAAATCCACAACACATACAGGTCATTAGATTACTATCCTTAAAACTTTCATTTATTTAACTTCCCCCTTATAAATCAATAACAATAAGACGACACCTCAGTATAAAAATAAGCTGATTACATGAAGAAATATAAATGTCCAATGATCATATGAAAAAATACTTGATTTTTTAAAAAGATTTTATTTATTTATTTTTAGACAGGGGAAGGAGGGAGAAAGAGGGGGAAAGAAACATCAGTGTGTGGTTGTCTCTGCAGGCCCCCCACTGGGGACCTGGCCTGCAACCCAGGCATGTGCCCCGACTGGAATGGAACCAGCGACACTTTGGTTTGCAGGCCAGCGCTCAATCCACTGAGCCACACCAGCCAGGGAAAAATGCTTGACTTTAATAATAAAAACAATTAACACCTAAAAAACCCACAACTTTTCTTACCTACAGGTTGATAAATAATAATAAGTTTGATCATGCCCTGAGTTGGTAAAGATGTGGCAAGACTGGTACATTTAAAAAATATTTAGTTGGCACCTATGACGGCATCTACGACGTTACATGCATGTCAAATACTAACGCTGAGCATCGCGGACATTCAGTACAGGCAGCACCATCCCCTGCACTCAGGGGGCTCACACACTCGGTCGGCAGAGGGCGTATTGGAGAGCCTTTCTGGAGGGCAGGCAGTCTAACAACACAGTTAGAGGAGTGACGGAACCGTGTGTTGGAGTACACAATTTTAAGTGCTTTAAGAACAACTATACACATTTTAAAGCCTCTTTCTACCTCAACAAATACCCTTTCAACTGCCCACCATTGCCTACGTAGCAAGCTGATCCCTGGCCTCTGCCACATCACAATTGACAATGGGCGTACCCTCTGCTGGATATGCATGCTAATAAACTAAGCAGATAGCACAATTACACATGACCGAGGATTGCAGCACTGTGGATAAAAGCAAAAACCTGGAAACAATTTAAATGTTTAAACATCTTTTAGTACATGTATATAATGGAATATTATACAGTCCCCCCAAAAAATACATGTATGTACTGCCAGGGAAGAAGAGAATATAGCCCCTGGCAGGTGTGACTCAGTGGATTGGCTGCTGGCCTGTTAACTGAAGGGTCGCTAGTTCGATTCCCAGTCAGGACACATGCCTGGGTTGTGGGCCAGGTCCCCAGTGGGGGCACGTGAGAGTCAACCGATCAATGTTCCTCTCCCTCTCTCTCCTTCTCTCTAAAACTAAACAAAATCTTTTTAAAAAGAATATAATTAGTACGATTCCATTTATCTTAAAAACTACATATACACATAAGTTTGCACATGTGTAAAAAGTCTGGCAAGATAAACAGCAAATAATTTAATAGAGGTTAGCTCTGATGAGTGTGGTAAAGGAATGTTTTACTTTGTTTTAATACTTTTTTATTATTGAAAAAACATTATGTAAACATGCATGCACTTATTTTATAATTTAAAAAGCTATTGCCATTCTGAAGAAAAAAAGAGAAGGAAGTGAGACAATCAGCTACAGTTGCTGAAACAAGATGAAGGTCTATAAACTAGGTATCTGTATTTTTTTAATTAGTAAAAATAAAATCTTTTAGAAGCAATTAAAGGGACTCCACTGGGGTTTCAATAATTGTAATATTCAGAAATAAAAGCCACATATGTCTTTAGACAGTTTATTTTCATTGAATAAACTAGGTTCAGCAGCAGAAATACAAGGTTTTGACTCAAAAGGACATATTTAAATAGGTTACAAACATCCAGTCTCACGAAATTTCAGCCAGGTTATGAAAGTAAACCAAACCAAGTCCAAACAATTTTTCTTAAGTATATGGCCTTAATTCCTACCTTCTTGGAACAGGGGCCCAATACTGTACAGAAGCCAATTCCTGGCACTTGATGCATTTATTAAAAACAAAACTTTAAAGATCTGCCTGGATCTTGGTTCTTGAAATTCCCTGAATTAACTAAATGAGATCACTCACCTAGGGAAGTGGTTAGGGAGAAAAAGGTAAAACTTTATGCCAAATCTTGGCACAGGCACAAAATTTTGGCTCAAATCTTATTTCAATTTCTTGAGTAAATGAAATCTTTCTGTTTTCCATTAGAATTGTCTAGACACCAAAGATTTCTTTCACTCATAATTCTTCCGGTTCCAGTTAATCACCTTCAATATGCACAATTAAAATGAAAAACAAAATTCAAATAACTGTGGCTTATCTACATGATGCCATTGTAAAATTATTTTTTCACAGCACTAATTTTCTGGGAAAAAAAATTTTGTTTTTTGCCAGAATTAACTTTTGGAAAAACCTTCTTAACCCAAGCCTGTATCACATCCTCCTCGAAGAACCAAATTAGTAAACTCACTGTAGGAAAGAATAGGCCTATTTTATGAGTTCATAAATAAGTCAGAGCAGAAGTAGTGGCACATCCCATCTGCACCGGGTCCAGCTTCACAGGACAAGCTCACCTACGGCCCTAAATAAAAGTTTTAAACTGACCTAGATCGTGGAAAGGTGTGTGACTGTCAAATGTAATTCTACCAGATACATATAAATTACACCTTAATTTTAAAAAAATGATGGGAAAAAGTGACCAACACAATTGTACATTTATTAGTAAGAGGCTAATTGCAGATTATATAGCCCTCTTGCTATTCCTCTTCTGTTACCTCAACTGGAGCTGTTTCTGAAATTTTTATTTTTTAAATAGGTAGTTCATGTATTTGTCTAAATGATATACCTCAAGCTGCTGTCCCGTTAAGTCTCCTGAGTCACGGCCGTCCTTCCCTCCCTGCTAAATCCTTCTCACCAGCACAAAACAGCATTACTTCCTCCATCTGAGAAACAAACAATGCTCGGCTCTCTGCCTCCCAACTCCATTCTGTTGCACACTACAGCAAAAGTCACAAAATCTGCCAACATTTGCTATGTCCCCTTCTCCGCCGTTCTTTTTAACCCACTCCCACTTCTCCCCCACTTCACCGAAATAGCTCCTGTCAAGATCATGTTCATGTTGTTAAGTCCAATGGTCAACTCTCATCTTCATCCTCCCTTAACCTACCAGCCCCCTCTGACACACACACAGAGAATCACACTTTCCTTTGAGACACTCTTCCCTTGGCCTCCAGACTACCACTCTCTACTGGCTCTCCTAACTCACGGGCTCCTCCTCTCTCAAGACATTTGGAAGGCCCTTGGCTTGGTCCTCCAACTCTTCTCTGCCAGCCCCTTACTAGGTGATCCGATGGCTCTCACATGTATTTCTCCAGATTACACCTCTCTCCTGAACATCAAATTCACATATCCAGCTATCATTTCTTGTACCTCTGTTTTGATGCTCAATAAGTTTCTCAAACTTAACACCCAAAAGCTGACTCCTGGCTGCTCTCCATCCCACCCAGAAGCCTCCATCTCCCATCTCTCTCTCTGCCTCAGCAAATGTCAACTCCAGGCCCTGGTCGGGGGCGGGGGGCTCAATTGGTTGGAGCTTCATCCTGATGTCCCAAGGTTTCAGGTTTGATGGCCGCTCAGGGAACATTCAATAATCTACCAATGACAGTGTAACTAAGTCGAACAACAAATTGATCTCTCTCTCTCTCTCTAAAATCAATCAATAAAAAATAAAAATAAATGTCAACTCCATTCTTCAACTGTTTAGACAAAAAAAAATCACTTGACTCCTCCCCTTGTTTACATCCTACATTCAATCCAATAATAAATCCTGTTGGCTCTAGGTTTAATATATCTTGAATATAATCACTTGTCACGCACTGCTATCTCTCTGGTCCAAGCCACCATCTCTTGCTTAAATTATTGATTCATCAACCTGCTTCTGCGTTGCCAACCCCCTTCCAGTCCCATGCTGTCCCATGCAGTAGTGACTACACACATGTGGCTGTTAAGCACTTGAAATGTGGCCTGTAAGACTCAGAACCTGAATTTTAAATTTATTTCATTTTAATTAAATTAAAAAGCCAAAGCAATATAAAATGTTTTCCCTTTAAATAGAGCTGTATTGTTTTGGTAGTACTACACTTTTCACCTTCACTGTTGAAAACTTAGCATCCAAACTGACATGTGCTCTAAGTGTGAAACACTCACCAGATTTTGAAGACTAAGTGCCCCAAATGTGCAGTGTCTCTTTGATTTGTTTATATTGATTGGTTACAATCAACATGATTACATGTTGAATGACAATCTTTGGGATATATTGGGTTAAATGAAATCTGTCACTGACATTAAGTTTACCTGTTTCTTTTTACCTTTTTGTATGTGGCTACTAGAAATTGTCTGTTGCATAAGTGGCTCACACTGTACCAGCGAGGAGCACTGTTCCGTCCCCACACAGCACTGAGAGTAATCCTGCTACGTGGAGCGCATATGTTTAAAACCCCAGCTGGCTTTGCACCTGTCAGTATAAATCCTCACGCCGCTTTCAAGAGCTCTTTGTCACCTGTACACTCGTTTCCGACCTCATCACCTGTCCATCTCCCCCTACTTCATTCCACTGCAATCACAGACCTCTCTGCTGTTCTTCAAAACACACTAAGTGAATTTATGGC
>CM052544.1:33643087-33673301 GCA_028533065.1 Trachops cirrhosus
ATCACCGCAATAGAGCAAGTATTGCAGTAAAGTGAGTTATAATCTTTTTGCTGGTGGAGGGTCTTGCCTTCAATTTGTAAAAAAATTGCAACATCTGTGAAGCACAATAAAGCTAAACACAATAAAACGAGGTATGCCTGTACTTATCTCTTATGGACATGCTGCATATTTATATTTACCAGCTTATGCAATTAGTGGCTGACCACAGCCCACCCGCTTTCAGAATGTTAAGCTCGGCAAGGACAGGGGCTCTGCTGTCTCATTCATTGCTCTGTCTCCAACATCTAGCACGGCACTTGCAACATAGCAGGGTTCCACAAATATCTGTTGGGTGAATGAATGAGTGAATGAATGAACTGATGGAAGCCAATATATAAATTCACGGGACAAGAGCATACAGTGAAAACTAAGTATCCTCCCAGCACCAACTACCACTTAACCATTCCCTTCCCTAGTGATAACTACTGGTGCCAGTTCCTTATAATCTTCCAGAAACATTCCAGTTGTACATAGACATATATGCATAAATATCTTTTTTCTCTCACATATATGGTTGAGTACTGTATCACTTTGCATGTTGCTTTTTTCCCCTACTTAATAATAGGTATTTATCTTAGATGGCTTCCATACCTATATACGTAGTTTGCCTGAGTATTTACTTTGTTAGTTACATACTATTTCTTTTTATGGCTATAGCAGATTATTTATTAAGTCCCTCGGGAATGGATTAAGTATTACAAACATCTTTAAAAGTAAAATCTTTTATTACTAAAAATAATACTGCAATGAGTGCACACACACACACACACACCCTTCCACACACACTGGCTGAACCGACTCGCCCCCCTTCACAGAGTACGGGAGTGCCCACGCCCACATATCCTTACCGACTCAGTGTGTCATCAGATTTTACTCCTGTGAAAAGTAGTGTCTGATTTGGCTATTTCAGTTTTATTATGAATAAAGCTGACTTGTTTTGTTTAAAAGTCACCAAAATGTTCCTTCCTGAGAGTTACGTCCATCTTTCTATTGACTGTGGGTGATTTTTTTTATTGGTAGACCCTATTTAAATACTGAAGGAGTAAGTATATTCTTTGTTATACCACTGCAAATATTTTTACCAATTTCATATTTGTCTTTTGCTTTTATATGATTTTATGTGCACATTTAAAAAACACAGTCAACTTTATAGTTCTTTCCCCTTATGACTTTTACATCATACATAAGAGGGTTTGTGAGTATGTTTAAACATAAAAATAAAGGAAGTCAGATTTACTCCCAAGCTTATCTTTGCACTCCACTCTAGAGGGGTACATCGTACATGGACATGCTATGCATATTTTACTTTATCTTCCAGCCTCAGTATTTCCAGCTGGATATGCTGTTCTTTGAAATTAATTATCATTAATTATATGCTAAGATGGTATAATATATCCCCCATGTTTTCTTCAGATTCTTTAATGCCTTCATTTTAAATTTTACCCCCTTGATCCTACCTGAAATTATTTGATGTGAGAAGTGCAAAATCCGATTTTCTTTCCCAGATGGCTACTTTCATGAATAATGCACTCCCCCTCCCCCTTGCTGATACAAAATGCTATCTTGATCATTTTACTTATTTGGATTAACTTATTGCCTTTCTATTCTGCTCCACTGATCTAAGTGTCACATACTTTATTTCATTAGTGATTAACGTTTCCACCAGAAAATAAGCAGTCAGAAAGTGTCAAACATTTCTTCCCATACTATCCTTTTAACTGCTTGTTAATACCTGTTGTAAAGGACTACCAATTCATTTCAAATATATTACGAATGAGATCAAGTCACAGGTTGATTCTGGAACAGGCCAATTCATTTTGCGATGAGAAAAGATTCCATAACGTTTAACCAGCCATCTGGAAAACAATGTATGTCATGGAAGACAGTGGTCGAGGGAGAAATGGTACGGATGGCTCAGGGGACAGCTTATCACCTTTATTTAGAAAAAAATAGCTCAGGCCCAACAGATCAACAGCACTACCTTCATAAACAAAACACATATTAATACCTTATAATTAATATGAAAAGACAGCATATCCAACTGGAAATACAAAAACTGTAAGTAAAACAGCCTATTCCTATACATCGTATAGGTCAGGATTAAAGGTAAATAAACCTTGCAATTACTCTGACTTCCTTCATTTTTAAAAAAGATTTTATGTATTTTGAGAGAGATGGAAAAGGAGGGACAGAGGGAGAAATATCAATGTGAGAGAGAAATATTGATCAGCTGCCTCTTGTACACGCCTCAACCAGAGACCAAACCCACAACCTAGGTATGTGCCCTGACCAGAAATTGAATCACTGACCTCTCGCTTTGTGGGATTATGCCCAACCAACTGAGCCACACCAGTCAGGGCTGACTGCATTTTTATATTTAAACATACTCAAATTTTTAAGTTTTTATTCCATTTACAGCTAGCGACTAGTATAGCTATAATGTGCATTACCTATCTGCATATTATAACCCTGTTATGTTGCATTTCATTGCATTTATGCTCAATCATGTTCACCAAACTTCCTAAGAGTAAATCCAAAGGCTGTTACCATTACTAAACTTTTAACTTGGGCGACCACAATACCACTATCAATGGGAGGGGTACGAAACATGCTGAAAGTTCATAGTATCTCCAAAGTACTCGCATAACAGTTAAAGTGGCCTCCAGAACCTCCCCCTGTGCATTTGGTTCCAAAACAGAGATCAAACATCCTCTACTGCATAGGTGAGGACCGATCTGAAATGCACCTTCCTGCAGATCACAGGCAAAAGCCCTGGTGTTTCTGCCACTGTCAGAACACAGGACTCCCAGAATCCCCTCAAAGGGAGGACCACCTAACAAAAATCTTCCCAGGAACCAAAGAAAAGATCCTTGAGACGGCCCTAACAAGAAATAGCTCTACAGCCCTAAGGGCATACTCCTAAATAGGTCAATAAATCTCTTCTGTCAGTCTTTCCTGCATACTTTCCCTGGAGGATTAAATCTGTTCCCTTGGCTCTCATAAGCATTTTTCCTTGGAGGACATCTTTTTAAAATGATCAGGAAACTCCTTTATCTGGTGTCCAGAACCATAAATGCCCTGAATTCTTCAATTTGAAAGGAGAAAAAAAATTCTTTCTCCATCTTCCCACATGTCAGGATTTAAACAGTACCTCTTCATTTCTTAAATGAAACTCCTTAATTCAAGCTCTGGGATCTGGACTATTACAACTGTTTTCATTTAGTTCATCGAAGCTCAAAGCAAAAAGATTTTAGAACTCACTTAATCCATTCTCACTAGGTTTCTTTAGTAGAACCTCTCCCTTTCACTATTTTTTCAATGTCTGTCCAAAAACATTGGTCTCATCCACAAAGTGATCCTGATGCTTTTTCACTGGCTTCTCTCTTTAGTTGAAACCTGTCATTTTGTCCTTTTTCTATTATCTTGCTTAGTCAAGGAAACCTTTTAATTCTTAATTTTCTCATTTCTCTTCCACCTGCTTAATTAGAATTCTCCATTTTAGGACAATATGCCTTCTGATTAATAACTAAGTTTACCACATGGCCTCAAATAACATGGTTCTCCCAATCTTTCACAACAATTCTTCCCAAGGGTGCCTGGTTAGAAAATGCAAAGGATGTGAGAGGAGTGGGAGAGGGTAGTGTCCCTCTTGTTCAAAATACACACTCTTTTTTTTTAAAAGATTTTATTTATTCATCTTTGGAGGGGAAGGGAAGGAGAGGCAAAGAAATATCAATGTATGGTTGCTTCCTGTGCATTCCCTGCTGGGAACTGGCCTGCAACCCAGGCATGTGCCCTGACTGGGAATCGAACCGAAATCTCTTGGTTCACAGACCCGCGCTTAATCCAGTAAGCTACACCAGCCAGGGCAAAATACACATTCTTGAATGCCACTTGGCACCTAAAAATTTTGAAAATAGGTAGGAATGCAAATTATTTTTTAGCTTTTAAAAAGATGTTATGTATTTATTTTTAGAGAGAGGCAAAGGGAGGGAAGGGAGCAGGAAAGACAGGGAGGGAAACATCAACCCATTGCCTCCCACACGCCCCCAACCAGGGACTGGGCCTGCAACCCAGGCATGTGCCCTGACCAGGAATCGAACCTGTGACCTCTCAGTTTGTGGGACGACCCACTGAGCCACACCAGTTGAGGTGGGAAAGTGTATTGTTAACAAGTGCCTCAAGTGATTTTTATGATCAGACAGAGACTGGGAAAGACTGCTTCAAATTTTTCTCTTTGTTCAAGGGAAGGAAGTAATGAAGTATGATGTAAGTAGATTCTACTATACTTATTCCTATTTTCATTTTAAGAAGAGAAAGGGCTTCAATTTCTTTTTGGTAAATGTTACATCTTTTCAATGTTTCACTATTTTCAACCACTACTTCTAGTCCCGTCACCACAGCCGGCACACCCACCAGATGGCACACAAACACTGTCTTCGTGCCCAGTGAAAGGGGGTGAGCTGAGAGCTCACTTTATCTTGAACCAGCAGCCGCCGTATTGGCTAGAGAAGACCAAGGCAGCTGGGCGCAACCACAAGGACCAGAATTTACGAGCATTAGAATACCCAAGGGCTCTTAATTGGAAATCATTCTCATGAAGAAGCCCACAACCACTCTGAAATTGTGCCCTGCCCCAGACAACTGTTAACAAAGAAATTGTTTTAAATTTACAGTCAAGAGGCATTGTTCTAATCCTTATAAAAGATGCCAAAGGCTACAGACAGATCTAGAATTTAAAAGTTCCATTCTTAAAATACATTTAAAACTTAGACACAAACTCAGAAAGACTAAAGACCCATGATTTAAAGTTTAAAAGCAGTTCTTTCTATTCCTTAGCAAATTAAAAAAAAAGGATCACTGTATTCCACAATACTACACTGAGCAGCTCATTCAAAATTGTGGTTATCAATATTCTTATTTCAACAAATTCCACTGGAGGGTTATTATTATCATTTTTAAAGATTTTATTTATTTATTTTAGAGAGGGGGGAGAGGGAGAAAGAGAGGGAGAGAAACATCAATGTGTGTTTGCCTGAGTCTCATATGCCTGTTGTTGGGGACCTGGCCTGCAACCCAGGCTTGCGCCCTGACTGGGAATTGAACCAGTGATCCTTTGGTTCGCAGGCTGGCGCTCAGTCCACTGAGCCACACCAGCCAGGACTTGAGGGCTATTATTGAAGCTACATTTAAGTCATATTGTGAAGAGCAAGAAATCTTAAAGTTAGACATCAGTATCAACAAAATCTTTTGTGTTAAAATTTTATCCATTAGAAGATTTTGCAAACCTTTATAAATTCCACTGGGTGTACTTGGCACACAGTAAGTGCTCAGTTAACAGTCTATTGTTCTGTCAGAGAAATTTGCCGAGAGTCGCCAAACTTTGCAACACAAGTGAGCCAAGTCCCAAAAAGAAAGCCCCCCTGCTGATGATCTCTAGCTTCAGAGTCAAGATCCAAAAAGTTCGTTTGAAAATTGGTTCCTTGAAACTTCGTAGAAAGAAGTAATTCTATTACATGATAGGTTCCTGGACCTGTTAGCACAATAGTATTAATATACTTAAATGCAGTGGTATCTTGGTACTCATTAATTTGTCCCGGAACTCGTGACGAGTGCCGAAAAATGAAGCATTTTCTCTTGCAGGTCAGCTTCGTGACTCATACAAGTCCTAGCAAGTGTGATGAGTCTTGAGTAAGCGCGGAGCGCCGAAACATTTTTTCTCATCAAAATGTGACAGGACAGGGTTTGACGGGTTCTGAAGCCGACGAGTACTGAAGTATGACTGTATATACTTAAAGCACAATACACATACTATTTTACCTGCTCCTAAATAATAAAAGGTTTCTTTAAAAAAAAATAGGCATCAGACACATCTTCTGACTTCCACCCCGGAGACTGCTCCAAATTGCACACATATCTGCAAGGCAGAGAGAACATCCAGGTCCGTCACTCTCTGGGCGTTCTGACTGGCCAGTGACTAGAGTTCAGAACTAGAACAATGACTAGAGTGCAGGCTCGGATTTCCCAGACCTCAGCTTTGTGCTGAAGAGTTCATACATAAGGCAAGAACCACAGGTACCTCACCCCAGAAACCTTCTTTCAGTATATTGCTCTTAGCTGGAAGGGCCAACAGTCTCAATTATTTCTGCACTGTTGCAGCCGACTCTGTTTTCTCTGTGAAGTAACTGATGCCCACATCCCCAATCGTGAGTGACACGCACTTTTGATAAGTGCAGCCCATGATGCCACCACAGCCACACGTCCCATGGGGGGGGGGGCGGGCGGCCACCAACACTGTCTAGGGCTGTCTGTTCTATCACTTACATATTTCTTGATCAAAATTGTAAAAGTTCCTTCTTTAGTCGAATCTATAGCTTGTAAATCCATTTTAAACTCCATGTAAGTTATTTTACTTATCTGAAAGAGGAAAACAACCCTCAACTGCTACATAATGCTATTCCTTTAAAAAGCCAAAGGTAATTCGATTAATTTTAGAATCTTGTTTTAATCTTAATTAAAACAATGATTTGAAAAGGTTCAGAATCTTTAAATTCTGACATTATCATTTAAAGCAAAGAAAATCTTCAGGGTAGCCCACAGATCCTTGTTAAAAGCAAGAGAAATTTTTAATAATCTCCTTGAACATTCACAGCTTTTCAGTCTTTACCTTAGACCAATTAAACACTTAGAAAACCATTTAATATTTGCTTCATAGATAAATTTTGAACTATGGCTCAAATAATTTTTTGGCTATTACATATTACTATTAATTTTACAGTGTCGGTATGCCAAATTTTTAATTAGTGCCTAATATGTAAAAGATCTGGCACCCTGGTTTTACAGGGTTAACTTTTAAAAAATTGCATAAAGTTTTGTAATGTGTATTAAATGTACACTTTCCAAGAGCTTAGAACTCCTCTTCATGTTACTAGTAAAAGGGAAGGTTTTTATTCATTATGAATCCCCCAAATTCAAAGTTGTTGGTTTGTTTTAGATTTTGACTGTTCTCAGGGCATGCACATGGCTTCCAAGCTCTTCCTTCCCACTCTTTGAGCAGATAAACAGTCCCCTTTTCCCCTCTTTCCATCAGCAACCAAATCTAGACTTACTATCTTTCTTTTTAGAGGCACCCTGGAACACATCATTTCAAATAAGCTCAAAATATTTCTCCCACATTTCTTATTCAAAGATCTGAAATAAGTCTCATGCTTCTCACTGAAGATAAAATGAACTAACACTATATGTGCACAATACTGCGATTTCATTCCGAGCCTTAGTGCCCGTTGTGCAATTCCAAACTGTTGCAACCTCAGTATTCCTCACATAGTTTATGGTGGCTTAGCTTCCCCCTAATATTCTGTAGAATTTGATGACCACTTCTATGCACTAAAATTAACGTTCTCACATTTCCATGAATTACACACGTTTTAAGATTTTTAAAAAAAGCCTCTTTAAAAGGAATGTTACTCAGAATATGTTTACCTATACTGATTTTCAACTCCTGAATATAAAAGAATAAATTTAAATGATTAGGTTTTATTTATTCACTGATTAAGTCAGATTTATGACCTCCCCTCCTCATTTCAGCTACTGTGAGTTTTGAATGAAACAGCCTCAATTGTAACAGAAGAAACATCTGTTGCTTTTTTCCCTCACCAGGGCTTTCCTAACTGAAAGAAAAGCTCTCTGATTGACCTCTCCCTCTCCCACCCCCCCCACACTAAGTTGCTTAAAACTTGCAAGTAAATGTATTCTTTAACATTTTACTGTATCTATTTAAAATGTCATAGTTTATTTAGAAACAATGACTTCTTTATTAAAGTTCAAAGAATGAGTAAGTGTTACATACATCAAAAACCAAGGGATGTGACTGGTAAATATTGTAACTAAAACTTCAAGAGTATTCTTGGAATGATCAACTCAAGTTGTCACACATTCCTGACTCGCTCACCATTATTTAGGGTTAGATTTTCTTCGCTGATTCACATAGGATCTTGCATGCTGTATTTTCTTTGCCAATCCAACACTAACATAATGGCAGTCACTACCCCAAGAGGCAGACACCAAATGGTGCCACCCACACTCGCACACTGTGCCTCATAATAAACCATAAAGCAGTGGAATGCACCGGCCCCTTTATGAGCAAACAATGCCCGAGCTTCATTAGAATACAGCTGACATTTTCAAAGCACAAATACTTTTTAAGAAAAATGTACTAGGAAAAAAAAAAGGAAAAGGAATGAAACAGCTATAAGCTGAAATTTTTTTTAAGTGTCAGGTTTATTCCCAGAATCCCGAGGAAGCCTATTTCTCTGTGGACAATTTAAAAGTTTTCATGAATGCAAAAAAAATGTACAGTTGAGGGCAAAGCTTAATTTTATTAACTACTGGAAAGAAATGAAAGTAAATACTATCATTTGGATTGCATTTACAAGTAATAACCATGAAGTAAGTACCTTTAAAATTATGCATTTCCTCAACTGCTTCTTTAGTTCCTGAATGAAGAAAACTGAGCTCCGGAATTATTTTCACATTTTAATTGATTTATATAAGTAACTGAGTGATAAACTGAGCTTACTCTACCCCTCCCCCCCACCCACCCCAACCCCCATACTCTGTAGTTTTCCTGTCTGCAACAAGCAAGGACGTCTTGAATTCAACGTGCCTCTGGCTATTTATCAATTTGATATTGCTGCTGTTGAAAGAATATAAAATAAGCGCTGTAAAAACTCACCCAGCAGTAAGAAACAAAATGATCTCTCTTACCTGGTCTAAAGAAGCATGCCTCTCACTGCAGTACCAACAACACTCCACAGTCTTTGTTACCATTCACTGGAAACTTGAGACTGTGTCAGACATAAGTAATCGAGCTCAGAAAGCTCAATTTAAAATACTTCTCAGTAAAACTAAAAAGGTGCTCAAGAAAACTGGTGAGTTAATTGTCTTTCAGAAGACATATGAATACTATCTAATGAAACGACATTTCAAAAGAAACTGAAAGTGCAGATCTTGACAGACAAAGGGACCTTTTTATGTAAAATCTTGCTTTTTTAAAGTAAAGGTTGCTTAAAATATGCCTGAAATAAAAGTGGTGAAATGCTATAATGCCTAACTCCATTTTTCTAAAAAGCATTTGAATTTTAACTAGCTAAAAAATAAGATTAAACTTACTCATGAAACCTGCATAATTCGAATTATACATGTCAGGGTATTTGCTGGATCCAAAGCAGTCACAAAGCAGATCTTAATGCATCTTGAAAGCAGAGCAAAAGCACCATGAGTTTCAGAGGGGGAAAAAAAAAGGAGGGGAAACTCTTGAAAAACTAGCCGGGGCTTTTCAACCTGTAATAACTGTCCAGCTCTCCGGGGAGGAAGAAAAAGTACTGGTCCTGCCCCCTGAGATAGGAGGCTATGCTTCAATGCCAAAATGAATGACAGGCCCATTTCTGATATCAACAAAGAGCAGCTTAGTTGTGCTCGATTTTTTTTTTCACTTTCCCACACAGTTCGAAGTTCTAATATTTTCAGGTTGGTACCTTTATACCTAGGGTTAAGTACCTTTCTCCATTTTCCCAAGAGGGAACCCAATTATGTTGTCCTAGTTTTTTTAGTGATTAATTAAAACTATGTACATAACCATTTTACTCAGTTTTTCCTAGGGAGGAAGTCGAATAAAAGATGACCTCCTCAGTTGCTTTCCAAATCTGTTCTTTGCAATACCAGATCACCACAGGACTTAATAAGGTGTTCCTGCACACTGATATTTGGGCGCAAGAACAAACAAAAAGTAGTAACAAACATAAAAATAAGGTAACTGAGATTACAAAATTTTCAATTAGTTAAACGTAAAAAGTATTTACTGAAGTATATGTCTGTGATTAAACAAATTCACAATAATAAACCCTTCAATCAACAACATATATTTACTGAATGCCTATTATGAGCCACGCACTATTTGGGGTTCGGGGGATAGAGCAGTGAATGCAACAGACAAAAGTGAAACAAAAATCTCTGTCTTCTAAAAACTAGTAACTTCTATAAACTAATGAGTTTATTAGTTTATATCTCAATTCCCTGTACAACCCTCCTAGATGACTAAGGTACCTTGGCTTATTTTATTAGTTACCACCTAATCTGAACTATGGCCCTCTGAAAGTACTCTTTCACACCAGCTCCAGGAGCGTTGTTCTCTCTTCAGCATTGTGTCTCCAGTGTCTAAAACAGTGCCTGCTAGACACTCAAATAAACATTTATTGAATGAAATAGATCAAGGAGAGCTTTTCTTAGTCAAACTCTGCAAACAGACTAGGTACCATGTTACACTTACCTGCCTACAGAGATATGTCAAAAATGATACAATAAAGGTGCAAATTAAATTGCATTGTAAATATATAGTCACTTAAAATTGAAAACACAGCCCTGGCTGGTGTGGCTCAGTGGACTGAGTGCTGCCTTGCAAACCAAAAGGTCGCCGGTTCAATTCCCAGTCAGGGCACATGCCTGGGTTGAGGGCCAGATCCCCAGTTGAGGGTGTATGAGAGGTAACCTGTTGATGTATCTCTCTCACACTGGTGTTTCTCTCTCTGTTTCTCCCTCCTTTCTTCCCCTGTCTCTAAAAGTAAATATGTAATTAAATAAAATGTTTTTAAAAAATTGAAAATACAACCTATATGGTCTTGTATCTTTTCAGATTCTAAAATCTGTTTTCACTATCAGATGTGAAATTCATTAAAATATTTGAGTAAAGTAATTAGTTAAATTTTATATACGAAGATTTTATGGAACATCAGATTTCAGAGGGGTTTTGAATAAAGAGGAGAAACTTAGAAATTACACAGCATCCGATCAGTTTTGTGTATTAAAATCTTACATGTTTATATCCATTTATATGTCCTATTGAAAATAATGTTAAACTCTCCATTCTGCTTCTAATCATCCAGATTGCCTTCCCCAAACCACACAGAGAAAACAAGCACACACCTCTAACCTATCATGTCAGCCACAAGTGCTCACCATGTTACCCAGGGCCAGGGGATTCAGGGACTAGAGATGGTCACACCTACTCTGTCACCGTCTTAAAACAAAAGGCAATTAAACTTCCCAGTACTCAGGTACACTCGCCATACTTCTAAATAGCAGAGCATTTTAGAATGCTCACCCCACCCTGATTCCTCAGAGCTGCACAATGATTAAAAGTTCAAATATAATATTGACGCATTTAGTATATGTTCTAACAATAAATCCAACAGCAACCCAAGGTCAGGAAAACATGTGATGGCTGAGGTCAGGTGTAGATAAAATAAGGTGGGGCCACCTTGGTCAGTGTGGCTCAGTTGGTTGGGCGTTGTCCCACAAAGCAAAAGGTTGCTGGTTCGATTCCTGGTCAGGGCACATGCCTAGGTTGCGGGTTAGTCCCTTTTTGGGGCATATATGAGAGTCCCTCTCTTTCTCTCTTCCTTTCCCTCTCTCTAAAAGTAAATAAATAAAATCTTAAAAAAAAAGGTAGGGCCAAAGTAGGATTCCATTTTTCCCACAGGAGCAATTCCTCTATTCCTTAGCAATTCTTCTATTCTTTCTATTCATTTTTTCCTCTAACAAGAGCTTGCTGAGCACCAGGCACTGAGCACAGCAAACTGACCTGCCTCCTGCTGTGCACTCCATAAATCTGGCGATAAGTCTATCTTCAGTCTTCTAGATACCTCCTCCTCCCTGTTTGCCGACCTGGGCAGTGCCCTTTCCCCAGTGCCAATTCTCCCTCACACTGCCCTTCAAACCTACTGCCAGCCCTTCTCGCCCAGCAGCGAGCGTAACCACTGCCCCTGTGTTCCTTTACTCTCCTTCCCCAAACGTGCAGGGCACGCTGCAGGGAAATTCACAAGCCTTCCCACTGGCATCAAAGAATGTATCTTATGTCAGTCCTCTCAAATAATTTCTCTTTAATCTTACACAGAAAATCCACATAAGCAAAACATTATCTAGAGCTATTGATTATCTAGGAAACACCAAAGCGGGGCTAGGCATTCTCTCCTCTAGACTTATATGCTAATTTATTTGAACTAAAGTTGGCTATGTTTCTTGGTAACCTGACCAAATATTTACTACATTTTACAAATAAATCCACTGATATTCTCTATAGGCAGAAACGACACTATAATAGCACAATAATAGTTTTTATTTGTCCCGTTTCTGCTAAATATATCTACCAGATCCATATTATGAGGGAATGGAAATTAGCTATGTTGGTTTCCTAAATGTATTCACATTTTCTAGTAAAACACCTAGTCACGTTTTCAGTTTTTTTCTAAAACACACACCACTTCCCTTATTTAAAAACAAAACAAAAGAGCCCTGGCCAGATAGCTCAGTTGGTTAGAGTGTTGTCCTGATACGCCAAGGTTGCCTGTTTGATACCTGGTCAGGGCACATACAAGATTTGACCAATGAATGCATAAAGAAGTGGAACAATCCAGCTCTTTCTCTCTTTCTCTCTCTCTCTAAAATCAATAAATAAAAACTTAAAAAAAAAGAAAGAAATACAACTTCCAATGGCCTTCTAGAGCTTCCCTGCAGCCTTAACCACATGTATTTAAATTTAAATTAATTAAAGTTCCAGGGGGGCGGGGGCTGGGGCTGGGGCTGGGGGTCAGATTGAAAGTGGAAGGTGGCGGGTGGGTAGGGCAGGGGAGAGTAATGGGGAGAAAATGGGGACAACTGTAATTGAACAACAATAAAAATTTTAAAAAATAAATTGATTAAAGTTAAATATAAGTAAAATTTCAATTTCCCAATTGTACTAGATACATGGCAGCTACTATACTGGACATTGTAGATACAAAACATTTGGAGAAAGCACATGCATTGGAGTCAGAATGCTTGATCCAAGTTCAGGTATTGATTTAGTTATAAGGGATAGAAACTCAATTCAAACTACTTTGACTTTCAAGGAAATTAGTTGGCTCAACTAGCTCGCAGATTGCAAGAAAGGGTTAGAAAACCATAAAAAAGAACCAGTCAGAAATGAAGAATAAATAAATGGAAGCATATACCGTGTTCATGGATTGGAAGAATTAACATCATTAAAATGTGCATACTACCCGAAGCAATCTATAGAGTCAACACCATTCCTATTAAAATACCAATGGCATACTTCACAGATCTAGAACAAATAGTCCAAAAATATATACAGAACCAAAAAAGACCCTGAATAACCTCAGTAATTGAGGAAGAAGAACAAAATAGGAGGGATCACCATACCTGACATCAAACTACACTGCAAGGCCACAGTAATCAAAACAGTCTGGCACTGGCATAAGAACAGACACATAGGTCAATAGAAGAGACTAGAGAGCCCAGAAAAAAACCAAGTCTCTATGGCGAATTAATATTCAACAAAGTGGACATGAGCATACAATGGAGTAAAAATAGTCTCTTCAGTAAATGGTATTGGGAAAACTGGACTGGTACATGTAAAAAAATGAAACTTGACCACCAACTTACACCATACACCAGAATAAACTCAAAATGGATAAAAGACTTAAATATAAGTCACAATACCATAAAAGTCCTAGTGGAAAACATAGGCAATAAAATTTCAGACATCCCACATAGCAATACTTTTGCTGATATATCTCCTAGGGCAAGGGAAATAAAGGAAAAAATAAAAAAAAAGGACTACATCAAATTAAATAGTTTCTGCACAGATAAAGAAACCATCATCATAATGAAAAGGGATCCGACCTTATGGGAGAACATATTTGCCAATGATACATTGAATGAGGGTTTAATCTCCAAAATATATAACAAACTCATATTATTCAACACCAGGAAGACAAACAATACAATTAAAAAATGGACAAAACCCTGGTTGGTGTGGCTTGGTGGATTGAGCACCGGACTGCAAACTAAAGGGTCACCAGTTTGATTCCCAGTCAGGGCACATGCCTGGGTTGCAGGCCAGGTCCCCAGTAGGGGCTATGTGACAGGCAACCACACATTGATGTTTCTCTCCCTCTCTTTCTCCCTCCTTTCCCCTCTCTCTAAAAATAAATAAATAAAATCTTTTTTAAAAAAGGGGCAAAGCACCTGAATAGACACTTCTCCAAGGAGGACATACAGAGGACCCATAGGCATATGAAAAGATGTTCAACATTACTAGCCATCAGAGAGATGCAAATTAAAACCATGAGATATCACCTCTCACCAGTCAGAATGGCCATCATTAATACATCAACAAGTGCTGGCAAGGATGTGGAGAAAAGGGAACCCTGGTGCACCATTGGTGGGAATGCAGACTGGTGAAACCACTGTGGAAAACACTATGGAATTTCCTCAAAAAAACAAAAATGGAACTGCCTTATGACTCAGTGATTCCACTGCTGGGAGTATACCCTAAGAATCCTGAAACACCAAATCAAAAGAAATTATGCACCCCTATGTTTATAGCAGTGCTATTTATAATAGCTAAGTGTTAGAAACAGCCCAAGTGCCCATCAGTAGATGAGTGGATTAAAAAACTGTAGCACACTTGCACAATGGAATACTGTGCAGCAGAGAGAAAGAAGGGATTCCTACCTTTTGCAACAGCATGGATGGAACTGGAGACTCATATGCTAAGTGAAATAAGCCAGTCGAAAGACAAATACCATATGACCTCATTTATAACTGGAATCTAATGAACAAAATTAACTAATGAGAAAATAGAACCAAAGACATGGAAACATGGAACAGACAGATAGCTGTAGGAGGGGAGGAGGGTGGAATACACACACAGCAGAATATGATTCAGCCTTAACAAGGAAGTAGATTCTGGCCTATACTACAGCGTGGACAAACTGGGAGAACATTCTTCTGAGTGAAGTAAGCCAGTCAAAAAAGACAAATACAGCCCTGGCTGGTGTGGCTCAGTGGATTGAGTGCCAGCCTGTGAACCAAGGGGTCACTGGGTTGATTCCTAGTCAGGGCACATGCCTGGGTTGCGGGCCAGGTCCCTGGTGGGGATCCATGAGAGGCAACCACACATAGATGTTTCACTCCCTCTCTTTAAAGAACAAAAACAAACAAACAAACAAAAGAGACAAATACAGTACGATTCCACTTCCATGAGCTACCTAGCAGTCAATATCATATAGGCAGGTTCTAGGGGTAGGGGCAGGGAGGGTGTAGAGTTTCAGTTTCACAACATGTAGAGTTCTGGGAATGTAGAGCATGGTGGGTGCACAACACAATGAATGTATTCCGTACCACTGAACTGGAATGCTTTAAAATGGCAAAGATGAGAAATTTTGTTATGTGTATTTTACCACAGTAAAAAAATGTCGAAAGTCCTGGCCAGGTAGCTCAGTTGGGTGGAGCGTCATCCCATACACCAGAAGGCTGCGGGTCCAACCCCCAGCTGGGGTACATATGGGAGGCAACTGACCCACGTATCTCTCTCTCTCTGATGTTTAACTTTCTCTCCCCCACCCCACCCCCCATCTAAAAATCAATAAACATATCCTCGGATGAGGATTTTTTAAAAACTGAAAAAATAAAAACTCATGCAGTAGTGAATGCAGAAGGTGTACAGTATGGGAAATCTCTGTGCCTTCTGCTCAATTCTGCTGTGAACCTAAAACTACACTAAAAAAGGCTATAAAAATAAAGCCACATACAGCGACAGTCCAAAATGTCTTTCCCCTTTTCTTTACCTCTTCAAAGTCTACCCACTCCTCAGCATCCAGAAGTAGCTCCACCTCCATTACAAGAGCTTCTTTTACCTGTCTCTAGGGCCTAACCTAACCACCCTCCTCTACATTCCTACATAAAATACATTAAAATATCAAGACCAATATAGACAAGATACATTAAATGTGTTACAAGAATAAACTTGTTACGATCTAAACTACAAAAACTTTTATGTTAAGTTACATGATAAATTTGACTTTAGAGAGAGAGGAAGGGAGGGAGAGAGAAAGAGCCATATCGACTTTGTGGCCCCACTCATCCCTGCATTCACTGGTTACTTCTTGTGTGTGCCCCGATTGGGATCGAACCTGCAGCCTTGGCTCTAACCCAACTGAGCTACTCAGCCACGGCCTACATGGTAAGTTCTTTTTTTTCTTTATTTTTATTGTTGACACTCTTACAGATGTCCCCATTCCCTCCTCTTTGCTCACCTCCACCCAGCCCCTGGCCACCTTCCCTCTGGCCATCACCACACTGTAGGCTGTGATAAATTCTTGATGAGCTATTATTGTCAAAGCTGCAAAGTTAACTATGTTGCTCAATCTGCACATATTTAGTAATGTTGACAACGTGCCAGACATTAGAAGGTGACCTAAAAATACGCTGGTGAAGGAAAAGATATAATCCCTAGCCTCAGGAAGTTACAGTCTAATGGAGGAAATACTACACACAAGTAAGCAAACACAAAATATCTATTGTGTTCACTAGAAAGAAACCAGTGGGCATCAGAAAGCTGGGAAGGGGTGTTACATGTGCGCTGTTTTAGACAAGATGGTCAAGGAAGTTCTCTCTCTGGGGAGTGATTTTAACCCACAACCTGGAAGATGAGGAGGTGCCAGCCATAAAGTGGGGAAGAGAGCATTTCAGGCAGAAAAACAGAACTGCGAAAAGGCTCACATAATACCCATAACTAAAATAAAGCAAATACATTGAAACTGAGGACGACAAATAAAATACACATAATGGAATGGTTATGGTAAACAGGCAACTAATTTTGGTTATGTACACAAAACAGTAGAAGGAACCCACTTCTGTTTCCTTATCTAGGGCTACAGCAAAGAACGCAGGGAGAGAATCAGCATCATGGATGCCATTTGGAGCCGGAGCCTAAAACGGAACCCAAGGATTATCAGACCTCAATAAATATTTGCTGAACCCAGTCCTGAACGTGTAGTAATCCCCTTACTGGTGTGTTGTATTTTATTTCCCTATAACAGGTATTTACACAGTCTCTATGTTTTGCCATTATAAATAATTACATAATTATCATTTCTACACTCAAATCTCTCTCTTTTCTAATCACAGCATGCCAAAAGGGTTTCTACTGGGTCAAAGAATGTAAACTATCTTTTGCTAAAATCTTCCCACAGATCCTTCTTTAATTAGGATAAATCCACAGAAGAGAAAATGCTGAGTCAGAGTATGCACATTTTTAAGACTTTTGATATGTACGAGCAAATTGTCCTCCAGAAAGGTTGTATCACTCTGTGAGTTCCCATACTCTCCCCTACCGTGCTAAAGTGGGTAATAACAAAAATAAATAAATAAATAGAGCACTCTGCTAAATTTGACTGGCAAACATGAACTTGTGTCATTTAAATTTACATTTGGTTACTGGTGAAATTGGACACATATTCATATTTTTGTTATCCATTTGCATTTCTTCTTTTGTGAATATCCCATTCTGCTACCCCATTTTTTCTTGGAGTGCCAATATTTAATTTATTTATTTGTATTACATGTAGTTCTCATGTTTTAAGCCCCTTCTGGTCTGTGACAGTCTCTCAGAGGCCTGGTTTTTGATGACCTCCACGGCTTTGAGAAGTCCTGGTCAGGTGTGTTGTAGAATGTCACACCACCTGGGTTTGTCTGACCCTTCTTCTCATCGCTAGACTAGGATTTTATAGGTTATGGGAGGAAGACCTCATCACATCATATCAAGGGTACAAGCTATCAACCTGATCCATGATTGAGAAAATCAGCCTTAAGGATCACCTGGCCAAGGTGGTGTTTTTCTAGGTCGCTCGCTGGGAAGTTACTCCTGCACAGCCGCCCGGTGTTTCCATAAGCTCCGCTGTGGAAGCGCCGCGCTACACTCAGCCCACACCTCCACGGGGGGTTGGAGGACGTAAGCTTTCCGCCCCCGGGGGTCTTATCTACATAAATTATTTGGAATTCTCTATGGGAGACTGTCTCTTTCCCCCTCATATTTACTCAGTCTTATTTAGATAAATATGTACTGCTGTATTTTTATTTTATATTTTAGGTTAAAACCCAACATTACATTATCTATTTATTTGCTGCTATTGTTCCATTTGGCCACTGGGAGCTTTTTCGGGTTGGTTCCTGCATGGCGTTGGCATTCTCCACCATTTTGGGTTTTTATTAATAATATTTTCTTATTTTTTGGTACTATAAGGCACTCCAGGTTAGCTTGCATATTTGCTGCCCCAAAACTAGATTAGCTATTTTTCCAAGAAGCCTTGGATCCCTTTGTTGGACAACAGTATTGGAAACCAAGATCTTGGTGGTGGGAGACATTAATAGTTTTTAAAAACTCTAGTAAGATTTGATTGAAATGGTGTTACATAATTTTTATTTCCTTTGGAAAGAACTGTCAATTTTTAAATACTTACATTTCTCTTCCAGGAATATGAAATGACTTTCATTTCCTGAGTTGTGTTTTATCTTTCTTAGTACACAATAAAACAATTGCTTTTTCTGAATATCTTAGTGATAATAATGTAAATGTCACTTGATATTTCCTCCATCTGCTAATGCAAATCTTCCAGATCTTACAAAGTCTCCAACAGTCTGCAAGGATTTCCGTCACCCTACAGAGCAGTGACCCTTAGCCTTGGCTGCAAATTAAAGTCAACTGGAAAGCTTAAAAACCTCACGTTGCCTTGGCTGTGTAGCTGCATTGGTTAGAGCGTCATCCCCACGCGCCAACGTTGCAGATTCGATCCCCAGTCAGGGCACTTATAAGAATCAACTGATGAACGCATAAATAAGTGGAACAACAAATTGATGTCTCTCTCTCTCAAATCAATCAATAAAATATTTTTTAAAATCTCATGTCCAAGTCACATTTCAAACCAACTCCGCTGGAAGCTGTGAGGGTGGGATGAGGCATCAAAAGGTCTCATGTGGTTCCAATGTGTATCTAAGCTCAAGAAAGACGGCCTTAGGTTTTACATCCCCCAATAAAGGCTCCATTAAGTACTGCTGAGTACTGTTGCCTACTAGGCACAGGTCACCTCCTCCTTCCTCTGCAGAAGCACTGGGTGCCCATGAAATGCCAAACCTTCAAGTTTTGCCTTTTTTGAAATAAGGGAAAATGTTTTCCTTCCTTATATTACTCTACCAGAGATACACAGAGGCAGTACTGCTTGTCACGTAACAGTATGATTTTCATAACATTATATTTTAAAGTATAATTGCTTTGTTCGTTTCATAAAAACTTATACTCATCCAATTCCTGCAGGATTCACACATCATTAAAAAAAATTCTTAAATGTTAGCAAACTGAATCCAGCAATAGGTTTAAAAGGATAATACATTATGAGCAAGCGGTATCTAGCCAAAGAATGCTGGTTGGCATAGGTAATCCAAAAGAATCTATAAAAAGCTATCAAAAATAATAAATTTTAGTAAATGTTAGTTTTTAATGTTTTAATTTTAATGTTTAACATGGTAGTAGGGTTCAATACATACATTATACAAAACACACTGAGAAAGAGTAAACTTTACTGCATGTACACTATACCTCAATAGGTCTGACATTAAAAAACAAAATGACAGAGAACTAAATAACAGTGGCACCAGTGGGCCCCTGTGTCTACTTCCTGTTTTAAATGTGAATGTCTGCTTCTAATGGAAAAGAATTAAATAGGGTATTGGCTAAGAACAATAACAGACTTTTTAAAAAACATTTAAAAGAATCTTTTAATTACTAGCTTGTAAGATCTTTTTTCAAAAGAAATTTAAATATAGCATGAAAATTATTTCATACAAAAATATGATTCTTTGCTCTACCTGGGTAAACATATTATTGGTAATTTCTTAATATTAAATCAACCATCTTTACTTTCTTGAGATAAATTCTACTTGGTTCAAGGTATATATTGAGTTGGCCAAAAAAGTCTGTATGGTTTTTTCACAAAATAAAAGACATAGTTTTCATTTTCACCAATAATTTCATTGATTTGGATATTTTGAGTTTGTCAGCTCTCTCCTACAGGGTAGAATGTTGATTGTTCTCAATTAATGTCTCAATTTGATTGCTATCAACTTCAACTGGTCCTACCTGAATGTGGAGCATCATCCAGCAAGAAATCTCCAGAACAAAACTTTGTACCACTTTCGACATGTTCAATCAGTCACAGTACCTTCTCCATACACTGCACAAATCTTTTTTTCATTTCAGTTGTGTTTTTACCTTTCTTGAAATAACAAAGTATAATAAGCTGAAAATGTTGCATATTTTCTTCCATCTTCACTGTTTAAATGGCTACGCAAAAATTCATCAATTTTGATGTTTTTTTAAATGCATGCTGATATGACAGCTGTCACTGTACAATCTAACAAAATTGCTTTAGTGAAGTTAAAGACAACTAAACGCTACTAGAGCCATCTTAAGGAAAAAACCAAATGAACTTTTCTCTATGTTAATTTTATTTGCTAATACTTAGGTTTTTGCTACTACAGTGTGTGACTGGTTTATAACTTTCTGTACTGTTAATTTTTATTATCTAGTTAAATCAGCTTTGTTCCATGTGCTGGGAAGCCTTCAGTTTTATACTCTGCGTATTTAATTTGCCTGGATTATCTATTCATAGAAACAGGAAAAAACTTATCCATAAAACTCTCAGGAGTAGAGATCCTTTTAAAGTGATTTTTCAGACAATTTCTATTTCTTCCAACATATTAGACTTTTTGAGTTTTCTTCTTTTAAAAAAATCTTCAGCTGAGAATATGCTTCTTATAATACTTATTTTAGAGAGAGAGGAAGGGGGTGGGAGAGAGAAACATCAATTGGTTGCCTGCTGTACGTGCCCTGACTAGAGATGGAACCCACAACCTAGGTATGTGCCCTGACCCAGAATTGAACCCGCAACCTTTCGGTGTTAAGGGATGACGCTACAACTGAGAAACCTGGCCAGGGTGAGTTTTCTACTTAAAAAAAAAAAATCAATCTTAGTAATATAATTTCCCCCCAAATAGTTTATATCATCAATATTTTCAAACTCCTTAACTGCTACATGATAATCTGATTATTTTTAAGTTTCTATATTAAAAAATTCTCCAATATTCTTTTAATGTTCCTAATATTTCCAACATTTTGCTAAATGACTTCCTAGAGTTTGTTTATTATGATCAATCTACCAGTTTTTCCAATTTTACCTTATTTCTATCTTCTGATTTTATTCAGTTTTTAAATTTTTATATTACTCTTACTCTTACTTCTTTTTTTATATTACTCTTACTTCTGCCTAACTTTGGGAGGCAAACTGTTTAATTCCATTTTAAAATGATAAAAGCATATATACAACTTTGCACCCCCATTCACACACATATAAATAATAATTTCTTGTTATTTATAAGAAATTGCACGTTAGGGTTCTGCTCCGACGTAAGAGCTATTTGGGGAAAAAGTGATAGGTGGGCTTCCAGCATTAATTTCAAACTTTGCTGCAATGTGACCAGATACCAGGATCTATTTATTAAACTACTGCTTCATAGAAAATACTGGCATTTTTCTGTTCTCTAGTATGGTTACCCGTGAATGCCTGAGAAGAGACGTTCTCTGCAAGGCACTGAGTGTTGGAGCTGAAGTAATGTGAGGAGTTCACTTGGGGGGTGGCAGAGATGGGGAGTTGGCTGTATGTGCAAGATGAATCGCGTAAGTAAACATATAGAGAATAACGGGAGCCAGAAGGACTTCTTTTAGAAGACTGTTTAGCTTTATAAGAAACTACCAATCTGTGTTCCAAAGTGCCTGCACCATTCTGCATTCCCACCAACATGACTGAGTCTGTTGCTATTGTCAGTGTCTTAGCTTTTAGCCATTCTAAATGTGTTAGGGCTATTTTATTGTTGCTCTAATTTGCAATTCCCTAATGACCAATTATATTGAATTATCTTTCATATGCTTATTTGCCTTCTGTACATAATCTTTGGTGAAGTGTCTGTTCAGGTCTTTTGCCCACTTCTTGAGTTCTTTTTATATTTTGGATGCACATTTACATACTAATTAAATTTTACCCAAAGAGACATCTGACTTTTGCCCTTAGCTCCTGGGAGTTATCTCTGAATCCTTTGAATGCTGTGCCTGATAAAAGTGTCTTTATTTAACTGGAGGCGTTGGCCCAACCAAAGAGTAATAATGTGATTTAAGGTGGAGGCTTTGAGTCTCGCCAACAATGAGATTTAGGGGAGGGGACATTTGAGTCACCTGGAATCAGCTCCACCTCCGAGGGACTTAAATCAGCCACAGGAGTCAGGCTTACGTGATTGAACCCCGCAAAGACTGGACACTAAAGCTCATGTAAGCTTCTCTGGCTGGCAACGCCCTGTGCATGTGGTCGAACATCAGTATCGGGAAAGTAAAACTGTGCCTGACTCCACGGGGAAGGACAACCAGAAGCTCACAGTGAGCATGCTTCTGGACTCTGGCCTATGTGCCTTTTCACTTGACTTATTTAAATCAGTATCCTTCAACAGCAGTAAACCACAACTGTGAGTGTAACAGCTTTCAGTGAATTCTGTAATTCTTTCTACAGAATTATCAAACCTAAAGGTGGTTTTGGAGACCCTTGAACTGGCAACTGGTGTCAGAAGTGAGGGCAGCTGTTTGTGCACTGCTCTCTAACTGTGCAATTGGATACCTTCGCGAAGTCCTTTATCAGGTGTGTTTTGCCGCTGTATCTAAAGAGTCACTGCCAAAGCCAAGGTCACCTAGATTTTCTTTTTTTTTTCTAGATGTTTTATCTTTTTGATTTACATTTATGTCTGTGATCTATTTTGATGTATAAGAGCTGTGTCTAGGTTCATTATTTTGTTTGCGAACCTCAATGGTTCCTTCTAGCCTCATTTGTTGAAAAGACTCTCCTTTCTCTATCGAATTCCCATTCTTCCCTTTTCAAACATCAGCTGACTGTATTTACGTAGGTCTACTTCTGAGCTACTCTGCTACACTATTTATCCATTCCTTCCTGAATACAGTAGTCCCCCTTATCAGGGGGGATACATTCCAAGACCCCCAGTAGATGCCTAAAGCCGAAGGTAGTACAGAATCTTACATATACTATGTTTTTTCCTATTCACACATACCTAAGGTTTAATTTATAAATTAAGCACAGTAAGAGGTTAACAATAACTAATGATAAAATAGGAAATACATACTATAATAAAAGTTATGTGAATGTGTTTTCTCTCTCAAAATACCTCACTGTACTGTACACACCCTTCTTCTTGTGATGGGGGATGATACATCGCCTACGTGATGAGTGATGTGAGGAGAATGACGCAGGCACTGTGACAGTCTTAAGCTACTCCACGAGCTATTTGAACACAAGCACTGCGATAGATACCTCAACAGTTGATCTGTTCATTGAGACAGTGACTAACCGGTGGGTAGCAGATACAGCATGAATATGCTCAACAAAAGCATGCTTCATGTTCTAGGTGGAATGGTGTGAGATTTCATTAGAAAAAGCATGCAATTTAAAACTTATGATTGTTTATTTCTGAAATTTTCCATTTAATATTTGTGGATCACAGCTGACCGTGGGTAACTGAAACCACAAAAGGCAAAGCCTGTGGAGAGAGGTTCTGTACTATACTGTCTGGATTACTGTAGCTTTACAGGAGCCTCAAAATCAGGTAGTGTGTGTCTTGGGTGTTGGTTTTTCACCCATCCTGAGTCTCTGTCTTTTACATTTCTATGTTAAAATATTCATCTTTATTCTAATTACCGATAAGGTAGTCTTATACTCTGTCACTGTATTTCTTGCTGCTCTTTAATATTACTTCCTTCACTTTCTGCCTTTTGCTAATAACACTGTAGACATTTTCCTTTTTCTAAGACCACTATAAATATTGTTCCACTGTTTTTTTTTATTAGTGGACAGAAAATCTGTGATTAGTTTTATTTATAGTTTTTTTGTACCACTCTCCTTTTCATCCCTTTCTGGGATGCTTATATCTTTTAATTTTCAAAATTTTCAACCTGACATATACCTAGTATTCTCTATATATCCGTGAAATTCTTTAAACTGTCAACATCAGTCTTTCTTAACTTCAAGGATGTTGTCTTCTATTTTGCCTTTCCTTATTTCTTCTCTTCTATTTATTATTTTCCTTTATTCAAGAATACTATTTATTGACATACTCTTTATTTTCTGTACCTATCATTTTCATTTTTTTTTATCTTTTTCCACTGTGTTTTGTAGACCTTCAATTTCTTTTGTACATCGATGACTGGATTTTCAACACTGATTATCTTTTGACCCTATTGTGGATTTTTTTAAATTTTATTTATTAAAAAAATTTTAAGTTGGTTTGAGAGAGAGAGAGAGAAGGGGAGGAGAAGGAAACAATAAATTGTTGTTCCACTTATTTATGCATTCATTGGTTGATTCTTCTATGTGCCCTGAGCAGGGATTGAACCTGCAACCTTGGCATATCAGGGTGAGGCTCCAACCAACTGAGCTAGCCAGCCAGGGTATTATTGTGGATGTTAATAGTATCTTGAATTTTATTATGTTTGTGGGTTTTGAGGAGTCTTGAAGAAATTTTAAAATACAATAGAGTATAAGTAATGATTCAAGACCCTTTGTAATCACCCTTATTTCCCCTAAGTTCAGGGCCCTAGACTCACTCCACCCGGGTTCAGATCTGAGACCCACCTCTCACTAGTTGTATAATTCTGTGGAAGTGATTTAACCAATTTACTTTCTTTCTTGGGAATAATCACTTGATTAGATTCAACTAACTAATTCGTGAAGGGTTTAATACAGTACCTTGTACTCAGTAAATATTTAGCTATTATTACAATAATCTTTGCCGCTTCCTCAGTTGGTTCCCTTCTGTGGCAATCTATTGTCTTTTAAACACCATTTCAGTTTCATTAAGTAACCTCAAGAAGAAAGCAAACATCATCTAATTTTACCGTGTTTCCTTTCTCAATTTTTTCCAAGTATGATTTTCCTCTGTGTCTTTAGTATGAGGTTTTCTTCTATTTTGCAGCATTTTTAATATGCCAATGATGGCTTTAAAAAAATACTATCCATTATTAGAAAATTGAAAAAATTATCCAGATTTGGTGTTTGCTAAGAAATAAATTAGGTAAATTCTAGGTGACCTCTCCCCTCTACTGTACCCCTGGGTATTATTTAACTTTAACTCTCAGTTCTTAAGTTGGAAAAAAGATAGAATCACAGACCTCTTAGTCAAATTTCTGGTGTGGAGCAGTCATATAATATTATGGTTCTCATCTATTTTGGAGATTAAGGATCTCGCTGGGATCCCATTAAAATTAAACTCTCTCTACAGAGCATAGAATTTTGCTTACCAATTCAGTCTGTTGTAACTTGAAGTCAATTTGTGGATTCCAGGTTAAGAAGCCCCTGATTAACTATGGCTCTGATGAACTAAAAAAGACTCTCTTGCTCCTCCTGTCTCATTATATGATTGGTTATTTAATCCCGGACACTTTGAAACAGAATCTAGTTTTCCCTAGTCAAAAGTAGGGCCAAACCAAGAGTTATTTAAGCTGGTGATTGTATGAGAAAGTTCATTAGCATGTTCTCTTTTCTAAGTATATGAAATGTTCCATAATAAAAAACTTAATTTGTGTGTTTATTTGAAGTAGGGCCTGAAAAATGTATACTGTTTCTCCAAATTTTCTTCTCTCTGCTCCTTCCTACTGCTATTCCCTTCACATCTGGAAATGCACCATAACCAGACCACTCTTGCCCCTGGCTTTACAGAACTGTGGTCACCGAGGGGAACAGGGAGGTAATGATAAGAGAGATGGGAGGGAGAAAAAGAGCCCTGGACACTGCAGATAGCAGTTGCAACACCACAGTGGGTAGCTGCCAAATTTCTGGTTGGCAAAGACCCAGCTTCCTTAAATTGTAGGGATGCAGTAGAGATGGGCAGAACATCTACTTTTCTCCTGCCTGCCCCTGCTATTCAGGCTCAAGGATCTGTCTTTACTTTTCCTCACAGAAAATCTTCCTGAGGCCTGGCATATTTTAATTTGTATTTCTAGTTTCTCATTCTATTTGTAAGTCTGCTTCTCTGTGTACTTTCGTCTGTTTGACAATGGAATAACAGAAGGTATTAAGTTGGGCCCCACTAGCTGGCTGCAAGCTAATCCCAGGCTTCCCGAAGTTGAATTATTGAGGCTAAAATTAAAAGTCCTAAATAACCTGGCACATGTTCAACCTATGGGAATTTGAAGAAATAACTTCTGATCTACTCTTGCCTCCCTTAACTTTCACCCACACTACAATTTTACACAAGCAGTATATGCTTATTGATATTACTGAACATATAAAGTAGAGTATAGTAAAAAAGAAAGTGTTATTTTCTCTCAAGGAAGCTCTAATTCAGATTAACAATATCAACAAACCACCAGTGGATGTAAGGTTTAAACTGAAGCATTGTAGTAACCAATTAGAAATATTCAAGTTTCTCCACAATAAAGTGCACATGGTAAAACTCATAAATTGGTGAGCTAATATGCCAATTATCAGAGACATTTCTCAAAATAAAGTGAAAAATGAGTGAACACACAAACAGTATTAAAAGCAATTACCATAATGGGATGGAATGAGATTATTTAGAGGTGTAGTTCTTTAAACTCCTCTGGTCTTGTCATTAATGTTCCCTTAATAAAAGATTTCCTGAAAAAGGTAAGCACACAGAGCTGTGTGCTCAGAAGGCTGATCTCCGATCTGAAAGACAGGGTTTGAAACGTCTCTGCCACTTGGGAAAGTTAATTGCATTGAGCCTCAGTTTTCTCATTTCTAAAATGGGATTATTAACAGTACTTCTCTTGCAAGGAGTTTGTGAGGATTATATGATATAAGAAACATAACAAGCTTAACACAGTTCCTGGCAAATAGCACTCAAAACACAACAGAAGTTTTATAATAAGTACATGGAAACTCTTCTTTCAGAAGTTAATCCCTTGAAAATGCTGAGATAAAACAAGGTAGCAACTAAGGTTAGAGGCACTTCAGAAAAAGAATCAAAACAAATAAAACCAAGAAACAAAAAACAAATACAAAACATTATAAGTAAATTACCAATCAATATCTCTCAAAACTCCTAAACAAAATTTTAGCAAAATGAATCCAAGAATACATTAAAAGGATAATATATCACGCCTAAGTCAGGTTTACCAAGGAATATGATGTTAGTTTAATGTCAGAAAAATCAATCAATATAATTAATTCATTGTGTATAAACAGAATAAAAAAAGGAAAACTTCACTATCATCTTGATCAATACAGATGAGCTATTTGGCCAAATGCAAAAACCACTCACGATAATAACTTTCAGCAGATAAGGAATAGATGGGAGCCTCCTCAATGTGCTAAAAGGCATCTACAGCTAAAAATTATACATAATGATAAAAAATGAATGTTTCTCCCCTAAGAAGAGGAACAAGACAATGATGTCCACTTCCACTACTCCAACATTGAACAGGAGTCTAAGCCAATACAATAAGTCAAGAAAAAAGAGAAAAAGGTATAAAAATAAGAAAGGAATAAGTAAAACAGCTAAATGTTGGTCTGTGTGAAAAATCCTATAAAACCTATAAAAATTTACTACTAGTGAGTTTATTAGCAGGGATACAGGAAACAAGGTCAATATACAAAAATCAACTGTGTTTTTATGTTACAGTAATTAAAAATCAGAGATTGAATAAAAGATAATTTGTAATAACATCAATAATATGAAAAACTTGGGGATAAATTTAACAAAATATGTGCAAGCTCTGTACAATGAAAACCACAACATTTTGCTGAGACAAGCTACAGAAGATTCAAAGGACAGATAAACCATGTTTGTAAATGGAAAGACTCAATATTGTTAAGATGTCAACACTTCCCAAATTTGTCTACAGATTCAATGCAATTCCAGTAAAAATATCAACAGACAGCTGTAGAAATTTACAAACTGATTCTAAAATTTATATAAAAACACAAAAGACCTGGTGTAGCTAAACCAACTTTGAAAAAGAATGAAGTTGGAGGACTTGCACTACCTGATTTCAAGACTTAATATATAGCTAGAGCAGAGTTTTTCACCCTTGGTACTACTGGCATTTCAGACTGGCTATTTCTCTGTTATGGGAAATTTTCTTGGGCACAATAGAATGTTTAGCAGCAGCCTTGGCCTCCACCTTACCAGAGGCAAATCCCCATGAATTGTGATAATCAGTGAGTCTCCAGGCACTGCTAAATGTCTCTTGGGGGGCATTACTGCCCATCATTGAGGATGACTGAGCTACATTAAGTAGTGTGTAACTGACATGAACACAGACACTTAGCTCAATGGAATAGAACAGAATCTAGAAATAGACCCTCAACTATAAATCAGCTGATATTTGACAAAGGCATAAAGCAATTCTATAGGAAAGGGTAACATTTTCAATAAATGATCCTGCAATGATTGGTTATTCATACACACCAAACTCCTTACCTCATTCAACATACAAAAATTAATTCAAAAGTTTTTACAGACAAATTTAAGAGCAACAACTATAAAACTCTGAGAAAAAAATATGAGAGAAAATCTTAGTAATCCTGGCTTAGGCAAAGATTCTTATATGGATATAAAGAGTGGACTTTATGAGCAAATGGACTTCCAATCAAGATGGGGCACAGGTAAATACAGCTCACCTTCAAGCACAACCACATCAAAATTACAACTAAACTATAAAACAACCATCAGAAATCAAGTTGAAAGAAAATCTGACAACTACGGAATTAAATAAAACACATCCATCCAGACTAGTAGGAGAGGCAGAGACACAGAACAGGCTAGTCTCACATACATGTGTGGTGGATACAATATTGGAGGGATATCTTGGGAGCGAGGAGTCCCAGGCTTACATCAGGCACCCCAGCCCAGGGATCCAGTGCCAAGGAAGGTAAGTCCCCAAAACTTCTGGCTGCAAAACCCAGCAGGGAATGAGTTGGTAGAAAAAACTTCTAGAGTCCCAAGCAGTTCTCCTTAAAGAATTCACACATGTCCCTGGCTAGTTTGGCTCAGTGGACTGAGTGCCAGCCTGTGAATTGAAAGGTCACCAGTTCGGGGGGGTTCCAGCCAAGATGGAGGCATAGGTGGATGCACACCGTGCCTCCTCCCACAACCAAGATAGGGACAACAACAATTTAGAAACAAAATAACAACCAGAACAGGCAGAAAATTGATCTGTATGGAGGTCGGGCACCCAAGGAGTTGAATTGGACACGTTCATCCAGACCGGTAGGAGGGGCGGAGTCGGGCAGCCAGGTGCAAGTCGCGGAGCAGAGAGCAGAGAGCGTTGGGACTGGACGCTCGTAACGCAACTGGGACGCATCCAGGGTGACACGCATGACCGCAGCGGGCAGACCCTGAGCGCATAAGCAGCAGCTGACTGGGCTCCTGGCCCGGGTGGTAGCGACCAGCAGACCCGGCTAGGCGGCGATTGTGAAGCAAGGCACTGCACGCAACTCAGGTCCCAGTGCCGAGAAATAGAGCCTTGGGGCACTGATTGAAAAGGAAGGTCCCACAGGGTGCACAAGCCCACCCACACAGGAATTGGCACCAGAGGGGCCCAGTTTGCTTGGGGAAAGTGGCTAAAGGGACGGAGGTCCAACAGAGAGTGGAGTAAGCGCCATTGTTCCTTCTCAGACCCTGCCCCCACATACAGCGTCACAACCAAGCGACTGGGGTGCCCCGCCCTGGTGAACACCCAAGGCTCCGCCCCTCATATGTAACAAGCGCAACAAGACCAAAAAAAACAAAAACAAAAAACAAAGAGGTGGCTCAAACAGACCAATTTTAAGCCCCCGAACTCATCCTTTTAAGTGACCAAGAGATAGCCAACCTATCAGATGCACAGTTCAAAGCACTGGTGATCAAGATACAGAATTGGTTGATTTTAGTTGCAAACTAGATGAAAAAATGAAGGCTATAATAAGTGAAATGAAGAAAAATGCACAGGGAACCAATAGTGATGGATTGAAAGATGGGTCTCACATCAATGGAGTGGACCAGAAAGAAGAAAAAAACATACAACCAGAAAAAAATGAAGAAACAAGAATTCAAAAAAAAAATGAGGAGAGGCTTAGGAACCTCCAGGACATCTTTAAATGTTCCAACATCCAAATTATAGGGGTACCAAAAGGAGAAGAGGAAGAACAACAAGTGGAAAAGTTATTTG
>CM052544.1:33673801-33729619 GCA_028533065.1 Trachops cirrhosus
CAAGTCCCAGACTGGAGGTGTGAGAGAGGCACCAAGGGATGTATTTCTTAGGTACTACTGTTTCTCTCCCTCTTTTTCTCCCTCCTTCCCCTCTCTCTAAAAGTAAATAAATAAAATCTTAAAAAAAAAAAAAAAAGAACTCACACATGGACTTACTCAGACTCATTCCCTCTGACTCCAGCACCGGGGTAGCAGCTTGAAAGACTCCAGTGTCATACAGGGAGGAACTGAAGTGTCTAGCACCAAGGCAGGCCTGGGAGACAGCCTTCTCCCTGACAGAAAGGTGGGCAGAGGCCACTATCCCTTTTCCGAACCCTTCACCCACTTAATTAATCTGGCTAACACTGTTTGCCCTGCCCTGAAGATCCCCATACTGTGTCCCACCCAACTTCCGGCCCACCCAAGCTGTTAACAGTGAGTTTTCCATATGAATGGCAGCTTCCTAAATCCTATCAAATAAGCAACAACAGGTCACAGGGAGCCCCGAGCCACCACACCTCTTACAAAGTGGCCCCAGGAATGGCACCAGCAGCAGCCAGCCTAGACTCACAGCTTGGCTTTGCGTGGGAACCTCCAAACCCAGCAAAAGTAACAGCCATCTCAGATCGCTTTAAAGTTCAGGCAGGGTAGCTCTAGGCAGAACACAGGTGGGGACTGACCTTGGTCTGCACCACCAGGGAAACCCCAGGGCCAGAGCACCCAGTGGACAGCAACAGGCCACATTGGAGCCCCACATTTTGCCCCTGCTCAGCTGATCCTCCACAGTGGTCAGTGGTCATAGCCAGTCCTTGCAGCTGACTGGCCTGGATAAATCCTTCCCACTGACCTGCCAACAGCAACCAACTGTCAACTACAAGAGGAGGATGTACTCAGCCCACATAAAGGGTGCACGTCAAGTACCCAAATTGGGTGATAGGGGAGGCTGTGCCACTGGACCCTAACAGGACACCTACTACTTTAGCCCACGCTCCCAAGACAGCAAGTCATAGCCCCTCTACCTAATACATAGAAACAAACACAGGGAGGCTGTCAAAATGAGCAGACAAAGAAATGTGGCCCAAATAAAGAACAAATCAAAACTCCAGAAAAAGAACTAAACAAAATGGAAATAAGCAATCTATCAGATGCAGAGTTCAAAACACTGGTTATAAGGATGCTCAATGTCCTCACTGGGTACTTCAACAACATAAAAAAAAGTCCTAGATAGTGATAAAGGCTATACTAGTGAAATAAAGAATAATTTACAGGGAATCAACAGTGGAGTGGATGAAGCCAGGAATCAAATCAATGATTTGGAACAGAAGGAAGAAAAAAAAATTCAATCAGAACAGCAAGAAGAAAAAATAATAAAAAAAGAAGAACAAAAAGGAGGACAGGATAAGGAGCTTCTGGGATAACTTCATGATCATGGTGTTTCCCCTGCCAGGTGAGTATGCTTCTGGGATAACTTCAAATGTACCAACATTTGAATCATATCATTATCAGGAGGAGAAGAGGAAGAGTAAGGAATTGCAAACTTATTTGAAAAAATAATGAGAAAAACTTGCCTAATTTGGTGAAAGAAATAGACATACAAGTCCAGGAAGCACAGAGTCCCAAACAAGATGAACACAAAGAGGACCACACCAAGACACATCATAATTAAAATGTCAAAGGTTAAAGATAAAGAGAGAATCTTAAAAGCAGCAAGAGAAATGCAGATAGTTACCTACAGAGGAGTGCCCATAATACTGTCAGCTGGTTTCTCAAAAGAAACCTTGCAGGCTAGAAGGAACTGGCAAGAAGTATTCAAAGTGATAAAAAGCAAGGACCTACAATCTAGATTACTCTATCCAGCAAAGCTATCATTTGGAATTGAAGGGCAGATAACATGCTTCCCAGACAAGGTAAAGCTAAAGGAGTTCATCATCATGAAGCCATTATGATATGAAATGTTAAAGGGACTTATTTAAGAAAAAGAAGGTCAAAATTGTGAACATTAAAATGGCAGTAAATTCACACCTATCAACAATTGAACCTAAAATACAATCTGAACAAACAACCACAACAGAAACAGAATTACAGATATAGAGCTCATTAGGGTGGTTACCAATTGGGAGGGGGAAGGGGGAGAATGGGGGAAAAGGTGCAGGGATTAAGAAGCATAAATTGGTAGGCACAAAACAGACAGGGTGATGTTAAGAACAGTATAGTAAATGGAGCAAAGAACTTATATGCATGACCCATGGACATGAACTAATGGGTGGCATTGTCAGGGAATGGGGGTTACTGGGTAGAGGAGGGCAAAGGAGGGAAAATTGGGACAACTGTAAAAGCATAATCAATAAAATATAGTAAAAAAAGAAATTTTGCAGGCTAGAAGGGATTGGCAAGAAATATTCAAAGTGATGAAAAGCAGGGACCTACAGCCAAGACTGCTCTACCCAGCAAAATAGCATTTAGAATCACAGGGCAGATAAGAAGCTTCCCAGGCAAGAAAAAACCTAAAGGAGTTCATCATCACCAAACTATTATTATATGAAATGTTAAAGGGACTTATTTAAGAAAAAGCAGATAAAAACTATAAACAGTAGCCCTGGCTGATGTGGCTCAGAATATTGAGCGCTGGCCTGTGAATCAAAGTGTCGCCAGTTCGATTCCAGTTGGGGCACATGCCTGGGTTGTGAGCCAGGTCCCCAGCAGGGGGTACATGACAGGCAACCACACATTGATGCTTCTCTCCCTCTCTCCCTCCTTTCCCCTCTCTAAACATAAATAAACAAATAAAGAAATTTTAAAAACCTATAAACAATAAAACGGCAATAAATACATATCTATCAACAACTGAATCTAAAAAACACACTAAGCAAACAAGAAAAACAGAGACAGAATCAAGGATATGGAGAGCATTTTGATGGTTGCCAGATGGAAGGGGCATGTGGGGGAATCGGTGAAGAGGTAAGGGGATTAAGAAGCACAGATAGGTAGTTACAGAATAGCCATGGGGATGTAAAGTACAGTATAGGAAATGGAATAGCCAAAGAACTTATACACATTGACCCACAGACATGAACAACGGTGGGGGGATTGCCTGAGGGAGTGGGGGGTGCTGGGTAAAGGGAGGCAAAGGGGAAAAATTGGGAAACTGTAATAGCATAATTGATAAAATGTAATTAAAAAAATTAAAAAATAAAAGGTACCAATGACCCCAAATTAGTAAAAAAATGCAAACTATCTTTTTAATTGATAAATTGCACATTAAAATATAAAATACCTACTGTTCCAAAATTACTATTAATAAAATAAAAACACAAACTATAGGCTGAGAGAAAATATTTGTAAAATATATATTTAATAAAGGACTTATATCCAGAATAAGACAATACCCCAATAAGACAAACAACCCAATTAATAAATGGCTAACAATTTAAACAATTAATTCATCAAAGATATGCTGATGGCAAGTATGCACATCATTATTTAGTCATTAGGGAAATGCAAATTCAAACCACACCAAAGATACCATGTAAACCTACCTGAGGAGCTAGAATGAGAAAAGACCGACCATACCAACTGCTGGCGAGCACAGAGGGCAGCTAGCACTCGTGTACATTGCTGATGGGAAGACCAATTTGCACAGACACTTTGGGAAACCTGTTTGACGATTTCTTATAAAGTTAAACATACACTTGCCATATGACCCCACAATTCCACTCCTAGGTACCTTAGAAAAATGAAAGCTTATGTCAACACATAAGTTTGTATTTGAATACCCATAGCGGCTTTATTCATAATAGGAAACAACACAAATGTTCATCAGCTCATGAACATATAAACAAATCTGTGGTATATCCATACAATGGAATACTAGGCAATTATAAAAAGAACTACTGCCCCGGCCAGGAAGTTCAGTTGGTTGGAGTACTGTCCCAATACACAAAGGTTGCAGGTTCGATCCCAGTCAGGGCACACACAGGAATCAACCAGTGAATGCATGGATAAGTGGAACAACAAATCAGTGTTTCTCTCTCTCTCTCTCAAATCAATAAATAAAAATTAAAAAAAAAAGTATTGATGCATGTAACGCTATCAATAAATCTGTTATACCTCAACTTGATTTTTCAGAAGAAACACAGACTGAGAAAGTAGCATCTTATGAGTCTTTTTATCTTTTGGGTTTTAGGCAGGAGATATCAGAAAGGTTACCACACGGATAACTGGTCTGAGGCAGAAAACAAATAACTGAAACATCCATTTTTGATCCTTCCTGGTAGTTTTCTTCTATCTTTGGGAATAGTTTTCAACAAGTTCTGTCAGGGGTGTCCAACCTTTTGGCATCTCTGGGCATCTTTGGAAGAAGAGGAATTGTCTTGGGCCACACATTAAATCCACAAAGACTAACAAAAACTGATGAGCAAAAAAAGGTCTGTGCATAATTTTTGTGATATCCACTACTTATCCACAGATAAGTGAAAAGTCCTCTCATGTGGCCCGCGGGTTGGACACCCCTGCAAAGGAATAATTAGCTATTTTAGACTGATATAAACAGGTTAGTTTTACTCTACTAGTATGTTGTTGCCATAGTAATCCATCTCAGTAAGAGAGAAATCACAGGTTCAGATGTCTGGTGTATGTGCTTGGCTGAGAATCTACGGTTGGCAGAATTACGAATGCCTATGAATCAAAAGCCAGAATCGCTCCGAGAATGACAGGGCCAAGAAGCTTCGTGAGGGATTTGCTGTGTGCCTACCATGTGCCAAAAACAGGCGCTTTGCTAGGCAAGGTCATAGTTTTTATCATTTCATCTTCACAAGGGCCCTTATGAGGTGGCTGTTTTCAAGATGAGATTATTTTCCTGTTTTTGAGGTGAGAAAACTGACATCTAGAACCTTGGCTAAACAACTGGTCCAAGCAGTCGCCACTGTTGTGTGACAAGGCTGAGATTCAAACTCAGAGCTATTTAACTCCACATCTTTACCGCTACTCAAAACTTATCACCACTATAGAAAAGGCCCAGTTTCCAATGATTAAAGCCAGCACAGCTCCTAGAAAATAATAGGCTTAATAATTTTTGGTTTTCTTTCATGGTAGACAGGAAGGAGGCAGCTACTATCTGAGGTAGGTGGGAAACAGGTATTACCTCCAGCTATCAGAAGGGGAAACTGACACACCTCAAAAGTGGTAAGGCAAGTTTTTAAATCCTGGGATTCCTAGCCATTTACCCACCTACAGTAGCATTCCTCCGACGTTCGTCATGATCAGGAAGATGGAGGAGAAAAGATGGAAGCAGAGAACAAGGACATACAATTGTAAGACCAAGTGTTTTCCTTCTCTGAGTAGACTGCACATATTCACTGAGTATAAATAAATATGCTTGGCACTGCAGATCTACCAGTGAATAAAATGAACAAGACACAGTTCCTGCCCACAGGAAAGTTACACTCTAGCAGGAACATACTGACAACTAAATAGACAATGAAAATGCAGTGCGGTAGTGCAGAAACAGGGAGCACAGGGCGCCACGGGGAGCACAGGGCGCCACGTGGGCACAGAGGAGACCAACTAAACCCGGAACGGGTGGAAACTGGGCCACAGGGCATCCCGTTAAGTTTACATTTCAAATAAACAGTGAATCCTGTTTTAGTATAAGTATGTCCTAAATATGGTCTTGTATTTTCACTTCCTATATCTGGCAACCTTAAGTAAGGATGATGTTTAGAAAAGTGTCTCAGGGGAAATGACACCTAATGTGAAAACTGAATTAGTGCTTGTCCCTGACAAATGTGGCAAGGATTTGAATCTGAAACCTCTTGACAGTAGCCAGTAAGGAGCTGAGGGCTCTTGGAAATAGACCTCCAGCCACAGTCCAGCCCTCAGGTGATACAGTGTTGGCCAACAGCTTGATTACAATAAACAAGAGCCCCTGAGGCTGGATTAGGTAGCTAAGCCACTCCTGACCCACAGAAACTGTGAGATAATAAATGTTTGTTGTCTGAATCGTTTGGGAATTCTTAATGCACCAATGGATAAGTAATACTCTGTCCACTAGAGGAGTTCTGCATCCCGTAAGAATGGGCCTACCCTATTATCCCATTATGCTCCTTAATTGCTGGCAGTGGCCACGGTTAGTGTGGGAGGCCTAAGCAAGAATGAGGTGGTGGATCCAGAGGGGCCACAGCTGCACCTATCAGTCAGTTATGCCTCTCACTCGCAGGAGATCTGAATGGTGTGTTTCCATGGTTGCCACAGGACAAGGAAAAGTTTATTAACAACATTCTTTTCTGAAATAAAATAATTAAAGATCTTTTTAGAAGAAACTAAAAAAAATTTCTTTGTTCAGCTTAATCATTAGAGAGAATTGTGTGAAAATAGAAATACGAGCAAATTAATAGAGAGCATTAGCAGAGCTACAAAAAGCCCAAATCGTGGATTAGCTGTGGTTCTCAGCCCGAGCTCATGAGTGCTAAGAATTGATATTGCTCTGCCAACCAAGAAAACAAGCTGTTCCTGGGTTGTTTAGCCTCTCCCATTCAGAAACGAATTTCTGAAACTTAAGGATAATGTGCAACTGAAGAGCTATGAACTATGGTTAATCAACTAATCCAGAATTTCTAACAGAACATAAATTCCGTAAATTATTTCAGCCTGAGAGATTAAGTTTAAGCAAAAGTGACTGCATTCGAACTATTCAATATGATCAGAGAAAGACATTCCTCTCCCTTTGCCAAAATCAAAGATGAGTTGGAAGGGAGTGGGTGGTAACTATAAACCCAGTATGTTGGCAGGGAGATGCTAGAAGTGTTCTTTGACCACAGCCCCCAGACTCAGCCCCTCGACTATACAATAGTTTTCTGTCCAAACCATCTCAGGGGTCATGCTATTATGGCATATTTTTCCCCAAGCCAGTTCATTACCAACTGAGCTTAGTATGTATTTATCTTTGTGTTCAGATATGTCGGAATTCATTTTTCTCCTTATGGCCTGTAGAACAGTCATGATTACAAGATCTCCAATTCCAATTTCATAGAAACTGAGATACAGACATTCCTTTAAAGGGCTGGCGTTGCTAAGGCAGTATAATTCACTGATGTAAGTAAAGGCTGAACTAACCCAAGTTTTCTAGACAATTTTATGTAAATTAATATTTTAAAGTATTTCATTTTTAAAATATGCAACTTGTTTAAACATCACCTTGGTATACTGATGCTAGATATTAAAAGAGACAACACAGTGATCAAAACAAAATCTAGAATACCTTTGAATTGAGGTACCTGTTACTACAGAATAAAGCAACAGTTATTCAGCTATTTTTCTACAGAATGAGGTAGCAGTTTTATATGTTTGCTTTGATCAGTTATATAAAATTGACACACATATTAAACAAAGCCCTGAAGTTTCAGGCTCTGTGCATTTTCTCCGCACCCCTGCGCTAATACATATCATTAAAATTTTCCACTGACTGTATTCAAGGTTTCTTATGAACAATTGGATTGTTCATAGTCTAAAGATCTGGAACCAAAAACTAAGGAAAGATTTAAAAATTAGCCAGCAAAATAATCAACAATTTCTAGAGGATCAGCTTTCTTTTCTAGCTAAACAACACACTGTAAAATTTTGTGATCCAGAGCGGAAGAGAGTTGAGAAGAAAAACGTTCAACATGAAACTCTTTGACATCACCCTGGATACGCAGACGCTGCCCAGACAGTTCCATTGCTCCACGTCGCTCTGCCTCTGCTTTCTTTCCTATTTTATTTCATTAAATAACCTTCTTTCATTTTCCCTCTCTTAAAGCACCATTGTTTTTACAGTTTTCTTTGTTCATAAGTAACCTATATGTATTGCAGAATTTGTGTCACTGATACATGTTCATTAAAGGTAAGATAATAATTTGTTTTTTATTTTAGTGGAAATTCAAATAGTTAAATTCTTCAAAAATTAGAACTATAAAATAATCACTAAAATGCATAATATTTCTAGTGGTTTCACAATTTTACCTTTCTCCTTTTTTTGTCTTTATGGAGTAATCCTGAAAGAAAGTTCTACTTTGAAAAATGTTGCTAATAACAACTCTCTCTTATTCATCTCAAATACCCTTTTTTAAATGAAAGATCCAAAATTGAAGAGTGGGGGACAAATAAACGTGACAGCAGAATTTTGTCACTGTTTCACCCATCCCACAAACAGATACTCAGGCCCTATGAGTCAGGCCGGTGCTGGGTGTAAGTCCTACCTTGTCTCAAGAGCCTGCCATTATGAAAGAACCTTAAAATAGCAACAAGGTGAATAAAATTATATACATAATATGTAAATATATTATATGTATATACATATATGTATGCATAAACATATATATATATCATTGAGCTTCTCTGTGGAGAGTTGTTAATTGCTCTGTGCTTTCCACCTTGTTCTGAAGACTCACACAGTAAAAAGAAGGGGATGTATTCTAAAACTACCCATGTGGAGTGAGGAATCAGGTTATTAGTAGATAAAACAGAAAGAAAACCAGGATGTTAAGAACATTTCAAAGTTATCAAAGCTCTAACAGTAATACAAATATCTGTGTGGTGCTTTGTAAATATTTTGAGTAGCACGCTCCCTGATTACAACAGCCAAGAGAGTCTATCAACTTGCTTGTTTTTGCCAAAATATTTAAACTCAGTCTACTGAAGGGTTTTCATATGAGAACTTATCTTCAGTTTTATGACTGAAGGCAACAGGAAAATGAAATTCAATTACAAAGACAGACTTGACAGACTCACACCCAATCTCATTATACAAGGGCGGGGGGACCCAAAAAACACAACTGTATAAAAAATTGTGTATTATTGTTACATGTTTAAACTTCAGTCATCTTCAAAGTACTCTCCATTGGATGCAATACTCCTATACAGACATTTTCTCCACTGCTCAAAAAAGTTTTTGTACTCATGGATTTTGATGCCTTTTAGTGCTTCTACTGTTTTTTTGTTTCACCTCTTCCACATCAGCAAAACATTTCCCTTTGGGGACTTTTTTCATCCAGAGAAACAAAAAAAAAAGTCACTAGGGGCAAGATCCGGTGAATAGGGAGGGTGGGGCACTGGAGTCCTGTCGTTTTTGGTCAAAAACTGGTGAACACTCACCGTGGTGTGGGCGGGTGCTGTCGTATATCATCCATCATGAAACAGGCAAACGTACTGAGTCTTCAAAAAAAAAAATTCACTGAAGCTGAACACAGCCTGTCATAACAAGGCCAGCTGGCACACTGATACAGATGGGTTCCTAGAACACTCACCTAGCGGGGGAAGCCTGTACTACAAGGGGCTTGCCTCCAGAAGATAATTCTGGGTTTTTTTGGGTCCCCCTTGTATGTTATATTATAGGATGTTATGTTAACACTTGAGTCTTACTTCAATTATTAAACATATGCTATTTTTAAGATCCATAGATCCATAACCATGACCTTAGTTCAAATTATAATATCATTCAATACATAAAATACTAGTGAAATACTTCTTGTAATTCAGCTCCCTAGAATGAAGCTAAAATAAGGGGATATCTGATACAAAACTGCAAGCAAAACAATGATTTATCATAATTTACAACCAAAAATATGGAAAAAATTTCTCACTTCACAAATCATCAGGATAACACAAATTAAAGCCACAATTACCATGACACACTCACCAGGCTGAGTATAAGAAAAAGGACAAAAAATACCAAGTATTGGCAAAGATATGAGCAACAGGGAATTTTCATTGCTGGTAGATAAGGTCATTTGGAAGTATCTACTTAAGAAGAGAATATTTATACTCTAACCAAACAATTCCAGTCCCAGGTATAAGCCCTACAGAAATGCATGAATATGCTCACCAAATGACACAGACTAGAGTGTTCAGTAGATTACTAATTATAACACTACAAAACTGAAAACAACACAAATGCCCAATAACGTTAGAGTAACTAACAGCTTATTAAACACAATGGCATATTATATAGCAAGTAAAAAAGGTCAACTACAACTACATACAATTCAGATGAATCTGACAAACATAACACTGACAAAGAAAAGCTAGTGACAAAAGAGTCCTGGCTGGAGTGGCTCAGTGGATTGAGAACTGGACTGCGAAGCAAAGGGTCATCGGTTTGATTCCCAGTCAGGGCACATACCTGGGTTGCGCGCCAGGCCCCCTGTAGGAGGCACACGAGAGGCAACCACACACTGATGTTTCTCTCCCTCTCTTTCTCCCTCCTTTCCCCTCTGTCTAAAAATAAATAAATCCTTTAAAAAAGAAAAAAAAAGCTACTCATGAAAGAATAAGTACTCCTGTATGATCCTGTATATAAAGAACAAAAACATATAAAAATAATTTTTGCTGTTGGAAGTCAAGATAGCAGTTACCCTTGAAAGGGAGCACAAGGCAAACTTCTGGGGTGATGGTAATAGTTTGCTTAGACATGAGTGCTGGTTGTAACCCTTCGCTGAGCTGTACATGTTTATGTGTACTTTTCTCTGTTTCAACTAAAACTTGAAATCTACATATATACAAACACATGACATGGATATTCATTAAAAAAGTGAAACCCCATTATAAATACATTACAAAATACAGAAAAGAATATATAGTACCAGTCACACAAACCTCATCTTCTAAAGATACCTGTAACTTGACATATTTCCTAATTTTTTCTATAATAAACTTCACATAGTTAAGAACACATCATACAACTTTACCTAAATTTGAGCTGTTAAATGATATCAAAACATCCTAAATAAAAAAATTATTGGGTACTAAGCATTTTCTATATTTGAAATGTTTCTTTTCATAAGCAAAATTTGAGTACAAAATTAGCTCTCACATACATACATGCACAATTTACTTTAAAATCACCTAGTAGTACACTTCTGTGCAGGAGCTACTTTTTTTCTGTTTATAAATAATGCTACAATAAATATCTCTGTCTTTGTCTTTATTAATGATATGTCAAAATTTAGTTCCTTAGGAGAGATGCCTAGTTTTTCGAATTACAGGAGCCAATGTTTTCGCATTAAAATCAGTAAAAGATAAACTATAGCTATAAATGAAGACAATGGCTTGAAAAAGCAACAAAAAGGATAAAGAAAATTTTATTTAAAATGGAGTCAGGAAGCCGTGAAGGGCAAGCTCTCACATTTTGCCACCCAGACCCCAAATAGGAGGGCAGACCACACCAGAAGGAAGAATTTCCCCGGGTCCAACCAAAGACCTCCACCTTCCTCAGTCCTTACCAGACCCTCTTCAGCTCGTTGCCTTCAGGGTTGGGCTCCGGGTTATAGCCCAGCCAATGAGAAACTGCTGCATTCAGACAACGAAAAGCTGTAAACACCCTGATCTTCCACACAACCCTCCCAAAGTCCTCTTTTTCCCCTCTAAAAAGTAAGTTCTTTTGTCCTCTCCTCTGTTCTTTGGACTTGCTTGTGGTTAGCCATCATTTCCTTTTTCTGAATTGCAATTCCTCTAACTATTCTGAATAAATCCATTTTGCTGGTAAAATAAGTGGTTCTTTTTTTAAAAAATTTATTTTTAAGGTCAACAACATACTAAATTTTATGCATAAAGCTTTACAAGTGAGGGTTAAGTGAGAAAATATAATCTCTATGAGGTAGGTGTTATTATCTCCATAACACAAATGTGAACATCAGACAAAGAGACCTTTAGTAACAAATTTTCTGTTACAAATTGTAAACCTAGTAAATAGCAAAGCTAAATTTGAACCCATGCTTCTATGGTTCATAAACCTATGCCTTTTCAAATATAACAAACTTATTTTACAACCTGAGGCAAACCACAATGCGTTTTCATTAGTGTGAATAAAAAAACTCTGAAGAACTATAGTTAGTAAAATTTTAGCAACTTTTAATAGTTTTCCATTTAGTAATTTTTAAAGACACAGTTTTTAAAAACTGTTTTAGATGTGATTTTAATTTTTATTTACTATGTATTTTATAAAGAGGAGAGCCCTGGCTGGTGCGGCTCAGTGGACCGCCAGTCTGCGTGCGAACCAAAAGGTCGCCAGTTCGATTCCCAGTCAGGGCACATGCCTGGGATGCAGGCCAGGTCCCCAGTAGGAGGCATGCAAGAGGCAACCACACATTGATGTTTCTCTCCCTCTCTTTCTCCCTCCCTTCCCCTCTCTCTAAAAATAAATAAATAAAATCCTTTTAAAAAAGAAGAGGAGAAACCAGATTAAATTTGAGAATGGACAATTTAATCTGTTAAACAGCTTTATAGCATGGTTTTAGATATTTTGCTTGTGGATTTGGCAATTTATGCAAATTTTATGTTGGTCTTGACACGACAAATTCAAATAAAGAAATTCAAAAAAGATAACATTTAAGAGGTTGATTTTAGAACTAAATTTCAAATGACACTCAAAATTATCTTCTCTGGTGCTGCGGGTTTGAAATGAACCAGTACCAATAGTTACCAATAGTAAGAAGAGATGGGCCACATGGGTATAGAACATAAAAACAGACAATTAGATAAATTCCATTTCAAAATACTAAGCAAATAAATTACATAAAAACAGACTTGTAATCTCAACAGTATCCTACTTTGCCAACTGAGTTCCAAGCTGATTCACTGAAAATGAATTTTGAAACAACACAGAAACAAGATCCCAGATATCCTCCTCTCCACAAAGCACTGTTACCAGTTTATCGGCCTTTCTCAAGAAGAAGTAACTGGATCTCTCAAGAGCTATCAGAAATAGGTATCATCAGGTCATACTCTTTGTAATAAAGTAATTTAGATGAATAAGAATAGAGAATAAAAATGTATATTAAAAATGGGAGGGAGCCATTTCATTGTGGCTCTAGGTAAAACATACTGCACTGTCAACACTATTTATAAATCTACAACATGCAATCAAAACGCACAGCCAAGTTACATAATTCTGCCTAACCACAGTATAAGTTGTGAAAGCAGTTAACAGGAAGGCAAGAGATGTGGTAACTACAGCCTATTTTAAAACACATTAATTTTTCCTTTATTCTTGGTTTTAAATCAGGAATTCCTTAAATTTTATTTCTATACAGTAATTCTTATCTAATTCCAGTATTTAATTATTTAATATGGTAAACTAAACACTATTATCTACATAAAGCATCTTGTAGATAAACAGAAAAACACAGGAGAGAAAAAGGACCTGATGGCACAGGTTCTTCAGGAAAAGCAAGCAAGCGACTGGAACGAACAGGTCAATAACACTACTTGTAGAAGGGGTAGCTATTTTCAAATCACTAAGCTATTTTTAAATAACCTGAAACCAAACCAAGGTTCGAAAGGCAAAGCCAGAACCATTCACTATGTTTATTTAAATATAATCTCTTACTAAGCCTAGCACAGTAAGAGAGGCCAAACTCACCCTAAGATGACCTTGGATGTAGAAAGATGCCAAAAAAATTTTATACCTACTATTCAAAGTAATATAAAATAAAACAAAAGCTTACTAGATATTTTAGGACAAATTTGTAAAGCAAAATCCCGGGCGGGAAAATGAATATGGGCTAATGTTAGCAGCCTTTTTAATTAAATGTACAACTTTAAATTTATAAGCCACTGTATTTTTAAGATTTTGAACACTTAAATAATCTCTAACACCAACTCTCTACCCTTTCACTTTTTCAGCTTCTTTTAAAGTTTTTCTCCTCAAGGATGCCAAGTTTTCACATAATAATGCAGAAATGTCCTATGGGAGCCATTTCAGTGACACTTTTCGGTAGCACTCTGAATTCCTTCTGTCCCTACCACCTTGTCCACAAAACACTTCCTGTCAGGATGTCAGTCGTTCCCAAGTTGAGGTATAGAGTCAATGCAATCTCCATCAAAATCCCAGCAAGTTATTTTGTGGATGTCAACAAACGGATTCTAAAATTTTTACAGAAAGTGAAAAAACTCAGAATAGCCAAAACAATCCTGAAGAAAAGTTGGAGGACTGATATGGCCCAAATTCAAGACTCACTACAAATCCACAGTGTGTTAGCAGCAAAAGCAAAGGAAAACAGGTCGATGGAATGGAGAACCCAGAGACAGACCTACACAAATACACGCAATTCGACTTTACAAAGGAGCAAAGGCAACTCGACGGAGAAAGGAAAGTCTTTCCATCAAACGATACTGGAACAAATAGACATCCACATGCAAAAATCAGCCAATAAATCAATCAATCTGGACACAGACCTTACACCTGTCATAAAATTAACTCAGAATGGATCACAGACCTGCCCTGGCCAGTGTGGCTCACTCAGTTGGAGCATCATTCTATAAACAAAAGGTTGATATTTTGATTACCAGTCAGGGCACATGGCTGGGTTGTGGGTTCAGTCCCAGTTGGGGTGCATGAGGGAGGCAACTGACTGATGTTTCTCTCACATTGATATTTCTCTCTGTCTTTCTCCCTTCCTTTCTCTCTGGAATCAATAGATACATCCTCGAGTGAGGATTTAAAAAGAAAAATGGATCACAGACCTAAATGCAAACTGCAAAACTCCTAGAAGAAAAATAGAAAGTCTAAGTGGCCTTAGGTTTGCCTTTTTCGACACAACACTAAAAGCATTACCCATGAAAGAAAAAATTGGTAGTCGAACTTCATTAAAAGTAAAAACTTCTCTGTGAAAGATACTGTTTCTCTACCACCAGATAATGAACGCCAATAGTCTTTGTGTACCTTAAAAAACATTATTTGTTCTCGTTGTGTCTATATATATGTCATTATCCCTCACTTCTTTTTTAAAATTTATTTTATTTTTCCATTACAGTTGACATTCAATATCATTATATATTAGTTTCAAATATACAGCACAGTGGTTAAGCATTTATGTAATTTGTGAATGCCCCAATAAGTCTAGTACCCACCTGGCACCACACATAGTTATCACAGTATTACTGACTGCAATTCCCACGCTGTACTTTACATCCCTGTGACTATTCTGTAACTACCCATTTGTACTTCTTAATCCCTTCACCTTTTCCATCCAGCCCCTCAATCCTTTTCCCATTTGGAAACCACCAGTTTTCTTCTCTATGAGTCTGCTTCTGTTTTGTTTTGTTCTTTAGATCACACATATAAGTGAAATCATATGGTATGTGTATTCTTCACTTGTTTTTAAACAGAGTTATATACTCAGCACATGCTGAACTTTTACTAACCTAATGTGTCTTTGTAGCTCATTCCATATTTGTGCATACCCAATTTTAAATCTGCATAGTGTTCCATTATATGTATTGAACACTATCTAACAAGGTCATACCAATGGATTTATAGGTTCAAATATTTTGCTATTACAGATGATACTGGAAAGATTAAGCTTTATCTCCCAAATTTATAAGCATATCAATAAAATACACCCCTAAAACTGGTATTGCTGAGTCATAGGAAATGTGAACGCTAAACTAGTGAACATGGTGACGTGGCTTCCCAGGAAGGCTGGCTGTGCTGATCTGAGCCCCACCAGCAGTATGAGAGAGCACACACGTACGCTGCACCCTTCAGAGCGTTTTACCAAACGCCTCCACACTCGCCAGTCTTACAGAGTGCAAAATGGCAAGGTACATGTTTATGAATGACGTAGAGCACCTTCTCATCTGTGTAAGAACTATCAGTATTTCTTCCTCTGTGAACTGTTTATTCATAAGTTTTGTCCATTTTCTAAACATTGCAGTGTTGGCTTGATGGTCCCTTTTATCACCGTACGCTGCTCCTGTGTGCCTTTGATGTCTTGAGGTTTTTAGCATGTTTTATTTGATATCAATATTATTTTGCTCTAAGTACATCTTCGGCAATTTCTTACTTTCAATCTTTCTTAGACTTAAAAATTCTGAATGCATTTTTAGTTCCAAAACAACTTTTTCTGGGTTGCAACTGTATCCTCTTGACAAGAGCTTTCCTTCCTTTTTTCCCCCTCACAGCTTTCTCTCATCTTTCCCATCAGTTCTCCCTCCACAAGAGAAACATGATTATTCAATGATACTCCCTCTTTGGAGTTGCTGAATTCATTTTAATAGGTTGTAATTTTCATAGCTGGAGGCTATTGCAATCTCTTGGATGATGTGGAACTGGCAGTCAGTATAACATATGCATATTTTAAATCTGATGTGCAAGCAATGAATGAGTTGGCAAAGTGGAATTGCTTGGATGGGGATATAAGGGAAGAAGTGGAAGCTGTACAGCAGACCTCCTGTACCCGCAAGGACACCAGCAAATTCATCCCGAAGTGCACCCCTTCCAACAGCTGCTGACCAGGCAGCTTCCCAGAGGACTGCATATGGCCTGCAGGCAAGCACAGCCTCTTTTCACCTGCGGGAGATCCCCGAAGGTACAGCCCGCCCAATAGCACGTGCCTCTCGGACAACTGAGGAACCCCTGGTCTTCACCAAGGGTCCTGCTGAACTTTGAACACCACACATAATAAAGCCCTCAGTCACAGTATTTTTGTATCTTACATTTTTCTTAATAGAGCACAATTACATGATTTATGACAAAGATATGTAAATACTCAGCTGCTTCTAAATTCTCTACTACTCCCTTGGTTATGACTGAATAATCATCTTCAGGATTTTCTTCTCTTAATTAAAGGAAGAAAACTTTTAAACCTCCAAATCTTAGATACATGTCCTAAGACAAAAAGCTCAGAAACCTTGACTGAATACCTTAACACTTTGTTTTCAAAGGTACTGAAGATAAGTTCCTTCTTTATACGCTTCTCAAAGGCTAGACAAATACACATTTTGATGAAAAGTCTGGGAATGTTATGGCCAACCAAGCCTCTGCAGTTCAGTATTTACTGAGCATGTATTAGACATCCAGCTAGAGTTAGAGGATGAAAACATGAAAAAGGACCCTGCCTTCAAGGAGCTCAGTCTACTAAAATAAAAGGACGACTGTATAAAGAAATACAATCTAATGTGATCAGGACAATAAAAGTAGGTACAGGGTCCAAAGGCTAACACAAAGATGGCACAGGAACAAAGCAGTACAGTGGAATTCATGGTCAGCTGGATTTTAATGAATAGATCGAAATTTGCCCAGTGGTCAAAGGAATTGTAGATAGAAAGAAATATCTATCAACCAAGTTCCAAATATGGGACAAATACTTTGAAATACCTGTCTTAGAGAAACAATGATTAATAAGACAAAGCTTCTGACTTCATGGAGGCAGGAGGGGACCAAGAAGCAAACCAGTACTTACATACAGTACAGTGTGACACATTTTACAACAGTAGTAAGTAGGGATACCAGAGGCTTACGGGTTGAGCAGAAATAAGTCCTAAACATAGATGCAAGAAATGAACAGAAATTGGGCAGGTGAAAATATACATGTCAGGGTTGGAGTGGAGGATGGTGTCCGGGAGGCATGACATTCCAGGCACGGAGAAGAGCACAGAGAGAGAGGCAGAGAGAGAGGCACAGAGAGAGGGAGAGAGAGAGAGAAAATGTGGCTCCTCTCGGCATGCCAGAAGCATAGGGTCTGAGATAAGGCTAAAGTGAAAGCAAGAACCATAACATGAAGGATCTTTTAAACCGGAGTTTGGACTTTATCTTGAGAGCAATAAGGAACTGCTAAATGTTTTTTTTTTTTAACATGAAAAGACTTGTTCAGATTTGTGCTTGAGAAAAAAGTATGTAGCTATAATACGGTGAATAAAATAGAAAGAAATAAATTTGGAAGTACATGAAACAGCTGCCGTGATCCAGACAATGGTTTTCTAGTAGTCTGATCTAAGACAGTAATGGAAACAGGGAAAATGGTGGGGATGGTTGAGAGATTTAAGTGGTGGGAGAAACAAGCCTTTTCACTGACTTGATTGGAAGTAGAGGGAAAGAAAAAGGAATCAAAGATGGCAGATGCCTCAGTTTCTGGTTTGAGCAAAGGGTGGACGATACTGCTATTGGGTATAGTAAGGAAAAGGGGAGAGCATATTTTGAAGGGTAAAATAATCACTTTAATTCTGATCAGACTGAGTCTGAGATGCTTGTAGGTTATTCAAATGAAGATGTCCAATAAGTGGTTGAAAATGCAAAAACTCAAGACAAAAGGTTTAGACCAGAGACAGAGATCTGAGAATCAGGCACATACAAAGTAAATGATAAGTAAATTAGTGTGAATAGATGAAACTACCTGGGGAGAACGTACAAGGTGAGAAGAAAATCTAAGACAAAAACTCCACAAAATACTAACATTTAGAAGACAAACAGCTAGGAGAGTCAAGTGAGAGGGAACAGCCAAAAAAGGAAGATGAAAATGTTAACAAGAAGAAAAAGAGTAAACAATGATGCTTACCATGAGCTAGGTGTTATACTAAGTGATTTATAAACATTAAGCCATTTAATCCTTACACACTCTTATTTAGACAGAAGGAAGGACATTTAATCCTTACACATTCTTATTATAGACAGAAAGAAGGACATACATTCTGTCAACAAGGTTTCTAGTTTGAGACAGACACTATGGGACAGATACTTTGAAATACCTGTCTAGAGACAGAATGATGAATAAGACAGCCTCTGACTTCTATATATATTATAAGTGAGTAACTTATTATCAGCATCATTATAGATGTGGACATTTTGGATTAGAGAGAAACTTGCTCAGCTTCACCCATTTTGTTGGGTATAAGAAATGCAAACCAAGATTACACCCTACCCCTCCACAGCCCTTCTTCTTAACAGCCACATTGCACTGCTTTAAGACTTAAAAAGTGTGGTATCACAGACACAAAGAAAAACAGTAATTCAAAAAGACATCGTCCCAGTAACAATGAGCTCACCTAGCACCAAGATCTTGGTTTCCAATAACTTTCTCTATGAAAAGGAATCAGGACTTTTTGGGAAACAGTGGAGCAGGCATGAAATACACAGAATGAACCTGGAGCATCTCCTAGTGATAAAAAGAAAGAAAATGCTCAAACAACCCCACCATGAGGGGATATGTCAAAAGGTACACAGAAAACCAAAGCTCCCAATGGCCACAGTTGTAACAGTTTAAGCAATAATAATAATAATAATAATAATGTAATATTGAACTTTAACTCAGAGCATAAAGTGAATATCTACAAGTCCACGCTGACACAGATTGAATGAATGAATGGAGACAAGGCAAATCTAGGATGCAGAAGAATTCAAGGAGTTGGATGAAACTCTCCACTCCTCAAATGTAGGCCCCCCATAATGACTTCCTTCTAAAGACTATGGTATGGACAGGAGGAAGGATAAACCACTTTACAACAGAGAAACAGGACAAACTCTACCTCAGCCTAGTGATCAAGGTCCATTGCAACAATGGTAAGTCTTGTCGACAGTGTGCAGCCTTGATGGGCTGTGATAAAAATGGTACTTTTTATCTATGATCTTTCTCTCAAAAACCTTAAGCCCAATCTAACCATGAGATAAACATCAGAAAAATCCCAACTGGAAGGACATTCTACAAAATCCCTGACCATTATGCCTCGAAACTGTCAAATTATCAAAACCAGGGTAAGTCTGAGGCAGTGTCACAGCCAAGGGGAGACTAAGGGCTCATGCTCATGAAACGTGATGTCGCATCCTGCATAAGATCCTGCGACAGAGAAGGACATTAGCTAAAAACTAAGGAACTCTGAATAAAGTATGGACTTATGTTGATTGGAATGTATCGATATTGGCTCATTTACTATAAAGACTGTACTAGACTAATATAGAATGTTAATAGTAAGGGAAATGAAGTGAGGGATTTATGAGAACTCTCTACTATCTTTGTAATTTTTCTGTAAACCTAAAATTATTCTAAAATTTTTTTTAAACTTTATTTTTAGAGAGAGGGGAAGGGCAGAAGAAAGAGAGGGAGAGAAACATCACTGTGTGGTAGCCTCTCGTGTGCCCCTCACTGGGGACCTGGCCTGCAACCCAGGCATGTGTGCTGACCAGGAATCAAACTGGAGGCCCTTTGGTTCACAGGCAGGCACTCAATCCACTGAGCCACACCAGCCAGGGCAATTATTCTAAAATTTAAAGTCTTTTTTTTTAAAGGACACATTAACAGTGTCAAAGCTGATAAAAGACAAAGACCAAGAGCAGTTTCAGTGGATCAATGGAGTCAAAAGCCAGATTACACTGGGCAGCGGAGTGAATGAAAGTTAGAATGAGAGGGCGAGTGCAGGCTTCTTCTAAGAAGTCTGATAATGCAGGATGAGAACAAATCAGAGATGGAGGCGGAGATCAAGGTGAAGAACGGGGTTTTTATTTTTGTTTTGTTTTTAATCAAGGTATCATTCACATACTCAAATATTCACCTTTTACAGTGTACAATTCAGTAGTTTCCAGTATATTCACAAAGTATAACCACACCCCTATTTCTAGAATATTCTGATTACCTCAAAAAGAAATGGTAAAGTTAAAGAAGACCTAAATAAATAGATTATGTTCATGAATAGGAAGACTTAGCATTGTTAAATGTCAATTAAACTAAAGTGATCTACAGACTCGATGAAATTTCCCTCAAAACTCTGCTTCATTTTCACAGAAATGGAAAAGCTGATCCTCAAATTCATGTGGATTTGCTAGGAGTCCTAAACAGCCAAAAGATCTTGAAAAAGAAGAATAAAGTTGGAGAACTCAGGGTTCTCAACTTTGAAACTTACTACCAAAGTAGTATTTAAAGCATTGTGGCACTAAAATATAGAGAGACACACAGACCAACGGGATAGAATAAAAATCCCAGAATTAACTCCACATATGTGGACAACTGATTTTTGACAAGGGTGCCAAAACCATTCAATGGGAAAAGAACAGTCTTTCAACAAATGGTGATGAGAAAACTGGACATTCATACACCTTCCAATTTACCTGACAAAAATTAACTCAAAAAGTATCAAAGACCTAAACTTAAGATTTAAAACTATAAAATTTTCAAAAGCATAATGACAAAAAAGTTTAATTGGGCTTCATCAAAATAAAAAACTTTTGCACATCAAAGGACACTATCAAGAAAGTGAAAAGACAACCAGATAAATGGGAGGAAATACTTGCAAATCACTTACCTCACAAGGAATTAGTATCTAGAATATGTAAAAAATTCATAAAACTCAATTCCTAAAAGCCAACAATCCAACTGAAAAATGAGCAAAGGACTTGAATAGACATCTCTTCAAAAAAATATGCAAATGGCCAATGAGCACATGAAAAGATGCTCAACATTACTAGTCATTAGGGAAATGCAAATCAAAACCACAATGAGATATCATTTCACACCTAATGGCTATAATAAAAAAAAAAACAGACCAGGAACTCAAACGGCTCTATGTATAACATCAGTGTTCATAGCAGCATTATTACAATAGCCAAAAGGGAAAAATAACTCAACTATTCATCAATGGATGAATGGACAACCCAAATTGGTATAAAAATAGAATGAAATATTATTTAGTCACAAAAAAGAATGGAACTTTGTTGTATGTTATAATTCTGATAGACCTTGAAAACATTATGCTTAGTGAAATAAGACAGGCACAAAATGACAAATATTGTATGATTCCACTCACGTGAGGTACCTAGAGTAGGCAGTTAGGAGGTACTGGGGGCTGCTCAGAGGGGAGAAATTGTTGCTGGGCACAAAGTTTTTGTTGGGGACGATGCAAAGTATCACGTGTAAAGAGTAGTGAAGGCTATATTATACAACACAGTGAACGCATTAATGCCATTTGATTGAACACAATGGATAACCACTTACAAGTGGTTAAAATGATAAGCATGTGTATTTTACTATGATAAAAGAAATGGTAGCTATTGGCAGTCACTCCCTATTGTGTGCCCGCATTACCACCCCCATCCTCGGCAACCACTCACCTGTGTTTTGTCTCTAGGAATCTGCCTATTTTGGATATTCCATATAAAAGGAATCAAATAATATTTAGCCTTCTGTGTCTGGCTTCTTTTACTTTGCATGCTTTCAAGGTTCATCCATGTTACAGCATGTATCAGTACTTCATTCCTTTTAATTGCTAATATTCCATTGCATAGATAGACCACATCTTGCTTATCCATTCATCCAGTGATGGACATTTGGGTTGTTTCCAGTTTTTGGCTAGAAACATTCATGTACAAGTTTTTGGGTGGACATGTTTTCAATTCTCTTGGGTAGTCCTAGGAGTGGAATTGCTGGGTCATACGGCAGCTCTGTGTTTAACTGTGGGAAAAAGCCATAACGTTTACCAACGCAGCTGAAATATTTCCATTCCCACTAGCAATATATGAAGGCTCTGAATCTTCATATCCTCTCCAACACCTGTTATCATCTGTCGTTTTTTTCTAGCAAGCCTAATGGGTGAAGTGGTATCTCATTAAGGTTTTGATTTGTATTTCCCTAATTACCAATAATGTTGACATCTTTTCATGGGCATATCAATCATTTGTATATATTCTTTGGAGAAATGTCTATTTAAATTCTTTGCCTTATATTAAAGTGGGCAACTTTTTTCCTTTTCACTTTCTTGACAGTGTGTGTTATAAACTGAATGTTTGTGTCCCCCCAAAATTCTTAGGTTGCAGCCCTAACCCCCAATGCATCAGTACCTGAAGAGGGGCCCTTGGCAGTAATCAGGGTTACATGAGGCTATGAGGGTGGGGCCTCACGCTGGGATGCATGCCCTCGTAAGGACTAGAGAGCTTGCTCTCACACTCTCTCCTTCATGTGAGGACACAGCAAGAGGACTTCCAGCCCCAAGTCTTCCTAGACTTCCAGCCCCAAGAAGAGTGAGAAATAAAGTTCTGTTGTTTAAGCCACCCAGCCTGTTGCGTTTTGTTACGGTGGCTCAAACCGACTTACACAGTGTTTTGTGAGCACCAAAGTCGTTCATTTTGATAAAGCCCAATTTATTTCTGCTTTTATTACTATACTGTTGGTACCTTATCTAAAAAATTATCAAAGATTTATGGCTATGTTTTATTCTAAGAGTCCCATAGTTTTAGTTCTTGCATTTTGGTCTTTGATCCAATTTGAGCTAATTTCTCTGCACAGGGAGAGATGGGGACCCAGCCTGCTGTTTTCCGCGTAGATGTCCAGTTGTCCCAGCACCAGCTGTTAAAAAGACTGTTCTGCTCCCAGTGAATTGTCTCGGCGCCCTTGCCAAAAACCAACTGACCATGAAGGTGTGAGGGTTTATTTCTAGACTTTCTATACTATTCCATTGATCTTTCTCCTTTTCCTTATGGCAGTATCACACAGTCTTTATAACAATAGCTTTATAATAACTTTTGGAAACAGGAAACATGTCCTCCAACTTTTTTCTCCTTTTTCAAGATTGTTTTGGCTATTCTGGGACACTATCATACTATTCGTGAATTTCTATACTTTGTTTTCTCACTTTGCCTTAAACTTCAAACATTTCCCCCCTATTATTATAAGCTATATCCAAAAGTTTTAATAGCTATATGATACTGCATTGAGTTAAAACACTATAAATTACTTATCCATTCCCTCATCATGAGAAAGAATGCCTTTATTTGTTACTGATAAGTGGTACAACAATAAATAAATATATATGTATATATATATTTTAAAAATTTTATTTATGTATTTTTAGAGAAAGGGGAAGGGAGGGAGAAAGAGAGGGAGACAAACATCAATGTGTGGTTGCCTCTTGCACAGTCCCTACTGGGAGCCTGGCCCGCAACCCAGGCATGTGCACTGACTGGGAATTGAACCAGTGACCCTTTGGTTTGTGGGCCAGCACTCAATCCACTGAGTCACACCAGCCGGGGCATGATAAATATATTTTTAATTACTTTCTAGTTCTGCTCCTGTTATAACCATCTAGCTCCTATTGAACCAGCTGTCTAGTAGATAAAAACTCTAAATTCTGGATATAGAACTAAAAAATAACTATCTCAAAGCAAGAGAGGGACCAACAGAGTCGCACTTGTTTAGCGACTCTGAAGAGTTCTCCAGAAGAGTTTCCCATTTTCCATGGCTTTTAGCTGGAGGGAAGGCACCAGTCTATGCTATGCAGGGTGCTAAAACTCCCACAGAAAAAAAAAAAAAAAACAACCTTACTGCCTTAAAGAACCAGATAACAGAGTTTGGGATAAACATAACTACAGAAAAGGGGGGAAATTGGGAGGAGAGGCCCAGATAGAAGAAACCCCCCATTCTGTATATAAATTCTGTCTAAATCTTTGACTTCTGAAGCACTCATGAATGGGACACCAAGTATCACAGCTAAGCATCACCTGCAGTGCCATTCCACCACCACGAAGACAGAATGTGCAGAGTCCAGTGAAGCTAAGTGCCCACTAAAACAAAGAGAGCAACACTCTTGGGAGAATATAAACAAATCCAGAGTCTTTACAACACATTCACAATGTACTGGATATGAAGTCTGTCTAGAAAAAGTCCAGCCATTGTTAATATAATGAGAACGGTTTGCATGACATCAATGTAACCTGGCAGCCAAGGAGAGTGGACTGGAATGCACATGTGTGAACAATGACGACTTCACTGTACTATCAGTGGGGACGGTAGATACCTTTGAGTGAGCATGTGGACTGTGCGGCTGTTACATTCAAAATGACTGAGCAAGTAGAGCAACAAATCCACATCAAATTTTGCGTTAAGCTTGAAAATTCCTCTGAGGAAACTATTCGGATGATTCAGAAGGCTGCAGCTATGGGCAACTGGTGATTGGCAGCTTCATCATGACAACGCACCTGCTCACACACCACATCTCATGCAGAGGTTTTAGGCAAAATGTCAAATCACCCAGGTGACTCAGCTCCCCTACAGCCCAGATTTGGCTCCCTGCGACTTCTGGCTTTTTCCAAAACTAAAATCACCTTTGAAAGGGAAGAGATTTCAGACCATTGATGAGATTCAGGAAAATGTGACAAGGCAGCTGATGGTGACTGGGAGAACTGCGTGAGGTCCCAAGGTGCCTACTTTGAAGGGGACTGAGGCATCATGGTCCTATGCACAGTGTTTCTTGCATCTTGTATCTTTTTCAATAAATGTCTCTATTTTTCATATTACATGGCTGGATACATTCTGTACAGACCTTGTATATCTGAATTACTTGACATATTAAAAAAAGATGAAAAATAGATGACCTATTCTCAAGGTAAAAGGCAATCGATGAATTTGACCCTGTAATGACTCAGATGTTGGAACTAACAGAGAAGAATTTCAAAGCTGCTATTACAACTATATTTTAAGAATGTAAAGTAAAATAGTTTCATAATGAACAAAGAGACAGAAATTCTCAGTAAAACAAAATAAAAATTCTGGAACTGAATATTTCTGTATCTGAAATTAAAAATTCTCTGGATAGAATTAATAGCAGAATGATGACAGCAGAAAAAAATAAGTCAACTGAAGTGTAGATCAACAGAAAATTTACAGTGTGAAGAACAGAGAGAAAAAAAGTTGGGAGAAAAAAATGAACAAAACCCAAAAGATACACACAACTGAAGTTACAAAGGGAGAAACTCTCGTAGAAAAAAAAGTTGCACCTTTAATAGCCAAAACTTTCTTAAATTTGGTGAAAGATGTAACTTTAGAAGTTCAGTGAGCCGCAAGCAGAATACACACAAAAAACCACACTGATGCACATCACAGTCCAATGCCGAAAACAAACAAAAATATATATATGGTTAATTTTCATATTTAAGATGACTTCCCTAATGCAGACTCTTAAAAGCTTGATTCCATGGCCAAAAGAAGTCAATATTTTTGAATTTCCTCATAGATACTGTAAACTTCCCAAAAGAAACACCCGTGTGGCTGAAGTATAATGGGTACAAAGACAAGTACCCACAAGCAGAAATAAGGATGAAGTCACATGTAGGGACATAATGCAGGATTTTGTAGGCAAGGAGTTTGGGATTTTATCCTAATTTAAATAGGAAGCTGTTAGAAAGGTTTTAAGCAGGGGAATGACCTAGTAATTGTACTGAATATATTAAGAAAATAAATTAAGAGAAACAAAAGCTTAGCTGACTAAAAATATTCATTGTTTTGTCCAGCATCCCAGCTATATAAAGATATGGATGTCTACATATGTTTATATATATATATGTAAATATATACACACCATATATAAAACCAATCAAAAAAGACTTAAATATCCAGCAATAAGAAAATGGGAAATGATTAATGAATTATGATTCATAAAAACACAATGAAATAGTACAAAACTCTAAAAATGCTATTTATGAAGACCATCAATATAAGTGTTTTTCTGCCCTTGGTAAAAAATCAGGAGAAAATTATATGTATATTAGCTTTGTAACTATAAAGCATAAGCATATCAGTAATGGATAAAAATAATAAAGAAAAACAAAAAGTTATGTTAGGTGATAGAATTTTTTTTACTAATTTTCAAAATTTTCTATAATATTGTTATAGCATCATTTCAATTAAGTAAAATATACTCTTCTATACTTTTCTACACCTTATTTCCAATACCACTCTCACCTTAGGCCTGTAATAAATATTAACTGAATTTCAACAATTTAAATAATTATTAAAAGAAGACTCTTTTTTAAATCCTATAGGTTTACTTAACCTGGCGTTCTTTTTGCTGCCACCAGCAACAGCTCAAGGAAGAGAAACACCTTTCTTTTTAAACAAATAGCTGTTTCTAAACTTGATTTCTTTAGTTTTTGCCTCATAATAGATTGTCCCCAAATTCTCCCTTTGTTCTATCAAGTTAAATAAACTGAGGAGGTTCTACCTGTAACTAAGCTTCACTGGTGTTATTAACATCCATTCATGGCTGACCTTCATGACTGTCTTTCTTCCCTTCAGATGCCTCACGTACCATCAAAGACAATCTGCCTCATCTCAGCCCTCACTCTCTTCCTTTGTCGTCTATCTTTTGAAGGCCTTTTCCCATGCCACCCTTCCCTTTCATGACTTGGTATGCCCTCCCTCCTTATTTTCACGATCACTGCACTACTCCCTTATCTCTGTCCCACTAGTCAGTATCAGAGTTTTCCACACCTACGAAGCTCGCGGTTCCCAGCTCCTTCTCCAGACCTGAGCAGTACAATCATTAGAGCAGAGATTTCCCACTCTGTGTTGTGAAGAGGCTATGGGTTACTAAGATACCAATCCCCTTGGCCTTGGGGCAGCCAGGAGTGGACTGGGGCAGCCAGAGCTCCTGGCTAGCTTACCCCTGACCTTAAACCACCTCATTTGTTTAGTCATAGTGCATCCTATAAATGTTATCAATGTTCTGTTTGTTAACAAGTGTTCTATAAATGTTCTATTTATGCCACAATGTGAAAAAAAACTAAGAAGCATATAAAGCACTTCAGTAGACATTTCTCCAAAGAAGATGCACAAATGACCAATAAACACATGAAAAGATGCTCAATATCACTAATCATTAGGGAAATGCAAAACAAAACTACTGAGATACTACCTGACTCCCATTAAGAGGATCACTCTTAAAAAGAAAGTAACAAGTGCTGACGAGGATGTGGGGAATTGGAGGACCTGAGCACTGTTGGTGGGAATGTAAAATGGTTCAGCTGCTGTGGAAATGGGAGTGGCAATTCCTCAAAATAGTAAAAACAGAATTGCCAGCAATCCCACTTCTAAGTATATACCCAAAAGAATAAAAAGCAGGCTCTTGAATTTTTAAAAAACAGGGTCTTGAGGAGATACATATTTTAAAATATTATTTTATTTCTCAATGACTGTTGGCAGACAGTACTATATTAGTTTCAGGTGTGCAACACAGTAAGGCATTTATGTAACCCACGAAGCGATCACCCTGGTTTAAGTGTGGTACCCGTCTGACACCACACACAGCTATTGCAACACTGTTGCTACATTCCCTGTGCTGTAAGGAGGAGACAGCTGTACTCCCAGGTTCACAACAGCGTTATTCACAAGAGCTACAATGAAAAAGCAGCCCATGTATCCACCAACGGATGAATGGATAAGCAGAATGTGGCATAGTAGTCCCCACTTACCCAAGGGGGATACATTCCAAGCCCCCGATGAATGCCTGAACCCTGCATATACTTGTGTACAGAACTGAACACTATGTACACTAAGTTTTTTCCTTTAGATACTGTACACACCCTTTCACTTAAAGGAAGTACTTTGTGGCTTCTCTTTGGCACACCCAGATTGCCATCATCACTGCTCTTGTGCTTTAGGCCATTTTTAAATAAAATAAGGGTTACATGAACACAAGCACAGCCACACTGACAGCTGATCCAGTAATCCGGCGGCTACTAAGTGACTAAAGGGCAGGGAGCATCTACAGCGTGGACACACTGGACAAGGGATGATTCACATCCGTGTGGGGCAGCATGAAATTTCACTGTCTTACTCAGAACAGCATGCAATTCAAAACTTATGAAGTGTTTGTTTCTAGAACTTTCCATTTAATATTTTCAGACTGTGGTTGACCATGGGTAACAAACCACACTGTGGATAAGGTGCGGACTATTATACGAGGTGGGCAAATGTAGGTTTACAGTTGTGAGTACAAAAAAAGAGTTTACTCTTGTATTATTATTTATTGATTATTGTATCACTTTCCACATGAACAACTGTAAACCTGCGTTTGCCCACCGCTGTATATATGTACAATGGAATAGTATTCAGCCTTGAAAAGGAAGGAAATTCTGACACATGCTACCACGTGGGTGAACCTTGAGGCGATACGCTAAGTGAAATAAGCCAGTCACAAAAAGACATGTACTGTATGATTCTGCTTATATGAGCTCCTTAGAGTAGTCAAAATCACAAGGACAGAAAGTGGAATGGTGGTTTGCAGGGGCTGATGAGAGGGGGAAATGTGGAGTTGTGTACTGGGCAGAGTTTAGTTGTGCAAGACGAAGAGTTACGGAGATAAATGGTGGCGATGGTTGCACAGCACGAGGCGTCCTCACACCACCAGCCATCTATGGAATAATGGTTAAAGTGGGAAATTTGATGGTACATATACTTTACCACAGTCAAACATTTGGGAAAAAAACTGAGAAGTAGCAGTGCTTGACATACTGAATTGAGTATCTCTTTTATTGCTTCAAAATTCATATTTAAACTCTCAATAATTGTACAGATTATAATTAAACCATACATTTTTATACTGAAATACAGATTTCTCTAGCCTTCCCTCCAGAGTACAGAGCTCACCTGAGACATAAACACTTTGAGGAAGCTGATGTTTCTCTCATAGCTCTTTATATTGTAATGGAATACATTTTGCTCCTACTAGTTTTAATGGAAAATTTCAAATATATACAAAGGAAGAGAGATAGAAATAACGAAATCTCATATGGCTACACCCAGCTTAAACAATGAATCAACTCATAGACAACTTTGTTTTATCTATAATTCTACCCACTTTACTCTTCTTCCCCCGGTGGGTTATTCTGAACCCAATCTCAGACATCATATCATTGCAATCATAAATATTTCAGTATGTTATCTCTACATACCAAAAGATACCATTGAAAGTACAGATCAAATACATGACCAGCCTCCTACGTAAGTTCCTGCACCGGTGGGTCCGATGTCTGATACAGGAATCTTCCTAAAGATTCCTCCAGTAAGCCATACATTAGACACAGGAATTGTAATACATTCGGTCATTCTATTGTAGTTCCTTACAAGTTCAACCACTAAGGAGGGCTCTCAAACAAGAAAATCAAGAAGAAAAGGACTTAACTAGTTAGTTTTCACTGTAATAGGGTCACTGATCGAGTATGGTCTTAGAGACTTCTTAGGAAAGAGATGGAGAAAAGTCACACACTCTCTTCCTCTCAGAGGTGACTGATTTTCATCTGATACAAGTTATCTGGTGTATGATAACAACACAGTAACAGTATATACGTATTATTATACAGAAAGTAATGCATGTACCTTCATGTTTTATAAAACAAATGCAATAAAACTGGCTCAATGCAGAAAATTTTTATTCAACTGTCCTTACCTTTTGTTGGACTGAGATTCTGATCTATAAATCCTCTTAATTCTGTATTTGTGGAACTCAAACCAACCTGAATAAAATAGTTTTAAAAGTTAAAAAGAAGATCTAAAGTATTATATGATCACTTAACAAGCTATTTTATACCTTCCACCAGAGGTCCATATCAAATGTTTATATAGCCACATAAAAATGAATTAATTAACAACTATAGGAGAAGGATTTAAAAGAAAATGTTGCCATATTACTTGACATGGGGAAAATATGAATGGTTCAGATAAAGTGAAATTAATAACATGGTACTTATGAGCAGAACTTAGGTCTACAGATTTTACTGACTTTTTTTAAAACAAGTACTGTGGCAGCCATGACATCACCAGAGTTCCTCACCCTCGTCGCTGCCCTTAATCTTTCTGTTCAAAACCGTCGCCTATAATGCTTTCAACATCGTGACATGGAATGGATCAGACAAAGACCATTACGAGTGGGACTTGTTTCGGGACGAGCTGGAAGATGGAAGACTTTTGTGACTCGGACGTAGAGCAGCGCGGCGCGGCCTGTGAACGGGGGCTGTCCTGTGGGGTGTGGCAGGCCGTGCAACTGCAGGTGCTGTCGGAATCATTTTTACCCAGGGCCTGTCTTCTCAATCCCTCACCTTTCCCCAAGGAATATGCCGTTTCCTCTGTTTAAAACAGTTACCAAAAACAACAGCAACACAACACAGAGGTGAAGTTCACTGGCTCAAGGCCAGCGTTTAGGTTCCTACTTTGGCTCAGCGAGCCTGCCATGCATGTGGCTGTGGTCAAGTCCCACGAGCTCTCTCTACTTCTGTCTCCTCATCTGTAAATTGGAGGACGCCAGAAGTACTTACCAATGCAGGTGGTTAGAAAGATTCAGTAAGACAATTCATGCAACGCATACAGCGCCGTGCTTGCCACAGAGTGCTCAGTGCAAGTTAACATTCACTGTTAGTACGACACTTAAGGGACTCCCTACAGCAAGTGTGTTTATGGACTCACCTTCAGACAATTCACTTCACTTAATGTGCTGTCTACTGGACTGTTTGGAATCAGAAGTGAATACAGTAGTATCATCGAACACAGTTTTACAATTTATTATAGAGCCTGGGGTGGGGAACTCTATTTTGGAAAACTTAACAAGGAGCAAGCATCCAATAAATGGTTCTATTATTACTATCATATTATTGTTTTAATCCTTGTAGATTTGTAATACTCAAACATTGATGCTAATTTGGTGCCTTAAATATCCTTTCAAAGTACTATCACACAGACAGGATTTTAAAGCACACAAAGCTTTATAACTTTATATATGCACACTTGTCTTATGTTTTTAAACTACCCACTGCTTTAACATTATATATCCTACCATAAGCACTCATTTGATACCTTACACTTTCATAATGTAAAGCCTATTAATTTCCTTATTTGGTAATTAAATGCTCTACCAATAGCTGTTTTTTTTTTGTTTTTTGTTTTTTTTAAGAGATATTATCAGAAATATTTTTAAATTATCATTCACATCATGGAAAAATAATTCTGATGCACATCTATTGCTGTCATCGAATATTAAATTTTTATGACACAAGCTAAGATGAAGACATCTAAAATACAGGGATTTTTGCGCTGGCCAGGTGGCTCAGATGGTTGGAGCGTTGTTCACATACTCATATGTCAAAAAGGTCCGGGTTCAATTCCCATTCAGGGGACTAGGTAGTGGGTTCAATCCCCGGTCAGGGTGTATACAGGAGGCAACCAGTTGATGTTTCTCTCTCACATTGATGTTTCTCTCTCTCTCTGTCTCTCTTCCCCTTTCCCTCCACCTCTCTCTAAAATCAATAAACACATCCCTGGGTGAGGATCAAATAAATAAATAAAACATAGCTGTTCAATTCTATGTAAACTATGATGTAGATACTTAATTCTGTCTAGCTTCTCACAAGTATTCTATTAGAAGTAAAACCTCTGCAAAAAAAAATTGCAAATTACCACTACATGGATCCCCAGAAATGCTCACGAGTGCTAACGGTAAGTGTTCAACTTGCAAATACCAAGAGTTGACTGTGGCATCACTAACATGCCTCTACTTTTTAAACTCCTCTGCTACAAAAAGAAGAGAAAGACAAAACTTCTGTTGGTGTTCTACTGTAAAAAGAAGGCTAAGACAGCCTCTAATATATTCCATGCTTAATACACTGGGACTGTTTAGTACATGTGTTACAGTGATCCCAAAAGCATCAGTTCATACCTTTTTGTTATTATACAAAGACAACGGCAAAAACCTCAACTAAAACCACACATTCACAGCCGAGAGTTCACAGTTATTGGGTTACTGTTATGTTCAAACACCTGCTCTTAATGTCCAACTTCTGCAGAGTGAAGCAGCAAACGAATTTAGAGACTTTTTTAGCAGCTGCACACCTGCACCTTAATAATCAACAAATTCTACTCTACAAAGATGAAAGTCAACTGTGAGTCAATACTGTCTGCTAATTTTGGTCTCACATATGAAGGGAATGTGTTTACATTTAGAGCTTATATAAATACTACCATAATTTATTTAATTGAAACTTCAAATTGTACTAATTACTGCCTTTATAAACACTTCACAGTTTAAAGACTCAAAGAAAAATTAGATTGTTTGAGAGTAGAAAACGTTGCTAGGAAAGGCATTTAAAAGCATTAGTTATTTTTCCCTTATTTTATTTAAAAAGGATCTTTCTATAATGTTTCACAGAGCAAGAGAAAAAAATGAACTAATTCTATGTAAAATTTTTCATCTAATGAGGTCCTGAGAAAAGGTCTCTATCTGGATATTCAAACACTGCGTTGCACACTGTAAGCAGTCATAACTGCCTATTGAGTAGAAAATATCCAAGCCCAATTTTTAAGGCTCAAACCATATTCCCCAATAATGGCATTATATTTCACTAACATATAACATTGTAGATAAACATAACTAAAAGGAAACAAAATCCAGAGCTCTACCATTCCAAACAAGGTGGTCTTGGAACAGTAGCTGCAAAATAGGGATAATACACGTGTACAAAAAACTCAGCTCCTAGAAATTAAACTTAAGTGAACATGTTTGTTAACAGCAAAGCAATACTCAAGTGTGGACTGTCATTCAATGGCAGTGGCTTTTGACACTTGAACACTGACTAGACAATTTATAAAAGAGAAATGCTAATGAATTATAAACATACAGAATACAGTTTGACCTAATTAGCAATGTAATCAGAGAAAGGTAGTAAGTCACATACCACTTTTTGCTGATTAGATTGGCAAAGATTAAAAAGGAATAACTGAAATGGGGATTCTGATATACCACTGGTGAATATATAAACTGGTGTGATCTTTCTGAAATGCAATTTAGCAACATGAACCAAAATCCCCCAAGAAAGCACATACCCTTAGAGCCAGTAATTTCATAAGACTATGTATGACTCATGGAAATAATCCTAAAAGTAAGCAAACATTTAAAAAATTTTAAGAAAAAAACGGAAATAATTTAATGGCTACAATTAGGAAACCAGTGTAATGTCTCTATATAATAGATAACACAAAACAGCCATTTAAATGATGTTGCAGAGTTATCAAGACAAGACATTAATCACAGAGATTAAGCCAAATAGTAGGTTACAAAAGTGTGACCTCATTTTTACTAAAAAATATATAACATACATACACTTGGTTTATATATATACACACCTGTATATATATTAGGCAAAATTTTGCTCATAATCTCTAGGCTAGTTTCTTTTCTTTATCTGTATTTTCTAATTTTTCGGTAGTAAGTATTATGACTTACATACTTTTAAAAAGATTCTTGACAGGGCAAAAGAAAAACCACCTCAAATCAACTTTTTAATTTTTTTATTGTATACTCAGTGTGCTTAAGGCAGACACCTGCATTTTGGGTCTCGAGGAGTACACTGGATACTAGAAACTATTGGATAACAATTTTATCCCAGATACAAGGCATATATGGCCTTCTTGGCCAAGCTTCCCTTCATAACTTGACCCATCCTGCAACCCATGTAGTTCCGTAGGACCGCTCACCTCAGAGCCTGAACTGTGCCCTGGCAGCGGGAGTGGACCCTGACCCAGAGCGGGCCATTTGTGGTACTCCATTTCCTCCTTCACGCTGGCTTGTCTAAGCATGTAGGCCAAGCAGGGTCGACCAAAGCTTCTGCGTGGAATTTGAAATATAAATGCTAAAAAGGAAGCTTCCTTCTCTTCCTCTGAGATAAACATTCTAAGGCCAGTGTAGCCTGTTATACCACCATATAGAGCCCAGAGATGAAAAAAGAGAACAGAGCCCTAACACCAGCATTTGATCCCCTGAATCCAGGTGTGTCTGAAGTCGGAGTACTCCAGACTTTTCAGTTATGTGAACCAATACACTTTACTTTTTGCCATAAGCTATTTTGAATAGGTTTTCTATTGCTTGCAACCGTAAGAGACTAAGTATGGCATAGACAAGGCAAAAGCAACTCCACAAAAAACAGCTCTCATAAAAGAAATAAAAAATGGGAAACAAAAAAAGATGTAAAGAACAATATATGCATATGTTTAAGGATAACTCCTTAAGAGCAGGCAGTCATCTTCTAGATCAAAGAATCACTCTTCAGTGACACGTGACACAATTGACCAATCCCTCCTTGAAACACCTTCTTCACTCTGTGTCCGAATCAAGGTAACACTTCCTCATACTTTCCCGGCCATCCCTTCAGTCTCCTCAGTCCTCACGTATTCTCTGCCCATGCACGTACTACATAATCTCATATAGTCCCTCTGATTTAAAGTAATTTAATAGGAAAAGACTCGAAAATTTCTATATCCAGCCCTGAGCTTTCCTGAGCTCCAGTCATTTACTGAACTGCTTAGCCAATATCTCTATTGGGATGTTCTTAGGTCCCTCAAATTTAATATATTCAAAACAATTTTGGAGTTTACCACAAAATCCTGCACTACCCCAAGAGGTCCTCTTTGCCGAGTTACGCAAGCCAAACACTGGGAAGTCTTCCTCACCTTCTCCTCGTCCCTGTATCCTAATTAGTAAGTTCTGATGGCTGAACCTTTAAATACATCCTAGATGCAGCCACTCTTCCCTATCTGCAATAGATCATTACGTCATCCCAGTCAAATCACCACACTCTGTTGTCTGAGCTACTGAGAAACTTCCCAAACGAGTCCCTGCTTCTACTATACCCCTCTTCAGTCTACTTGCTCAGTAGCCAGAAGAACCTTTTAAACTTTTAAGTCAGGTCACGCAACTATCCTCAAAACCTCCAACAGCTCCTCGCTGACGTTTAAAATCATATCCCTCACCTAGTCTTCAAAGCTCCACATGATCTGGCTCCTATCACTCTCCCTTGCCTACTCTGTTCCACCTATAAACTGACCATCTTCCTGTTCCGTGAACAGCCACACTTTCACCTGCCTCTACGTGGAATGCTCTTTCCCCAGATACGTGTATGGCTGGCTCCTTCTTGGAATGAGACTTAAGAGCACTGCTCTGTCTAAATGACATTTCCTCTTAAAAAGGACTCTTCTGGACACCAAGTTGAAAGAGTGCCGCTTCATCCCCACCACTCTCTCTCCTTTTACCCTCTTTTTCTTGATAACATTTATCATTACTTGACATTATATATTTATTTCTCATCTTTTAAAATTATATTTTATTAATTATGCTATTACAGTTGTCCCAATTTTTCCCCCCTTTCCCCCCTCCACTGAGCACCCCCCACTTCCTTAGGCAATCCCCACACCATGTTCATGTCCATGGGTCATGCATATATGTTCTTTGGCTGCTACATTCCCTATACTGTACTTTACATTCCCGTGGCTATTCTGTAACTACCTATTTGTACTTCTTAATCCCCTCACCTCTTCACCCATTCTTCCTCAACCCCCTTCCATCTGGCAACCATCAAAATGTTCTCTGTGTCCATGATCCTGTCCCTGTTCTCGTTTGCTTGCTTTTTAGATTCAATTGTTGATACATACGTATTTATTGCCATTTTATTGTTCAGAGTTTTGATCTTCTTTTTCTTAAATAAGTACCTTTAACATTTCATTTAATAATGGTTTGGTGATGATGAACTCCTTTAGTGTTTTCCTGTCTTCCTGTCTGGGAAGCTCTTTTCCTGCCCTTCAGTTATAAATGGTATCTTTGCTGGGTAGAGCAGTCTTGGATATAGGTCCCTGCTTTGCATTACTTTGAATATTTCCTGACAATCCCCTCTAGCCTGAAAAGTTTCTTTTGAGAAATCAGCTGACAGTTTTACAGGAACTCCCCTGTAGATAACTACCTGCTTTTCTCTTGCTACTTTTAAGATTCTCTCTTTAGCCCTGGCTGGTATAGCTCAGTGGATTGAACACAGGCCAGTGAAGCAAAGGGTCGCCGGTTCAATTCCCAGTCAGGGCACATGCTTGGGTTGCAGGCCAGGTCCCCAGTAGGGGACACATGATAGGTAACCACACATTAATATTTCTCTCCTATTTCTCCCTCCCTTCCCTTCTCTCTAAAAATAAATAAATAAAATCTTTTTAAAAAGATTTTATTTTTACCCTTTGGCATTTTAATTATGATGTGTCTTGGAGTAGGCATCTTTGCATCCATCTTGCTTGGGACTCTCAGTGCTTCCTTGACTTGCATGTCTAATTGCTTCACCAATTTAGGGAAGTGTTCTTTCACTATTTTTTTCAAATAGATTTCCAGTTTCTTGCTCTTTCTCTTCTCCTGGTGCCCCTATGATGCAAATGTTGGAATGCTTGAAGTTGTGCCAGAAGCAGCTTACACTATTCTTGTTTTTTTTTATTCTTTTTTCTTCTTGTTCTGATTGGCTGTTTTTGCTTCCTTATGTTCCATATCATGATTTGATTCTCGGCTTCACCCACTCTACTGTTCTTTCCCTAAATTGTTCTTTATTTCAATTAGTGTATCTTTCGTTTCTGACTGTATCTTTTTTATGCTGTTGAGGTCTTCACTAAGTTCTTTGAGCATCCTCATAACCAGTGTTTTGAACTCTGCATCTGGTAGATTACTTATCTCCATTTTGTTTAGTTTTTTTCCTGGCGTTTTGTTCTGTTCTTTTATTTGGGCCCTGTTTCTTTGTCTCCTCATTTTGGCAGCCTCCCTATGTTTGTTTCTATGTATTAGGTAGAGGTGCTATGACTCCCTGTCTTGGTAGCATGGTCTAATGTAGTAGGTGTCCTTCAGGGTCCAGTGGCACAGCTTCCCCTATCACCTAAGCTGCATACTCAAGTACCCAGTACTCAGCTTACAAACTGAGTACCCCCTCCTCTTGTAGTTGAGCCTTGGTTGCTATTGGTAGATCAATGGGAGGCCAGTCAGCTGCAAGGACTGGCCCACTGACCACCAACCTCTACCCTCCGTGGAGGATCAGCTGTGCAGGGGCAGGATGGTGGTGCTCCAATGTGGCTTATCACTGTCCACTGGGTGTGCAGGCTCTGGGTTTCCCTGGTGGTGCAGCTAAGATCAGCCCCCATCTGTGTTTTGCCTGGGGCCACCCTTCCTGAGCTATAGAGCAATCTGAGATGGCTGCTACTTGTGCTTGGTTTGGAGATTCCCAGGGGAAGCCAAACTGTGAACCTTTGCTGGCTGCTGCTAGTGCCAGGCATGGGGCCACTTTGTAAGAGGTATGGGGGCTGGGGGCTCACTAAGGCCAGCTATTGCTTATTTGAAGGGATTTAGGAAGCTGTGACCCATGAGCCAATTCCAGTCATTCATATGGAAAATCCACTTTTAATAGCTGTGAACTGGGTGGGAGGGAGCTTCATGGGATCATCAGGGCAGGGCAAACAGTTTCAGCCAGGTTGATGGAGTCTCAGATAGGGCACCTTCCTGCTGGCTCTGTGGCTGTGCCCACGTTTCTCTGGGAGAAAGCTGTCCCCCAGCTCTCACCTTGATGCCAGACACTTCAGTTTCTCCCTGTATGCTACTGGTGCCTTTCAACCTGCTACCCCAGTGCTGGAGCTCAGTGGGAGTAAGTCTGAGTAAGTTCATTTGTGGCTTCTCTAAGGGGAACTGCTTGGGACTCTAGCATATTGTTCCATAGTCTCAATCCCTGCTGGTAGTCGCAGCCAGAAGTTGTGGGGACTTATCTTCCTGGCACTGGAACCCTGGCTGGGGGGCCTGGTATGGGGCTGGGACTCCTCACTCCCAAGATATCCCTCCCGAATTTTTATCCACCACACGTGGATAAAACATGTTGGTCATTGTTTTCTTCCAAATATATACACAACATAATAGTGGTATAATTAGCACTGGTAATTTCAGATGCTTTATGTTACTTTCGGGAAACAACTTTTAATCAGCAAACTGTATACATGACTAGGAAGATTGTATTTGATTCAAGGTACATTTTAAACCAAAAGTTACTTTTGCTATTTAAGTGTTAACCATCTTGTTGCTCAGGATAGCTCTTTCTTTCTAAAGGAGAGAAAATCAAGGTAATATCCTGTAAGAAAATTCCCAATACAAAGACTAAAATTTCACTTCTTTTCCCCAAATGACATTTTAATAAATATATATAAGGACAAGAGTCTTAGATTATAGTGAACTATTCCTATTCCTGGTAATTTATCCCAGCAAAATTAACTAAATGTTAATGAAGCAAAATATATATCTGCTTAGAGCCAGTAGTGCATGCTAAAAGCAAGATTAATAATAACAAAACAGCCCTGGCTGGTGTGGCTCAGTGGACTGAGTTCCAGTCTATGAACCAAAGGGTCACAAGTTTGAATCCCAGTCTAGGACACATGCCTGGGTTGCAGGCCAGGTCCCCAGGAGGGGACGCGTGAGAAGCAACCACACATTAATGTTTCTCTCCCTCTCTTTCTCCCTTCCTTCCTCTCTCTAAAAATAAATAAATAAATAATTTTTAAAAAATAGCAAAACAGAGGTAAGTATAAGAGTTTATTTCTTACTGCTATTCTTTAGATGTATAATGGTAGTATTTAGAACTATTTGTCTGACTTGTAAGAAGAACTTTTTACTCAATATAATGTTTGCCTCTCCTGATGACAACTAACCAAACCACTAGTGGATCTCAGACTTGAGCACAGCCAAGTCCTTCCCAAGGAGCCTGGAATTGGAGCTGAGGAGGACAGACAGAACCTGTCGGGCTGCCTCTGTCCCTCCCTTCACACTCCACTCTCTCTGAACAGGCTGGTTCTATAACACTTTGACTGAGATGCTGACTGGAGAACTGAGGAAGATTTGCAGAGAGACAGAGTAATGAGGCAGATGCACAGAGAAAAGCAGAAATGACTAATGGAAACGAAATACTGCCTCAATTCCTGGTAGAGTTCAAGTTCCTGGAGACATCCTTGTATTTTTATAATAAATTCCCTTTTTGTTTAAGGTATTCTAAGGTAGTTTCTGTAACCTGCAATCAAAGATTCCAATATAATAATCCTGGCATAATCCTTCACCATTAACTGGAAACAAGTCCACTGATACATAGTGACAGTAAGAATGTTACTTCAAAGAAAGTAGATCCAGAAATGACAGTTTTCAACAACAACAACAAAAAATGAGCAAATTCTTCAAAACATCTAAGGTCTAATGCAATGTCAAGAATCAATGTCATGGGGGAGAGCAAGGTCTGAACAACATCTGAGTATACACATTTCCCTGACTAAAACCAAAAAAAAAAAAAGAGCCAAAGAAAATAGTAAGGGCAAGAAACTCTCTAGCACATACCGAAACAAATTTATTACAGTACCCAACAAAGGAGCGGGGCGGGTGGGGGGGTGCTTTCTGAAGATAGCAATGGTGCAGCTGTCGAGGAGGAACCATTTTGTAGCAATTTTTAAGAACACTCCCGTGCCCGTTAGTGCGCTGCATTCAATAAGATTGAAGTTCACTGTCTCACTCTTTGCATGAACAAAGACAATTATGAATTAATACCAGTAAATTGAATTTGATTAATCTGAGTGGTGAATAAAAGACCCGAGGAAAAGGTACAACTCGCTTTACAAACACATTAAAAAATTTACAAATACTTACATTTTTTGCCGTCATGTCAAATTGTATTCGATTTAAAATTCTCTAAAGCCATTAAAAAAAGAAAATAAAATGTTTTGTCTTCAATAGTTCTTTAAAATACATCCTGTTAAAAAAGGAGAAAAGAAGGAATAGTAATGTAATAATGATAATAATAATAGGCAACATTTATGTGATATATAGTATGTGACATGCATTGTTCCTTAAGTGAATTATCTAAGTTAGCCCTCACAACAAAACTACAATATATGTACCATTTTAATCCTTTCCCAGATAAAAATTGGGGTTTAGAGAGGCTAAATACTTTGACTAAATCAACTCAGCTAACAAGTGACAGAGCCTGGGCTTTGAAGTATTACATTACGCTGCTTTAGATAACCCATTGAAGGAGACATCAGGGCTTCTTGGATAAACAGCCAGTTCCAGGGCTGGGGCAGGAAATGTGTGAGATAAACCTGGAACATATTATTGTACCTAAAGTAAGGAAGGGCTCAAGACAGTATGGACTCATATCAAATGTATACAAGAAGCAGCTTAAAGGGCCTACAACTGGATAGTAAACACCAAACTACATACTTTTTAAAAAGTATTTTTAAAAATATTTTATTTATTTTTAGAGAGAAGGGGAGGGAGGGAGAAAGAAAGGGAGAGAGATATCAATGTGTGGTGGCCTCCCACGTGGCCCCCACTAGGGACCTGCCCTGCAACACAGGCATGTGCCCTGACTGGGAATCGAACTGGCGACCCTTTGGTTCACAGCCCGTGCTCAATCCACTGAGCTACACCAGCCAGAGCCCAAAGTACATATTGATAGTAACGAATACAACAAACTATAAACCCCCAAATAAAACAATATTCCAGGAGACCATACTGATATGAACAAATAATGAGGAAGAAGGGAAAGGTCTTCTTGTACTACAATGCAACTAATACAGAGTGGGGCAAAAGTAGGTTTACAGTTTTTGTATGGAAAATATAAAAATTAATAAATAATACAAGAAGAAACGTGTTTTGTGTACTCAAAACTGTAAACCTACATTTTTGCCACTCCCTGTATAAAGGAATGATGTGGAGAACTTCCAATTTATGGTTTTCTATAAAGGTTTAGGCTAGAATCATTGATAGATACTAAAACTAGTGGATAAGAATTGGTGAGAAAAATGATATTTATATACTTTTGAAACATCTCCCCACAAAATACATATCAAATCAAACTTTACAGTAAGGAAACCTGAGACACATCATTTGAAGCAAAGTGATCAGAGCCACCAAATGGTCACAGACAATGAGACAAACCAACATCTGCATCTCCTCAAGCGCATGGAGGTGGATAAATGCCATTTCTGAGGTTTTCTGCCCAAAAATGCGTAATATAATTATTTTTTAAAAATCAGAGAATTTAGAAACACTCTGTAAAATAATTTAGACTTCTAAAATGTTGGTGTCATTAGAAATGAAAGAAGCCTGAAAAACATCCCAAATTTTAAGGGACTAAAGTCACATGAAAATTAAATTCAACCCATGCTCCTGGACTGGCCTCTAGACCAGAAAAGTAACTGCTGTAAAGAACACTATTGGGGCAATAGGACAAATCGAAATATGGTCCACGGACTATATAATAGTATTGTTTTAAGGCTGTATTTCCAGCTGTTGATCAGTTAGGTAGGACAAATATCTCAAGGTCTGGGCTGTTCTTATTAAAAGTTATTCTTGCTAAATGTCTAGATGTTAAAGTGCAGCCCAGGATTCTGCAGATGCAGCTGTGAACAGGATGAGCTTGATAGGAACTCAACTGGATACCGTAGCCAACAGCAAAGAAATCAACATGGATGAGCATTGGCTAAGCCTTTTTGGGGAGACAGAGCTTTGGATGTGAACTCCGTCTCTTCTTGCTGCAAGTAAGTAAAACCTTGCAACAACCACGTCTCATTCTTGAACAGAACCCCCCAAGTGGCAAACCCCTTGAGTTCAGTGACAGGATTATGGGTTTTTTTAAGTGAGTGTCCTGTCCTTAGAAAAATATACCAAAATATTAGGAGCGAAAGGGTGTGTGATAGCAGCAACTTACTTTCAAATGATGGAAAAAATATGCTTACACACACACACACACACACACACAGAATGATGAAGCATATATGGCAAAATGTTGACAACTAGTAAATCTGGGAAAAGGGTATTCAAGAGTTCATTGCCCTATTTTTACAACTTTTCTCTTATTATTAAATTATTTCAAAATTAAAACATTAATAAGACTTGAGGGTAAAGTTGATTTTTACTTTGTGACTGTAGCTGCAGACTGGTTCACAACATCCATCATGACCTCATAGGAAAAGCAAGTTCCTACAGTGGAACTGTTTCACATTCGTCAGATGTTTGATATCTCCTCTTCACTATTATAAGTGAAATAAATAATAAAGCACTCATTCCTGAGATCCCATTCACCAAATTGCATGACATATTACAACTAGGAATTTAAGGCTAAAATATAAGTACTTCACTTTGAAGATTACTACTTTAACCAAACTTGATATAATAGATCTACATAGAATTCTATACCTGAGATCATCATATTTACAAAATTTGTCCACATTCAAAATCACAAATGCTGTATGTAGTAACAAATTTCAAAGAGGCAATATTATCCAGTTTATGGTCTCTAACCACAATCAATTAAATTAAGAATCAGCCATTTTTTTAAAGTTAAAATCAGATATTTAGAAAATAAAAATATATTATCGCTCAAACAACCCATGAATTAAAGAAGGAAATTCAAAATATTTAGAACTGAACAACAATGAAAATAAGAAAACCTATAAGGTGCAGCTAAAATACTAACTTAGAAGTACATTTATATTTCTTTTCATTCATTAAGCAACCAACTTAAGTTTAAAAAGATCAGCGGAAACTCAAGAGAAGAAGAAAACAAGAACGGATGAAATAGAAAAGAATCAAAATAACAATGGGTTCTAAGTGCCTTGCTTGAAGTGCCCTATGTAATAAATAAAGCAGCAGTGTTAGCAGAGTGGAAAGTGCATGGTTTCATTTCTAAACTCAGGCTCAGTCTCAGCTCTGAAACTTATTAGCTGGTGTGACCCCGACCAAGTGACTGAAGCTCCATGAGCTCCATGAGCTTCAGTGTCCTCATCTGGAAAAGAGGCATACTAAGTTTTTTAGGGTTATGTTAGGAGAAAGTTTGATACAGTCAAAGTGAAAATCATCAAAGACACCAGTTAACATGCCAAATGCCCTGCGGCTTATAAACACCAAACACTCCTAACCACACAAAAAAATCTATTTTAAATGTTTTCAAGATTACCTTATGAATGACTGAAATGTGTTTATAACAAAGATGATAAGGTCTTTTTTCCATCCAAAGAACCTGGGACAATAAGGTCTTTTCAATCCAAAATACCTGTTATATTTCAGAAACTTGCTACATCTATCTAAAGCAGATACTGTTGCCTACCCAAAATCATTTCCTCTTCTTTCTTAGGAGAAGTTGAAGGTGGAAATGTGTCCAACTAAAATTACTGCATTCTCAGTCTCCCTCTCAGACAGGCTGACCATATGATGTAATTCCAGCCAATGAAATATAAGCAGACATTGATGGGCAGAGCTACCAGATTTGCCTACTCTTTTTGCCCTTTTCCCCATTTCTTCATGTCCAGAGTACGGTTGTGATGGCAACAGAAGCCTGTATCCATGCATCTGCTTCATTACTATATTTAGTATTCAATCTTGTATTATATTTCCTAAGGACTGTGTTATTGAGTGGCACATGCTACTCTCACAAATAAAACAAACTAACGGTGTTACTATTTCGGCAAACTATACAATAGGCTACCAATAAAAATACTGTGTAGTCACATGAATGAGCCTGATGAAAGAAAATTTTGTTTAGTATTTCCTTTGTATCTTCTTGCCAGAGCTAGCACAAATTGGTACCTCTAAATGTTACCTAAATGAAAAATGTTTGAAAGAGCAAAAGTACATGAGTTTCTTGAGCAAATTTACCTTAATGTCTCTGTGTCTCAATTTCCTCATCTGCAAAACAGTAATAGTATATCTACGTAACTAAATGAATCAAGGCATGAAAAATGATTAAGATACTGCCTAGCACAAGGTTAGCACTCACCCAATGTTAGGGGAAAAAAGCAGTTCACTATCTCATGACAAATTAAGGTTTCTTACTCACAAATAAATAATACAGAATTCATATATAGTGTAAGTGAAAAATACCACACCAGAAATCCAATTTAAAACAGAAGAATGGTTTTAATTGTTAAGAAAAACTTCTAAAATTAACAGGATTAGGTTGTAAATTCATTCATTCATTTATTTATTCATCCAGCAAACACTGAATGCCCACTATGCATAAGGCACTAATGTAGGTATGGGAGATATACTAGGGAATGAGAGAAACAGCATAAACCTTCCAATGTATTTTAAATTCACAGTAAGATAAATATTACAAAAGGAAATAGGATTGAAACAGAGATATGTTTCATTCAATTAAAAATGAAGAAGTATGCTGTACTGGCTTTGAGTGAGAGTTCATGACCCTTTAATTTAAAAATATACATTTCTAAGTATTTTTAAAGCTTCTGTCTTTCTTTTCCATTGTCTTTAAGCTACAAATTATTTGAAATATATGACTTAAATCAAGTGTCCAGAAAGTAAATAAACATGGCACCAAGTGTTTCAAGAAACTGCCATTCTGAAAGGTAAGCCGGTCATGTGTGCCAATGCATTATGTTCTACCGAGTCAACAATTGTACACTTCTTCCTGTCACCAAGTTTTCTGTTGGTTAAAAAAATAAATCGGATTTCTCCTTCCACCTTCATGAACACATTATGTCAAGCTCAAAGAGTCAATCTCTGTGACCTCACCATCTGCCATGATCTCTTGTCAGTTTCAGACAATGTAACTCCCACAGATGGTCTCAAAATGCAAGCCCTTTTCCTTTCCAATCACAAGTCAGCAGCTCTGGTCACAAAGGCTTTTAAAGTGGTACAACCATACTTTAAATACAAAGAAGGAAAAAACAAATATAATTATAAATAAATTTGTAGAATTAACATCATTGAATCAGAGTGTGCAGACTTTCTAATGCTGCTAAAATTAAATTTCAGCAAAGGCAGTATATTTTTTTGTTATTTTTAAATTATATTTTAGTGATTATGCTATTACAGTTGTCCCAATTTTTTCCCCTTTGCCTTTCTCCAAGCACCCCCCATAGGTAATCCCCACAGCATTGTTCATGTCCATGGGTCATGCATATATGTTCTTTGGCTACTCCATTCCCCATACTGTACTTTACATCCCCATGGCTATTCTGTAACTACCTATTTGTACTTCCTAATTCCCTCACCTCTTCATCCATTCTCCCCATCCTCCTTCCATCTGGCAACCATCAAAATGCTCTCCGTGTCCATGATTCCGTCCCTGTTCTTTTTGTTTGCTTACTTTGTTTTTAGAATCAATTGTTGATATATATATTTATTGCCATTTTATTGTTCATAGTTTTGACTTTCTTTTCCTTAAATGAGTCTCTTTAACATTCATTTAATAATGGTTTGGTGGTGATGAACTCCTTTAGTTTTTTCTTGTCTGGGAAGCTCTTTACCTGCCCTTCGATTATAAATGACTTCTTTGCTGGGTAGAGTAATCTTGGCTGTACGTCCCTGCTTTGCATCACTTCAAATATTTCTTGCCAATCCCTCCTAGCCTGCAAAGTTTCTTTTGAGAAATCAGCGGGAAGTCTTGTTAGAACTCCCCTGTAGGTAACTTTAAGGCTTTTCTCTTGCTGCTTTTAAGATCCTCTCTTTATCTTTATTCTTTGGCATTTTAATTATGATGTGTCTTGGAGTGGGCATCTTTGCATCCATCTTGCTTGGGACTCTCAGTGCTTCCTTGACTTGCATGTCTAATTGCTTCACCAATTTAGGGAAGTGTTCTTTCACTATTTTTTTCAAATAGATTTCCAGTGTCTTGCTCTTTCTCGTCTCCTGGTGCCCCTCTGATGCGAATGTTGGAATGCTTGAAGTTGTGCCAGAAGCTGCTTACACTATCCTTGTTTTTTTGGATTCTTTTTTCTTCTTGCTGTTCTGATTGGCTGTTTTTTGCTTCCTTATGTTCCAAATCATTCATTTGATTCTCGGCTTCATCCACTCTACTGTTGCTTCCCTGTAAATTGTTCTTTATTTCAATTAGTGAATCCTTCATTTCTGACTAGATCTATTTTATGCTGTTGAGGTCCTCACTAAGTTTCTGGAGCATCCTTATAACCAGTGTTTTAAACTCTGCATCCAATAGATTGTTTATCTCCACTTCATTTAGCTCTTTTTCTGGAGTTTTGATCTGTCCTTTCATTAGGGACATGTTTCTTTGTCTCTTCATTTTGGCAGCTTCCCTGTGTTTGTTTCTATGTATTAGGTAGAGCTGCTTTGACTCCTTGTCTTGGTAGCGTGGTCTAATGTAGTAGGTGTCCTTCAGGGTCCAGTGGCACAGCCTCCCCTATCACCCAAGCTGGATACTTGACGTGCACCCCTTTGTGTGAGCTGAATACGCCCTCCTCTTATTTGCTGTTGTCAGGTCAATGGGAGGAATTTACCCAGGGCAGTCAACTGCAAGGACTGGCTGTGACCACTGACCACCAATCTCCACCCTCTGTGGCAGATCAGCTCTGTGGGGAGCAAGGTGGTGGTTTTCTATTGTAGTATCTAGTTATCCACTGGGTGTGCAGGGTTTGGGGCTTCCTGGGTGATGTAGGCCAAGGTCAGCCCCTACCTGTGTTCTGCCCCAGACCACCCTGCATGAACTATAAAGCAATCTGAGATAGCTGCTACTTGTGCTCAGCTTGGAGATTTCCAGGCAAAGCCAAGCTATGGATCTAGGCTGACTGCTGCTAATGCTGGGCCTGGGGCCACTAAGCAAGAGGTTCAGGGGCTGAGGGTTTACTGAGGCCAGCTGTTGCTTATTTGATAGGATTTAAAAATTGTGAAGCATGAGCCCAGACCAGCCATTCATACGGAAAAGTCACTGTTAACAGTTTAGGTGGGTATGTAAGTTGGGTGGTATGGAGTCTCAGGGAATCTTCATGGCAGGGCAAACAGTGTTATCCAGATAGATGGAGTCTCAGATATGGCACCCACCTGCTGGCCCTGTGGCTCTGTGGGGACTAGGGCTCAGAAAAGGGACAACTGCCTCTGCCTACCTTTCTGTCTGGGAGAAAGCTGTCCCCCAGCTCCCACCTTGATGCCAGACACTTCAGTTCCTCCCTGTGTGCCACTGGTGCCTTTCAAGCTGCTACCCCAATGCTGGAGCTCAGAGGGATTGAGTCTGAGTAAGTTTGTGTGTGGGTTCTCCAAGGGGAACTTCTTGGGACTCTAGAAGTTTCTCCACTTACTCTACTTTGATTGTGTTTCTCAGCCAGAAGTTATGGGGACTTATCTTCCAGGCACTGGATCCTTGGGCTGGGAGTGCCTGGTGTGGGACTGGAACTCCTTGCTCCTGAGATATCCCTCCTTAATTATCATCCACTACACATGGTTGTGGGACCAGCCCATTCCGCATCTCCCCACTCCTATCACTCTGGATAGATGTGATTTCTTTAATTCCGTAGTTGTCAGACTTCCATCCAACTCAACTTCTCATGGTTCTGAGTGATGGTTGTTTTATATTTTAGTTGTAATTTTGATGTGGTTGTGTGAGGAGGTGGGCCATGTCTACCTATGCTGCCATCCTGACCAGAAGTCCAAAGGCTTACTTATATGGGAGACATTATTAACTTTAAATACATGTTTCAAAGTTTGGGAAACATACCAACTTTGGCCCTTTCCTATGTGTTTCATGTGTATGATCTCACATAATTTGTACCAGAAGTCTGATAGATTGCTTATCTCCATTTCATTTAGCTCTTTTTCTGGAGTTTTGAGCTGTCCTTTCATTTGGGCCATGTTTCTTTGTCTCTTCACTTTGGCAGCTTCCCTGTGTTTGTTTCTAGGTATTAGGTTCCTCCCTGAACGCTATACTATTCATGGTTTATAAATGAGGATCTGAGCTTTATAGGCAAAGTAATCTGCCCAATTAACCAACTGTATACCATGTCACATGGCAGTGACAGAATATCAACCTAGGAACTAGCAGACATGCTCGTATGCATTGTACTAAATTCCAAAATATATCTGAGCTCAGATATAATAACTATATCCTCAAAGTATAAGAAAACATGTAATTATTACAATAAACCATATAAAAGAATAACATTATACCAAAAGAAGTCTTCATAATTTCATATAGAACAACTCATATAGCACTGGATCAGGTTTTAACTTTTTAAATTTATTTTAAAATTTTAATTTCACTTAAAAAATTTTTCTGAGAGTTTTTTTAATTAGTTTCTGTATTAAATTGAAATTTTCTTTATTTTTGAGTAGGTAGTAAACTTCCTCACTTTTTTCCACACCTTCACAGGAGCCCTTTACATCTTTACACCATAATTTACTGAACGACAATATCTTCATTCCCCTTTATAGCTGCCTAATATTCTGTTATATGACTATGCCATTATTCAACCAGTTCCTTCTGGTCAGAGTGTGGGTTTCCAATCTTTTGCTATTATAAACAATGCTTCAGTGACTACCCTTATACATATGTAACTGTACATGTGAAATTGTTTGATCTAATGATATATGCATTCTTAGAAATATTGCTACATTGTCCTCTACAGCTGCTGAGGAAATTAGCACTCCAACCAGTCACACATAAAAGTAACTATTTCTACACAGCTGCCCCAGTGCAGTAGGCTTCTTAAGTGTCTTTATTCAATATGTTTTTAAAATGGCATTTGCCTGCAATTTTATCTGTTCTTTTTCAGAGTGTTACTTGCATACTTTTTCATTGGAACTTTGCAATACGTACCTCCAATTCCAGAGGAATGGGGGAACAAAAACAAAACTCCTGTCAGTGATTTTCTTGGATCATATCAATCCTCCCTAAATTAACTTAATTTATAAGTTTCACATCTTCAAAATATTAAGTCTTCTTATCTAAGAACAAAGTGTACATTTTCATTTATTCAAATTTACTTCTAAGTCCTTCAGGGGTATTTAAAATTTTGTCCTTATATAGGAGCTATGGGTTGAATTGTGTCCCTCAAAAAGGTATGTTCAAGTCCTAAACCTGTGAATGCGACCTAATTGGGAAATAGGGTCTTGGCAGATATAATCAAGTTAAGGAGAGGCCATCCTGAAACGAGGGTGTGCCCCAACCCAGGAGGACTGGTGTTCTTACTGGAAGAGAAAAGACAAACACAAAGACACAAGGGAAGTCGGCCAGGAAACGACAGATGGAGGCAGGGACTGGATTGTGCCATGGCAAATCAGGAAATGCCTGGGGTCACCAGAAGCTGAAAGAGGCAAGAAAGGATCCTCCCCTAAGGGCCTCCGAGGGAGATGGTGCTGCCAATACCTTGATGTTGGACTAGAAACTGCTGGACCAGCCTCGCCGCAGCCTCCCAGAAAAAGTGCTCCTGGGGGAATCAGGTACAGAGACAGAGAACAGACCATACCTCTGGGAGACAAGCAATAAATGGAAAGGCAGAAAAGGGAAAGTATAGCCCCTGAGGAAACAGAATAAAGACAAGCCCTACCAATCCTTTACCCCTCTCCCTCACGGTCAATACCACCAATTCACAGAGGAAACTGAACAGAAGAGGGAGAAGTGACAGAACTCTCACGTTAGGACCTCTACCCACAAGCCGAACAGACGCCAGGACAACAGAAGTAGACCACGTGCACACAAGAGTGCTGCACAAAGACAAAATCACCAAGGGAAGCTTTCCTGCTGATGGTTTTCTTCCCCGAAACCAACCGTGAAGTCGGAAAAAACTGTAACACCCCTCAAATGGAATTAAATATTCTCAAACAATAATTTGCAGATATAGGGAAAAAAATACCCTGGGTCACAAATATCAAAACTAAGAACCAAAGTGGACCAAAAAAGAAATTAAATAAAACTGACTGAGCTACAGAAAGAAATAAAAGGCAAAATCACATGTGAAATATACACTGAATTATAAGGCACACAGGGACAAGAGACTTCAATAAAAACTTAACGGAGGGGAAGCCACAAACCGTGGCCTGACGAGCCCCTCTCAGGGGGATCCCTGCTCTAGGGGGATCAAACGCAAATTCCTATAAACCAAGATGCGAGGCCTTCTCCGTGGGACGCTGCCAGATGGCGCGGGGAAGAGCACGTGCAGCCTTCGCTCAGTCCTAACTTTGTAGAGGCGATTAGGCTTTTCGTTGTAAGCCACATAGGCTCCCCAGGGACACAGCGGACGGGCACTCCGGGGCAGCTCCCGGGCATCCTTTGTGGCCGCCCATGCCCTCCTGCTTCACCGCGGTCTTCTGCACACGGTGCGCAGCAGGGCAGGCCGCTTCACACCGGGTGGCGAGGACCAGATACAGCGCTCGGTGCTCAGAGCCGAGGCTGGAGCGCGCGGCAGCGGGGCGCACAAGGGGAGACGGGAGAAGTACGCAGGCTCGCCCCGCAGGTGCGTGCAGCGCAGCGTCTGGTGCGCAGCTTCCCGACCCAGCACGCGGCCGCGGGGCCGCAAGAAGGCCACAGATGAGCAGCATCTGTTGGACGCCAGGCCGGGAGCCTGGTCTTTACACGGATGTCCATGACAGGATGGGGCTAGCTGGATTTCTGTGTCCCTACCTGACTCGGAGTTGTCATCCCCTGAGCTGGCTGTGGAGAGCAACCATTACTGTCACGCCCAGAAGGGTCCTGGCAGTCACTGCGACCCCAAAAAGCAGGGGGCATGTCGCCAGCTCTCTCTGGCTGCTGCCATCTGCCTGGTGTTCATGACTGGGGAAATCACTGGTGGGTACCTAGCACGTAGCTTGGCAATCATGCAGCCCATCTACTCACTGGCTTTGCCAACATGCTCATCAGCCTCATCTTTTTCTGGATGTCCTCCTGGCCAGCCACCAAGACCATGAACTTAAGCTGACAGCAAGCTGAGATCCTGGGAACCCTGCTCTCTGTGCTGTCCATCCATGACTGGGGTATTGGTGTACCAGGCAGTGGAGCGGCTGATCTCTGGTGACTGAGGAGAGGACCATGCTGATAACTGCGGGCTGCGCTGTGACCATGCACATCATAATGGGGTTGGCTCTTCAGCAGTCTGGCCACTGGCATAGCCCTGACACCAGCCAGCAGCAGGAGAACCCCGGTGTCCGAGCTGCCTTTATCCACATGATAGGAGGCTTGCTGCAGAGCTTGGGCATCCTGGTGGTGGCCTATATTTTACACTTCAAGCCTGAGTACAAGTATGCAGACTCCATCTGCACCTTCCTCTTCTCCATCCTGGTCCTGGGGACAGCCTCGACCATCCTGAGACATGATGCTGGTGCTAATGGAAGGGACACCCCCAAGGGCGTGGACGTCACAACTGTTCAGGACCTGTTGCTGTCGGAGGAGGGGGTGGAAGCCTTGCACAGTCTGCGTATCTGGGTGCTGACTGTGGCCCAGCCCATGCTGTCTGGACACATCACCGTCACTCAGAACGCAGATGCCCAGCCTGTGCTGACAGCCAGCACCCGCCTACAGGGAAAGTTCCACTTCCACACCATGACCATCCAGACAGAGGACTACTCTGAGGACAGGAAGGACTGTCAGGCATGCCAGGAATTCTCACACTGACTGCCTGGCCAGGTGCCAACTGCTACATGGACAGGACTGAGTGTCCCCCAGGCCCAGCCAGGACTCTGTTTACCTTGGTTGCATTATAAACCAGATCCCTCTCCTGACCTTAGCTCTATGGTCAGTGTGGAGGAACCTTGCCCACACCAGAAACCAGGCTCTTCCCCTTCCTCCCCCATTTGACTATAGCCAGCCCCAGGATGGGGACTCAGCCAGTACAAAGCCAGTGTGCCCCGACTCCTCCTGCTCCTGGGTCTGTTCCTGGTAGGGCTGGATTTGGGCCTGACCCTCAGCCAATTCTCTTACCATCAGCCTCAGGGAACCGGGGCTGAAAGGCCTACCTGCCTCATTTCTCTCTTTCAATCTGTCTGGCTTTTGCCTTAAGAATCTGTAAAGAACCCTGGGGGCAGAGCCCCCTCCCTCTGCCTCTAACAATGATTTGCATTTAAGGAGGACACGGACTTTGGGGAGTTGTGAGACAGGTTAGTGAGCCAAAACGAGTGGAACAGGGAAACTGAGAGAGTTAAAAAGCTAAGCCATTTACAACCATCTAGTAAAAGCAAAATCCTATCTTCCCTAGTGTATCAGTTTGAGAACCTCCCCTAAGCCCTCCCCTAAACTCCCAGTCCTTAAAACCCTCAAGATGGCTCTGGCTGGTGTGGCTCAGTTGGTTGGAATGTAGTACCATTCACCAAAAGGCTGGGGGTTTGATTCCAGGTCAGGGCACATACCTAGGTTGTGGGTTTGATCCAATTGAAAGTTCTCTCTCACATCGATGGTTCTCTCTCTCTTCCCCTTCTTCGCTCTCTAAAATCAATAAACATATTTTTAAAAGTTAAAAAACAAACAAAAACCTTAAAGGATATTGAAGAAAAGCAGGAAAACAATAAAGAGAATGAAAATGAAATAAAGAATCTGTATGTTGAAAAGGCCTACCAGCTACTTAGGAAAATTGACCCAGAATGATAACCTGTGACATATATCCAAGTAGGATTGTTTATGAAGGAGAAAAAAAAAAACCCAGGGCATTTCTGGCAGAAAGATAAAATATTTCACAAAGGCAAGGGAATTACACAGCATCAAATTCCTCAAAAATAACATAAAAGCACGCCAAAGGTAGAACAGAATTTTCAAGAAACTTTAGAAAATGTAAACCAAGGATATTATACCCTGCCAGGCTGTACCTCAAGTTTCAAGGAAATCAAAAAAGAGTTTTGATATCAGTATTGGTGATGATTTTTTTGGGCTTGACACCAAAAGCAAGGCAACAAAAGCAAAAATAAACAAGTGAGACTACATCAAACTAAAAAGCTTCTGCACATGTCCCAATATGCCAAGGTTGTGGGTTGAATCCCCAGTCGGGGCACATACAAGAATCAACCAATGAATGCATAAATGAGTGGACCAGCAAATCAATGTTTCTCTTCCTCCCTCCATACTTTCCTCCCTCCCCTTCCTCTCTAATATCAATAAATTAAAAAAATTAAAAAGTGTCTTCACAGAAAAGGAAACCATAGATAACATGAAAAGGCAACCTACTGAATGGGGAAAAATATTTACTATTCATATATCTGATAAGGGGTTAATATCCAAAACATATTTTTAAAAACACATAGAACTGAACAGCAAAAACTCCACAAACAATCCTATTAAAAATAGACAGAGAAACTGAACAGACATTTTTCCAAAGAAATCATATGAATGTACAACAGGCATATGAAAACCGCTGCTCAACATCAATAATCATCAGGGAAATGTAAATCGAAACCAAATGAGATATCGTCTCACACCTGTCAGAATGGCCGTCATCAAAAAGATAAGAGCTAACAAGTGTTGGTGAAGATGTGGAGAAAACGGAACTCTTGTGCACTGTTCCAGAGAATGTCAACTGTGGAAAACAGTATGGATGGAGTTTTCTCAAAACCTTAAATATAGAGCTGCCATGCAATCTGGCATTTCCACTTCTGGGAACAGATCTGAAAGAAACAAACTCACTATATCGAAAAAGATAGCTGCGCCCCATGTTCACTGCAGCATTTACAATAACCAAGACATGGAGAAACAACCTAAGTGTATTGAAGATGATTGGATGAAGAAAATGTCATTTATATATACACATATACATGAAAAACCACAGGCCCAAAATGGTGTCACTCATGCTAAAAAGCCCATGACACCAAACCAAGATTTAATTAACCTGATCTAATAGTCTAATAGCAGTTTCAACCTTTCACAGAAATGTAATCTTTTTTCCCCTTTTTATTTATTGGGGTGACACTTGTTAACAAAAGTAGTTTTCAGGTGCCATTCTCCAACACATCATCCCCAGAAATATAACCTTAGTCAACGAGTTTGGAACTTCCTGGTCACACCAGTAATCTATCACAAAGGCCCTCTCCAACCCCATAGAAAGAAGAGGCAATCTGCACGAATTGCCTCTTCCCATTCTCTTCTTCCCAACAAAGATGTCCAGGCCCCAAACTAATCCTGCCTTTTGCTAATAGCTTCCTTGTCCCACCCTTCTCCCTCTAAAAACCTGCCCTTTGTCCAACCGTCAGAGCACCCTTCTAGTTGCTGGATAGGATGCTGGCCAATTCATGAATCACGAATAAAGCCGATTTGATCTTCAAGTTTACTTGGTTGAATTTTGTTTTTTTTTTAAAACACATACATGTTTAAATACACATATACAAAATGGAATATTATCCAGCCATAAAAAGAAATCCTGCTGTTCCCAATAACACAGTGGTCCTTGAGGGTATTATGCTCAATGAAATAAATCAGAGAAAGACAAATACTACCCGATCTCACTTACGTATGGAATCTAAAATAACTGAACCGAGAAACAGCAGATTGATTGTTGCCAGAGGTGGGGGGAGGGAATTGTGTGTAAGTGGTCCATCCGGCCAAGATGGAGGCATAGGTAGATGCATTGTGCCTCCTTGCACAACCAAGATAGGGACAACAATTTAGAAACAGAATAACAACCAGAAGTGACAGAAAATTGAACCGTATGGAAGTCAGACACCTAAGGAGTTAAATTAGACAGGTTCATCCAGACCGGTAGGAGGGGCAGAGTCGGGCAGTTGGGTGTGGGTCACGGATCAGAGAGCATTGGGACCAAACACATAAGGCAACAGGGGTGCGCAAGGCAATGGGGGTGGCATGCAAGACCGCAGCAGGCAGACCCTGGGCACACAAGCAGTGGCTGGCAGACCCCGGCCGGGTGGGTGGCGACCAGCAGACCCAGTGAGGCAGTGATTGTGAAGCAAGGCACTGCGCTCAACTCAGGGTCCCAGTGCCAGGAAATAGAGCCTTGGGGCACTGATTGAAAAGGAAGGTCCTGTGGGGTGCACAGGCCCACCTACATGGGAATTGGCACCAGAGGGGCCCAGTTTGCTCTGGGGAAGCGGCAGAAGGGACTGAGGTCAGATGGAGGGCGGAGCAAACACCATTGTTCCTTCTTGGACTCCGCCCCCCATACAGCGGCACAACCCAGCGACTGGGGTGCCCCACCCTGGTGAACACCTAAGGCTCCGCCCCTCATACGTAACAGGTGCGACAAGACCGGAAAAAAAAAAAACAAAAACAAAAACCAAAGAGATGGCTCAAACAGATCAATTGAAAGCCTCAGAACCCATCCTTTTAAGTGACCAAGAGATAGCCAACCTATCAGATGCACAGTTCAAAGCACTAGTGATCAGGATGCTCACAGAATTGGTTGATTCAAAGTCGCAAGACTTTGGTCGCAAACTAGATGAAAAAATGAAGGCTACAATAACTGAAATGAAGAAAAATGCACACGGAACCAATAGTGATAGAATGAAAGATGGGTATCACATCAATGGAGTGGACCAGAAGGAAGAAAAAAACATACAACCAGAAAAGAATGAAGAAATAAGAATTCAAAAAAATGAGGAGCGGCTTAGGAACCCCCAGGACATCTTTAAACATTCCAACATCCGAATTATAGGGGTACCAGAAGAAGAAGAGGAAAAACAAGTGGAAAAGATATTTGAACAAATAATAAGGAAGACCTTCCCCAATCTGGCAAAGGAAATAGAATTTCAGGAAGTCCAGGAAGCTCAGAGAGTCCCAAAGAAGTTGGACCCAAGGAGGAACACACC
>CM052544.1:33730119-33843527 GCA_028533065.1 Trachops cirrhosus
ATTATATGAAATGTTAAAAGGACTTAGCTAAGAAAAAGAAGATAAAAAAAACATGTATAGTAAAATGACAGCAAACTCACAATTATTAACAACCACACCTAAAATAAAAACAAGAAGAAACTAAGCAAACAACTAGAACAGGAACAGAACCACAGAAATGGAGATCACATGGAGGGTTAGCAACAGGGGAGTGGGAGGAGGAGAGAGGGGGAAAAGGTATGGAGAATAAGTAGCATAGATGGTAGACAGAAAATAGACAGGGGGAGGGCAAGACTAGTATGGGAAATGTAGAAGCTGAAGAACTTATGACACATGGACATGAACTAAAGGGGGGGAATGTGGGTGGGAGAGGGTGTTCAGGGTGGAGGGGAAGAAAGGGGGGTAATGGGACAACTGTAATAGCATAATCAATAAAATATATTAATTTTTTAAAAAGTGGTCCAAATGTACCAACTTCCAAAAATAAGGTATGGTGTGGGGGGTGTAATATGCATCATGGTGACTGCAGTTAGTATTTTATATTTTATATATTACATATATTAAAACTGCTAAGGAAGTTAAATGTTTTTAAACATGTCAGATGATGGATGTTTAGCTAATTGTGGTCACCATTTCATAATATACACATGTATAAAACCAGGATATTGTATACCTTAAACTCACACAATGTCGTATGTCAATTTTATCAATAAAACTAAAAAATAAAACACCCACTTTGAATATGGCAAAACTCAAGGGAATACTATGGACGTGTGCCCTTTCTGAGGACTCTGTTACAGGATGAGCTTCATCCAACCAAAATATGCCTGGGACAATTCTGCAAGAGGACTGACAGCATTGCGTATGTTGAATTGTAGAGGTAAAACTCAAACAAGACTGGGGTCATGGAGGGAAGAATAATATGTAAACATTACATGTTCTCACAAAGTAGACAGAAAACAACTAAAAATTGGAAGGAGAGAAAAGGAGGAAAGTAGAGTAAGACCACTGATTGTTACACAGGTGGGAGTCAAAGGATACCAATTTTTAAAAATTTTACTTATTTATCTTTAGAGATGGGGAAGGGAGGGAGAAAGAGAGGGGGGAAACATCTATGTGAGACAGAAACATCAATCAGTTGCCTCTCTTACTGAACCTGACTGGGGACCAAACTCACAACTGAGGCGTGTGGGAATTCCCTGACTGGGAGTCAAACCGGCAACCTTTCACTTTGTGGGATGATGCTCAACCAACTGAGCTACAACGGTCAGGCAGGATACCATTTAAAACTGCTCAAATGTTGAGTAAGAAAAATGGTACCATTAGAATAAAGATATAAACCTTCCCAAATATCAAAAGACATGCTTAAAAGAGCAAAGAGAACATATAGAGAAATACAGTAACTATAACATAATGCACGCCATAATGACAAATAGTATGTCCCACTATAAGTACATAATATACTGCATTTATGTCACATAGGGGTTGATTGACTTAACAGACAGACAGTACTTACACAACTGGTTATCCATCTGAAAAAAATACACAGAATATACCAACTGTCTTAAATGCATTCCTTTGAAAAAGAGAGGGAATAGCATGCAGGAAGTTTCCCAGGGAATACTACTAGGAGACACATCGGTGAGTGCGGGAGGCAGAATTGGGAATGGAGAGAAACTGGCCCAATGAGGTCACAACTGGGGCCTCAGCTGATACTACACAGAGCTCTAGCGCTGGGATGCTCTTCAGAGTTGTCCAAAATGGAGGCTAGTTGGGTCGATTTTATATCCCTGCAGCACTCAGTTCTCACAGCACTCCTCTGGGAGGGAGCATAACCTTGGGCAGAACAGTGTCTTGGGCGAAGGGCAAGTCCCAGTAAGGGATGCAGCTACGAGCCGTCAGCATGAGTGGGTGGAGAATGCATATTCAGTTCTGAAGGGAAGGTCTGGGCAGAGTACCAGAGTACCCACTACAACTAGAGCAATGAAAATTAAGTACTTGATTTTGGCCACTTTGCTGGACATCTGAAAATGGTATGGAAGGGTACTGACTGTAAACTGTGGTTGAAAAGTAAAACTAAATTAAACTTAAAAAATAGAGTAACATCTACAACGTGGATGAACCTTAAAAATGTAATACTAGGTTAAAAATATTTATATACACACATATATACACAACATGATTATGTTTACATAAAGTTACATCATGCAAAATAATATATATTTCTGAAAGACATACAATTAAAAGTAAAAATATAAGAAGCATATGGGAGCCCTGGCTGGTGTGGTTCAGTGGACTGAGCGCCAGCCTGCAAAATGAAGAGGTGCTGGTTTGATTCCCTGTCAGGCACCTGCCTAGGTCACGGGATGGGTGCCCAGTTAGGGGCATGCAAGAGGCAACTGACTGATGTTTTTCCCTCTCTTTCTCCTTTCCCTCGCTCTGAAAATAAATAAAGTTTTAAAAAGTTATTTTTAAAAAAGCATATGGGAATTATAGATACCAAGTTTCTCTTCTCCATGTGAGAGAAGGAAAGCATTTAAGTTGGGGAAGAGAGACGGCTTCAGCTACATGTTGGATTGTATAAGCAGAGTTATAGGTTACATATACTTATTTACTAGTGTATCTCAGCTATATTAAACATTCAAGTCAAAAAAAAAAGAGAGAAGAAAAACAAATCCAAGACCCATCTGTTAAAACAATAAGCTGATACACTACTAGCAAACTTAATAAGGAAAAAAATGAAGAAAGCACAAATACACAGCATATGAAAAGATAAAAGGAAAAAATATCACAGAACAGAAAGAAACCAAAAATCATAAAAGCTATTTTGTTCAGCTTGTGGCAAATAAATTGAGAACTGGATAAAATGGATAATTTTCCAGAAAGATATGTTACCAAAACTCCTCCAGAAGAAACAGAAAATCTAAGCTGACAAGTTACTACAGAACAGATAAAGCTGTAGAAGGGCTGCCCATCCAAACAGCAACCGGCCCATATTCTCTCACAGGTAAGTTCTACCAAAAAGCAAAAAAAATATTTTTCATTATTTAATAGTTAATTTTTAAAAATAATTATTAATTTTAACTACTAATGCTTTTTAATCAAATGCTAAAACACACTTTTAAAGGACTTGACAAGATTTCAAGTGTATCCATTATAAAATATAGTCTTGCTAAATTCTTGTTATAAATGTTTAATGAAAGAGAAAACAGTAATGTTTTCCTCCACGGCTTCCTAATTGTACCCTAGGCTCTTCATTTTTGCATGCAGTCATTAGTTAGGGGCACAGATGGCTCATCTGTCTTTAGGAGAGACAGGGCAGAGGCATGGCGAATGGGGGAAAGATGTGTCATATCTCAGAGCTTGTAAAAGTTCTCCTACTTACATCAATTTTCTTAGGAAAACAGGAAGCAAGGTCACTTGTAAGTAAGAACTAGGGAGAAGATGTTTGAGGTTCAAAGAGAGAGAAGATTTGAAATGGTACTCTGAGGGGTGTGGGAAAGTTAAGGGACCAAGCAAACTTGAAATAAGCTGGGTAGCACGTAGAGTAATACAAACACTGACCCCAAGTACTGATTAGACGCAACAGGGAACACGGCCTTATCAGGAGCGGAGTCTGTGTGTGGGAGGAGGCAAGGAGATAAAAAAGACCGAAGTAGAAAAGAGCCAAAGCAAAAGGGCACCAGATACTAAAAGCATGCACTTTCTATAAAAAGAAGGGAATACTCAATGAATCAGACAAAAGAGCTAAATGGTTTTTCTCTTAAAAGGGCTGAATTTTGTTTTTAAATCTGGTAGAACTAGTTTATTCTTTATATGCATGAATAGCTTTGATGAAAATAAAATTTGAAAATAGTATTTGAAAAATTAAAAAGGAGGAGGATAAGGGAGAAAAGAAAGTATACAGCAATTTGTATATACATATGTAGATATGTTATATGTTTAGCTGTTTAAATAATGTGCTTGTTTAAAAACAGAAAATGATGAATATTTAATGAGATTATACTCATATTTTAGGAAGAATGCATATAGAATTTTACCAAATGCCCTTTCAGCATCTATGGATATACTTTTCACTAAGTATTTATTAAAGAAACTGTCCTATTAAAGAAAAAAGTAAGAACATCTATTATTATCATTCAGCATTATTATTTAATATTCTGCAATACCAGCCAATGTAGTTAAACAAAAAATAATAACACAAATATATAAATTGGAACTGAAGAGGCAAAACCATCATTGTTTACAAATGATTCTGACTGTTTACAGAGAAGCCTCGAGAGACTCACCTGGAAAGCTCTTTCAGACAAGGAGGGAACTGAGTGATGTGGCTGATAAAACTCATACTCAGAAATTAGTAGCTTTCTTATATATTAAAACTGTCATCTAATAACAACTAGTTAGCAGAAATCATGGAAAAATTATCCTATTTACAGAAGCAATGACAATAAAAGAAAATTGTGAAGAATATATAGGGGTAAAAAAATTTTTTAAAAAGCCAAATTCTTGAACAAAATACAAAATCCTAACAATATCAACTGCCCTCAAATTATTCTACATATAAAGTGTCACAAAATTAATAATATCTTTTCCTTCTAATTAGATCAATTGATTTGAAAGTTAATATGGAAATGTAAGACCTAAAACTGTAAAACTCTAAGAAGAAAACAGGCAGAGAGTCACGTGACAGTAGGTGTGGCAACAATTTTTTGGATATGACACCAAAAGTTCAAGCAGCTAAAGGAAAAAAACAGACCAATGGGCTGCATGAAAATTTGACTTTTGTGCATGAAGACACTGCACACAGAGTACAACAGCAAGACACAGAATGGAAGAAAATATTTTAAATGACATATCTGATAAGGGATCAAAATTTAAAACATTTAGAGAACTCTTAAAAATCAACAACAAAATTCCAACAAGCACTCCAATTCAAATATGGGTAAAGAATTTGATAAACATTTCGCCAAAGAAAATTGTAAATGGCCAATAAGCACATGAAAAGAAGTTCAACATCACAAATATTGGGGAAATGCAAACCCAAACCACAGTGAGACACCGCCTCCCACCCATCAGGATGGCTACTATGAAAACAACAGAAACTGGATGGGGAGAAACTGCAACCCTCCTGCAGTGCTGGTGGGAACGTAAAAGGGTACAGCTACTGTGGAAAACAGTATGGCGGTTCCTCAACAAGGTAAGAATTAAAAATACAATTACCATGTAATCCAGCAATTACACCCCTGGGTACATAAAGGAAGTGAAGCCAGGGTCTCGGAGAGATCCTTGTCCACCCATGTTCACAGCAGCGTTGTACGCAATGGCTAAAACATGAAAGTAGCCCAAGTGCCCATCGACTGATGAATGGATAAGCAAAATGTTGTATATACACATCACGGAATAGTATTCAGCCTTAAAATGAATTAAATTCTGACACGTGCGACAACATGGGTGAACCTTGGGGACAGTATTCAAAGTGTCATAAGCCAGCCACAAAAAGGGCAAATACCGTGTGATTCTACTTATGTGAGGTACTTAGAGTGGTCCCACGCACAGAGACAGAAAGTAGAGCAGATGGTAGCTGCCAGGGATGGGGGGACAGGGAACGGGAGTAGGGGCTACTCTTCAGCGGGAAGAGGCTCGGTCCCACAGGACGAGAAGTCCCACAGGACAGCAGAGGTGGTGGTGGTTGCACAGCATTATGAGGATACTTAACACTGCTGAATTTCACACTTAAAAATTGATTAAAGTGATCAATTTTATGTGTAATTATTACAATATAAAATTTTTCTTTAATGGACAGAAAATAAAGTAGGGGAAGGGCAAGAAAAAAAGTTTATTTGGAAAATAAGCAAGAATAGCCACACAAATTCTGGAAACATAAAGTAAGGATTAGCCCCACCCAATTATTTAGTAAGTTATAAATCAAGTTACGATAATTAAAGTATTATACGTGCTACGTGAAAAGGCATACAGCTTGATGAACTAGAAAAACAAGCCCAACAACAGTCCCAAATCCATAACAAAATTTAATAAGTATCAAAGTTCAATCAGTGGGGTATAATTGGTTTAGATGGGTTATTCCAATAAGTGGCACTGAGAACTGAGTAACCATCTGAAAAAAAAATTAAGTGGAGCCATATTTTACTCCTCATTCAAAATAAACTTCAGGTGAATTAAATAATTCAATGCAATTTTTTAGGTTCCTGGAAGAAAACATGGGAATTAGACTTTTTAATCTCTGTTTATGGAAAACTTTTCTAAATCCAAACCCAGAAGTCATCAATGGGAAAACACTGATGTGAGCACAAATCGGTGCATATACACACATATGTACTTTTTCTTTCATTTAAAGAAAACACCTCAACGCAAATCATAAAAATCAACTAGAAAAAAAAGTATTTGCAACTCACATTCTCAGATAAAATTCCAATTAAGTTTTTCAAAAGCCAGAAGATGGCGATATTACTTTATTACAGTCTCCCTGGCACCAATGTCTAAGCCTCATCCTTTGTCAGTAGGGACCTATTGTTCCTCTTCTTTGTGTCTCTTGTGCCCTTCTCCATTCCCTCCTGCATTTACCTATCCTCCTACTTCTCACCTGTGATGTAAAACTGAAATAAACAGTAGTGGAAAGGGAAGAGAGAAGAAATCCTGAATTTATAACAATACTATTTTAAATGGATATAATTAAAAACTGTAAGATTCTCTTTGTTAAATGTGAACACTGGTTTATATCCATCCTCTCCTGAAACAACACTAAAATGATGCTAAAGGGCTAAAAAAGAATAAACTCATCAAAAAACATATAAAGAAAGGAGACAACAGCTGATGAGGGAGATAAATTATAATACTATTTGAAGCCAGATGGAGGATTACTGAGTGGTAGGTAGTAAGTTGGCCTGGTAAAACAGAACAAGCCAACGCCATGCATGTGAGGGTAGGTAAGGGTGTAAAACCAGTTAAGAAGCAAGCACAACAGAAAGGCTCAAGAATCTGAAGGTATGAGTCAGGGTTAGTCTGAAAGTAGGAACAGCGGCTAAATGTTTGTAAGGAAGTTTTCACTCAGAAGCCTTATCATGTATCCAAGAAACTGCCCCTCCTGTACACCAGCGAGAGACAAGTGTTTTACTTTCTTAACACACTAAACCTGACGGGATGTGTGACCCAGGTACACAGAGGGGTTGTCAATCACACCATACCACAGAGAGATTAAATAAAGATTTACATGCTGAGCAGTGGACCCCCACCTCTGTTTCTCAAATCAGCTCCCAGAACACAGGCCAATCAGAGGCTAGGCCATTCCTCCATGGGAAATCTGACCCAAGAGAAAAGACCTACAACCACTCAATCAACTTGCGTTAAAATTTGCAGTTAAAGAAACAAACTCATAGATACAGAGAACAAACCGATGGTTGCCAGATGGGAGGTGGGTTGGGGAACTGGGTGAAAAGGTAAAGAGATTAAGAAGTACCAGTTGGCAGTCACAAAATAGTCTTGCGGATGTAAAGTGCAGCCTAGGGAATACAGTCAATATATTGTAATCACTATGTATGGTGTCAGGAGAGTATGGAACTTATCAGGAAGAATATCTCGTAAGTTATAGAAATGTCTAACCACTATGCTGTACGCCTGAAACTAATAGTATTGAATGTCAAATCTAATTGAAATTTTTTTAATTAAAAAAAAAGACGTAGTTAACAACTCCCCATGGACAAAGGTTTTACTCAGCTTTTTACTGCCTTACTCTTTAATCTGAACAGAGGGCCCAAGTTTACGGAACAATTGAGGAAAGTCTCAGTTATGAAATGAAGAGACCAAACTTACAAAACAGGAGTAGACCAAATTAATAAACAAAACAGAAGGAAGAAAGGAAAGAGAAAAAGAAGAAGAGGGAGAGAGAACAAGAATGCAAAGGAAAGGTAGGAAATCACCCAGAGTAGAACAAAAAGTTTTTGAAAAATTCAAAAAACATTATAACACCAATCTAGAAGGTCCAACTAAAAAGGAATTCCAGAAGAGGAAGTCAAAAAAAAAAAGGAAGGAAATGATACCAAAAAATGACATTTTTTTTGGCAACATAGTGAACTAAATGATGTGTAAACTTTATCCTAACAAAACTACAAATGTTGAATAAATTAAAATAAATACTCTCTCAAATGCTAAACTCACAAGAAAACAAAACTTTCTGCTGCCATGGAGGAATTTGTCAATAACAACAAAAATATAAGCAAAACTCTTGGCTTTTAATGGCTTTAAAGTGACAAGAGACAAGGCCTTGGGAACCGTGTTAAGTAATAAAGAACTGGAATCGCAGCTCCCACCTCCTCTCACACATTCTTAGTGAAGAAATGAACTGAAGGTGTGTGGGGGGTTGAGGGGGAGGAATCAACCACCATCAAAGAAAAGAAAAGAAAATGTGTCTATTTAGCTCTAGACTCTGGAAGTTAGAGGGGGAAAAAGGATCATCTGAAAATCCTCAGATTCAGCCCTGCCTGGTGTGGCTCACTGGATTGAGTGCTGGCCTTCAAAACGAAAGGTTGCTGGTTCAGTTCCTGGTCAGGGCCCCTCCCTGGGTTGTAGGCCAGGTGCCCAGCTAGGGGCCTGTGAGAGGCAACAGGCCGGTGAATCTCTCGGACTTGGCTGCTTCTCTTTCTTTCTCCCTCACTTCCCCTCTCTAAAAGTAAATAAATAAAATCTTTTTTTTTCTTTTATAGAGAGAGAGGAAAGGAGGGAGAAAGAGAGGGAGAGAAACATCAATGTGTGGTTGCCTCCCATGTGGCCCCCACTGGGGACCTGGCCCACAACCCAGGCATGTGCCCTGACTGGGAACCGAACCAGCAACCCTCTGGTTCACAGCCTGTGCTCAATCCACTGAGCCACACCAGCCAGGCTAAATAAATAAAATCTTTAAAAAAATATCCTCAGTTCAGATATCACAATGACCTCCAATAAAAAATAAAACAAACAAACAACAACAAAAAAACCTCACCCAGACACAGTAAAACACTAAAAATAAAGAGATCTTAAGAGCAGAGAATAACACCAAAGATACAAGGAACAAATAAAAAAGAGTAGACAAATAGGACTTCAAATTCAATGTCATTAAGTTTCTCCCTCTGTTTTCTTCTTTGCTCTTAAAGTTTAGGGCCTCAATTCACTGAGTTAATTCTTATATACGGTATAAAGTAAGGTCCAACTTCATTCTTTTTCATGTGGATATCCATCCAGTTTCCCCAACATCATTTGCTGAAAAGACTGTCCTTTCCCCTTGGCACCTTCGTCAGAAATCATTTGCCCACATATGCAAGGGTTCATTCTATTACATTATATCCCACCGGGCTATTATATTCCACTGATTTATATGTCTGTCTTTATGCTGATACCATACTGTTTGATTAATGTAGCTTTGTAATAAGGGCTGAAACTGGGAAGTGTGAGTCCTCCAGCTTTGTTCTCTCTCAACATTGTTTTGGCTTCCCGGGGTCCCCTGAGATGCTATATGGATTTTAGGATGAATTATTCTATTTCTGCAACAACAACAAAAAATCGTTGGGATTTTGATAAGGATTTCACTGAATCTGTATATTTCTTTGTGTAACATTGACATGTTAACAATATTGGTGATTCCAATCCATGAATGCAAACTGTACATTCATTTGTGTCTCCTTTAATTTCTTTCAGCAATATTTTGTAGTTTCCAGTGTACAAGTATTGCCTCCTTAGTGAAATTTATTCCTAAGTATTTTATTCTTTTTCATAATATCTTAAATGAAACTGTTTTCTTAATTTCCTTGTCAGATTATTCAGTTAGTGAATTGAAATACAACTGATTTTTGTGCTGACTTTTTTAGCCTGCAACTTTGCTAAATTTGTTTATTAGTTCTAAAAGGTTTATGGCCCCGGCCAGTGTGGCTCAGTTGCTTGGAGCGTTGGGGCACCATCCCGTAAACTGAAAGGTTGCCGGTTTGATTCTGGCAGGGAATATGCCTAGGTTGTGGATTCAGTCCCCGGTCGGGGCACCTGCAACAGGTGACTGATGTTTCTCTCTCACATGGATATTTCTCTCTCTCTTTCCCTCTCTCTCATTCCCTTCTCCTCTCTCTAAAATTGGTGGGCATGTCCTTGGGTGAGGATAAAAAATAATAATAAAATAAAATAAATAAATGAAAGATTTCTATGTGTAGAGTTTTTAAGATTTTTACATATCAGGCATGTCTGTACACAGAGATAATTTTGGTTCTTTCCAATTTATATGTCTTTTATTTATTTTTCTTGCCTAATTGCTCTGGCTAAGGTTTCTGGTACTGTGTTAAATAGAAGTAATGAATGTGGACATCCTTGTATTGTTCCTGAATTTAGAATAAAAGCTTTCAGTTTTTCACCACGGAATATAATGGTGAAAATAATGGGCTTTTCATATATGGCCTCTATTATGTTGAGGTAGTTTCCTTCTACTCGTAGTTTGCTGAGAGTTTTTATCATGAAAGGGCATTGAATTTTGTCAAAGGTTTTTCTGCATCCATTGAAAAGATGGACTTTTTAAAAGTGGTGCTGGGTAGTCATTTTGAAAGATAAAATCAGATCTGTATCTCACACCACACAAAAAGAATAAATTCCAAGTGATTAGAGATCTAAATGTAAAAAAATGAAACCAGGCAGCCATCAACCTAACCAAGTGATGAACATGAATATATATCACCAATGATAAAATGTAACAACTCGAACCCCTTGACACAATGCCCTGTGAAAACACAAAGACACAATGTTCTTTTTTTGTGTGATATTTTTACTAAAAAGCCATCACCACTGTCCAATCAGCGACGACAATGGAAAAATCCAAACAGAGGGACATTCTGAAAAACATTTGATCAGCACTCTTCAGAAGTGTCAAGGTCACACAACAAAGAAAAACTGAAGGCTATCAGAGAATAGAGAGGGCTAAGGAGGGATAACAATTAATGCCATGTGGGAAACTGAATATAATGTTGGAACAGAAAAATGTCATTAGTGAATAAATTGGTGACATTCCAATAAGGTTTGGAGTTCAGCCAATAATATTGTACCAATGTTAATTTCTTGCTCTCCATAATCACACCATAGTTATGTAAAATGTTAACATTAGGGAAAATGGGCTGAGGAATATAATTAAACTCTGTACAACTTTTACAAATTTCCTACAAATCTAAGAAAGAGTCTAAAATTAGTTCAAAATAGAAAGTTTTTTTAAAAAGAAATGAAGCAATTATTATATCATTAACCAACAATTATATCATTAAGTATCTAAAAGTAGATACCGTTAAAGGTGGTTTTGCCAATTCATGCTGTTAGAAGTCAAATAGTTCCCTTGGGGAAGAGGGGGTCACCTTGAGAGTCATTGGTCTTTCATGGACCTAGTAATGGTCTGTTTCTGGATCTAGGTGCTGGTTACACAGATGTTATTTAGTGAGTAAAAATTAAGTGCAATTTTTAAATGTATCATTTTTCAATTAAAAACACTTTTTAAACATGGTTTTACCTCTGGAGAGTGGGACTGAAAATATCAGGGAGACTTTTACTATAGAAAATTCTGAAATTGGTAATAGTTGAATATTAACACAAGAAGTCAGAAGGGAAAACGGGATATTAAGCCCAAAGGAATCTGGGAAAACACACTGGCCTACTTTATTTCCTCACCCTTAACACCTGATCTTTTTACTCCTCTTAAGGAAACGTGGGATTTGTGCAAGATGACCAAGGGCTAAGACTGAGAGTAGGGAGTGTCTTAATCAGGAATATCAGATACAGCAAGGTTCACATACATTAAGCACAAGAAAATGTAAATTGTCAAGAGCTTACAATATTGAACATAAAATTTTAGCAGACGGGTTACTTAGGACATATGTAGACTATGTGAAATTCATCAAGCTGCTTAGTTGCAACATGAAAAATTGATACTGGGCTGAGAATTACTCTACCCTTGAGGGAGTTAAGATGATAAAAAAATGAGGAAAAGTATTACATAAATTACTAAGTCAAATTAAGATAATAGTACTCTGTTTTCACTCAAGGCTAATCTGAGTCGAATTGTTTCTTTCCAAGGTGAAACACTGGAGCAAACTTTACACAAAAGGGAAGTATTAAACAAGTCAGAAACTTTTGCTACTGAGATAGATAGCCAGCCCAGCTCTGCTGTGCAGTTTGCTTCAATGTTTCAATATACTGGTCTATCCAGAGTTAAAGCTGAAGAGAAAAAAATCCTTTTGTGCTATATTTTCACTTGGATAATAAGATATGTACCATAATTCTTATTTTCAAATACTTATCTTCTTGTTGCATATTCAACTTAGCAGACACAGCCACACCCCTGCTGATAACAACATCATCAGCCACAGCATCTTTGATTGAAATACATGGTGCTCCTGCTCTGTGACTAACAATAAACACCACTATTATTTACTATTATACATATATGCATATATTTTTATCTTTTTGAGAGAGAAAGAGACCTCGATTTGTTGTTCCATTTATTTATCCATTCACTGGCTGATTCTTGCATGTGCCCTGTCCAGGGACTGAACCCACAACCTTGGTGTATCAGGGCAACATTTTAACTAACTGAACTATCAGCCAGGGCTGATATTATATGTTTATCCTCCTTGGGGTTTTTTTTTTTTTTGGAACACTTTTAGCCTTTTTCTCTTCTTTCATCACAACTTCAAGATTTGACATCATTTCACTATATTTTCTTTTAGCTTACATATGTATATTTAATTTTTGAACAAGTCAAAAGGACAGGCAAGCATACAACATACACCTTACAATAAAATTAAAATACTTGTTACAAACAAGTTAGGTTAACATCTTGAGTATGTACTTGTTTCTATTCACAGTAAACCAGTCAGTGCATAATAGATTCCCACAGTGAGCTCATAGTCAGGATTTAACTAGTTAACTGAAACACAGCTGAATTTAAAATACTACATACATTACCCAGAAATGATCTATTTTTGAAGCTATAGTAAACAGTACCCCAAGTGAAAGGAGGATCAATCAAAAACTAAGGTTAATTTTCAAATCACTCACATATTTCAGTGAATTCACAACACTCCAGATGAAACAAAAACTGCACTAGGAAGACCTAAGAAGACACTCTACAGGCTCTGGGTTCTTGCATCAGTGCTGGAGGCCTCAGACAGCACTTCCCGCCGCACAGACTCATGCTGAGCTCCAGCTCTGCCACCGCTGTCTCTCACAGTTAAAGCGACTTGTGTCTAGAGCTCCCACATGAAAAGCCATGAATCCTGTCTCAACGCTTTGGGGAGGACTACTTGGTACCCTTATCACGTCGCAGGTGTTTGATGACGGATGCCATTAGAAATCCATGATGAATATGCGGGCGGTACTCAGGTTATGGATCTTCATCTTGTTACTTAATCCTGGCAAATGTTTTTGGGGGGTGTTTTGCTTTTATATTTTGTGGGTTACAGAAGAACAGCTTTGTAAACAGATTTTCACTTTTTTTCAATGAGCTACTTATATAAAAGAATCTCTTTATTTTCTTAACTGTGATCTCTCTCATCTTGGAATTTCTGTTATGGGGAAGAAGGGTTTTGTATATAGTGACCCCTTTCTAAAAAGTATTTTCTTTAGCATTAGTTTCACATGCTTTAGATTAGAGTTTCAGTATCTTGAAATTTATTCTTCTTTTATGTCGAGAGGAAATCCAACTGTCTTGAACTCTTTATCCAGAGTGTAACTTCAGCTTAGAAAACTAATAACTCAGAAGTGATCCTTCTCAAAGCTGTAGTATGTGAAAGTCCAGATCATCCCAAGAATACTATCAAATCTGATACAGAAACAATAAAATAATTTGACTTGGGAAGAGGGAATACTATTTTCAGTTCTTTCAGAGAGGGCTCATTAATTAAAACATTTAGCAGCTTTTACATTGTAATTAACTAGTTTACTAATTAAGTTAACAAGCCTTTGCTCAAACTTGCCAAGGTCATTGAAGAAGTTTTTACTAACAGACCGAAAATCATTCTGATATGAATTAGAAAATAATCCAACATCTGCTAACACCTAAATCAATATCGGTACCCCCTAACGGAAATGTGTATTATAGCATTTTCTAGGTTTAAAATAACTCACTGGCAGTACTGAAGTATTACAGTATTGAGTTTTTCTTTGGTGATGTTTTCACATTACTTGTTTCACAGTAATCCTGCTCAGGGTTGCCTTCCACAGCTCCAGCTCTGAGCTGAAGCTTCAAAGAAGCACAACACCTCTATACAAACCATGAATTTCTTATATTTTAAATCTAAACAGCTGCATCTACTCCAGTTGTCTTAAAGCTTCACCAAACATTTCACTTTAAAAACAAAAAAAAAAAGACAAAGACCTCTGATTAATGATTAGTATTTTGGTTACCTTTAATGAAATAAGATGATTCTCTTGCCTTTTGTTTCTCCATTTTTACAATTATAAAATAAGCTTAATAAGTTATCTTAATTGTCTGACATATTATCTGTCCGAAGTTTTTACTATGACAGCACAAATATTTTGAGAGATCGACAAGGCCCATGCTTCTTTATCCATATAATAATCAAGAAATTCATATTGTAATTGATTTTTAAATTTTTTATGTATTGATTTATAGAAAAAGGGAGGAAGGGAGAGAGTGAGAGAGAGAAATATCGATCTGTTGTTCCACTTATTTATGCGTTCATTGGCTGATTCTTGTATGTGCCCTGACCGGAGATCGAACCTGCAACCATGGTTGATTGAGACCACACTCTAACCAACTGAGCTACCTGGCCAGACGTGTAATTGATCTTTATTATATAAGAATTTAAGCTGTCCCTATCCACCTCTTTCTCAACCAAAATAATTCTCTATGAAAGTCTGTATTTGAAAACTACGCAATATAAAGCTTTTCAAGTAAGCTTTTCAAGATCAAAAATAGTTAAGTACTCATGGAAAACTTTCTAAAATAATTTTCCTGACCACCATTATTAATTTCCACAAATTATTTTCTTTCAAGATCTATGTTGAGTGATTATTTTTACAATGACTGTGATATAGTATGTCTTGGAGAACATGAACTTCATGGAAAAATTGTAGGCGGAATGTTAACATCAGCAGGTATTCTACTGCTTTTCATTTATGATGGAATTTTTCACACAGACTTTCATTCATTCTTAGAATGCCTGCATAGGCAATGTATTCTGTTGTCTTCAAATACTCATTTGTTCAACTTAAACATACATAATCACTATACTCAAAAAATTTTTTTGCTTGTAAATACTTTAGAACTAAAAATGTATCAATTAGTGCACAATCATTTATCCAACACAAACTTTATTAACCTAGAAATCATTTTACCGACTGCCATTTGTTGGTGTATATGTTCTCACCATCATCACCACCATCTCTCTCGCACCCTCACCTTTAGACAGCACTGAACAAACCCTGCCCTTTTACATGTAGCTTTAAAGCGCACCACAATTTCAAAGAAGCTATGAATGAAAACTTTAACAGATTGTTTTTTCAGTTAAGTTTATTCATCTCATGCAAGAAATAGAGACTTTTTAATGAAAGTAACTTTTAAATAATTTTAATGTAATTTAAAGAAAATTTTACAGTGGAGTACATTGGTTTTTTAATTGTCCACTCTCATGTGGAATGGGCTGTGAAAGAGAAGTTAGTGCTTAGAATTTTGATTAAACATCTTATTTTAGCAGTTTTGAAATACATATTATTTTTTCACATTTATAGGTTGGTTATTTTACAAGTTGATTTTACTTAAATAAAACTGAATTAGTCACTTTAACTTGTTCTCCAGCAACATATTTGTTGTAAAAGGAATCTGTTTAATAAACTTTATGCTTTTGAATAATTTATTAAAAAAAAGATTTTTAGGTCCTCCAAACTACCTTCCCCTATTTTTTCTCTGCACTTAGAATTCTTTAAGTGCTGAGGCTATGTCGTACCCCTTTGTCAACTCTGACACAGTGCCTGTAACACAGTGAGCCCTCCACGCCTGTCTGCTGACTCACACAAAGACCAGCTAGGTCGGAGTCACCGGCTCTCCATGCCTACTATCTGGCTGATAGTTCATAACCTCCCTGAAGAACAAGAAAGGTAAAGGGGCAGGAGGACGTGAATTTAAAAGGATGATAAACAGAAAACAGAATAAAGGAGTTGGAAAGTACTCAAAATAAAAATCTAATTAGCTCATTACAGATTATTCCAATGAGGAGGAAAGACATTAAGAGGTACATGCATTTTAAAAACAAAGATGACTGTAGCCCTGGTTGGTGTGGCTCAGTGGATTGAACGCTCCACTGCCAAGCAAAAGGTCACCAGTTCGATTCCCACTCAGGTATATGCCTGGGTTCTGGGCAGGTCCCCAGTAGGGGGCGTGTGAAAGGCAATCACACATTGATGTTTTGCTCCCTCTCTTTCTCCCTCCCTTCCCCTCTGTCTACAAATAAAATAACTAAAATCTTAAAAAAAAAAAAAAAAAAGAATTATCACCGTGGCTGGTGTGGCTCAGTGGATTAAGCACCGGCCTGTGAACTGAAATATCACAAACCGAAATGTCACTGGTTGGATTCCCAGTCAGGGTACATGTCTGGGTTGCAGGCCAGGTTCCCAACTGGGGACGTGCAAGAGGCAACTGATCAACGTGTCTCACACATCAATGTTTCTCTCTCTCTTTCTCCCTCCCTTCCCCTCTCTCTAAAAACAAATAAATAAAATCTTTTTAAAAAAAAGAATTATCTTAAACAAAAAAATAAAAACAAAGATGACTCTGGCTGCAATGCTTAAGAACCGAAGGCAGAAAAAGACTGGCAGAAGGACTGGAGGCCCAGACTGCTGTTAATGGTGACAACAGTAGGAAGGGAGAAAAATGGATGTGGATTACCTCTTTGCTTCAAGAATCTCTACCAAGAAAAGTTCTCTTCAGATTGGATGGGTGAAACAAACATTGGTATCCTGCCCCAAAATGGACATTCGATAAATTGAATCAGTGAATTAATGGACACTAATGATCACTATGGATGAGAAAATTTAAGAGAATCCCTAACTCCTCTACGAAAATCTTTCGCAAGTTACAGAACTCTAGATGAAACTTCTATGCAGCTGCTGGCAACTGTTCAGAAACTATAGAGAATAAGAGAAGTTGCTAGAAGATTGAAACAGGGAAATATAGTACTGTTTTTCAAAAAAAGAGAAAGGGGATCCTCCCAACATATGATCAGTAAAGTTAAATGTAACTCTAGACAAGAGTCTAAAATCATTACTGAGAAAAGTTTGTGAGCACAGAAAAAGTAATAGCAAACATATGCTCCTGGAAACCAGTGCAGTTTCATGAAAGACAAGTAATGACAGATTAATGCACTTTTCCTGACAATTTTTGAATTGATACGATTTTAAAATTGAACTATAGAAAAGTGTCTGGGTTTTAGTAAGGGAATTGTTAAAGTTCCTCATATATTCCTTGTGAAAACTTAGAAATATTTGAAGGATAATAATAAATTAGCTGTATTTCTAATTGGCTGAAAACTTGAACCAAAGAATTTTTTTTAAATTATATTTTATTGATTATGCTATTACAGTTGTCCCAATCTTCCCCCCTGGCCTCCTCCGCCCAGCCCCACACACTCCCTCAGGCAGTCCCCACACCACTGTCCATCTCCATGGGTCATGTGTGTGTGCTCTTTGGTTACTTTATTTCCTATACTGTATTACACATCCCCACCAGTCTTCTGTAACTGCCCATTTGTACTTCTTAATCCCTTCACCTTATTTACCTAATTCCCCACCCCCTCCCATCTGGCAACCATCAAAATGTTCTCTGTATCTATGATTTTGTTTCTGTTCTGCTTGTTTTTTTTTAAAGATTTTCTTTATTTATTTTTACAGAGAGACGAAAGGAGGGAGAAAGAAAGGGAGAGAAACATCTATGTGTGGTTGCCTCTCGTGCACCCCCTACTGGGGACCTGGCTCGCAACCCAGACACATGCCCTGACTGGGAATTGAACTGGTGTCCCTTTGGTTCACGGGCCCACGCTCAATCCACTAAGTGACACCAGCCAGGGCTATTTTGTTTTCCTAAATTCGGTTGATAGATACATATTTACTGCCATTTTATTGTTCATATTTTTTATCTTCTTCTTCTTAAAGAAAATGCTTAAACATTTCATATGATACTGGTTTGGTGTTAATGAACTCCATTAGGTTTTTCTTATCTGGGAAGCTCTTTTTTTAAAATATTTTATTTATTTTTAGAGAGAGGAGAAGGGAAGAAGAAAGAGAGGGAGAAACATTGATTGGTTGCCTCACACTGCCAACCTAGCCCCCAACCCAGGCACATGCCCTGGAAATCAAACCTGTGACTTTCCGGTTCACAGGCTGGGGCTCAGTCCACTGAGCTACACCAGCCAGGACTTACCGGAAAGCACTTTATCTGCTCTTCCATTCTAAATGATAGCTTTGCTGCGTAGAGTAATCTTGGTTGTAGGTTCTTGCTTTTCATGATTTTGAATATTTCTTGCCAATCCCTTCTAGCCTGCTAAATTTCTTTTGAGAAATCAGCTGATAGTCTTATGGGAACTCCCCTAGTAAGTGCTTTTCTCTTGCTGCTTTTATTCTTTGTCTTTAACCTTTGGACTTTTAATTATGATACCATACGTCTTGGTGTAGGCCTCTGAGTTCACCTTGTTTGGGACCTTTTATACTTCCTGGACTTGTAGACATTCCTGGAAATAGACATTTCCTTCACCAAGTTAGGGAAGAAAACCATTTTTTCAAACAGGTTTCCATTTCCTTGCTCTCTCTCTTCCTTTCGGCACCTCCGTGATGTGAATTTGGTATGGTCAAAGTTGTCTCAGAGGCTCCTCACACTATCCTCATTTTTTGGATATTGTTTCTTTTTTCTGGTCTGATTGGTTGTTTTTTTGATTCCTTATATTCCAAATCACCAATTTGATTCTTAGCTTTATCCACTCTATAGTTGATCCTTACAAATTGTTCCTTATTTTAATTAGTGTATTCTTTGCTTCTCACTGGATCCTTTTTATGCTTTTGAGGTGGTAAGTCCCTTAAGCAACCTTTTTAAAAAAATATATTTTATTGATTATGCCAGGAGTGTCAAACTCATTTTCACCAGGGGCTATATCAGCCTCATGGTGCCTTCAAAGGGCTGAATGTAATTTTAGGACTGTATAACTGTAACTACTCCTTAACTAGGGGCAAGAAGCTCAGTGCTGCCACTGGGCAGAAACAAGGTGCAGGGCTGGATAAAACAACCTGGAGGGCCGGATTCAGCCCTCGGGCCTTGGGTTTGCCACCTGTGTCCTATAGTATTCTTAACCTCCCCCTGTCTACTTTCTACTTACCATTTAGGCTACTTATTCCCCCTTTCTTCCCCTCTCCTGCTGATAACCCTCCTTGTGATCATCATTCTGTGATTCTGTTACTGTTCTAGTTGTTTTCCTAATTTTTTTTTTTAGGTTTGGTTGTTAATAGTTGTGAGTTTTTTTCATTTTACTGTTCATACTTTTGATCTTCTTTTTCTTAGATAAGTCCCTTTAACACTTCATATAATAAGGGTTTGGTGATTGTGAACTCCTTTAACTTGACCTTATCTGGGAAGCACTTTATCTGCCCTATTCTAAATGATAGCTTTGCTGGTTAGAGTAATCTTGGGTGTAGGTCCTTGCCCTTCATGGCTTTGAATACTTTCCAGACCCTTTCTGCCTGTAAGGTTCCTTTCGAGAAATCAGCTGATAGTCCAATGGGAACTCCTTTGTAGGTAATTGTCTCCTTTTCTCTTACAGTTTTTAAGGTTCTCTCCCTATCTTTAATCTTGCATAATGTCATTATGATGTGCCTTGGTGTGTGCTTCCTTGGGTCCAACTTCTTTAGAGGGACTCCCTGAGCTTCCTGGACTTCCTGGAAATCTATTTCCTTTGCCAGATTGGGGAATTTCTCCATTATTTTTTCAAGTAAGTTTTCAATTTCTTGCTCTTCCTCTTCTCCTTCTGGCACCCCTACAATTCAGATGTTGGAACATTTAAAATTGTCCCAGAGGTTCCTAAGCCTCTTCTCATTTTTTGAATTCTTACTTCTTCATTTTATTCTGGTTGAATGTTGATTTCTTCCTTCTGGTCCATCTGGTTCATTAATACCAAACCGTTGATTTGAATCCCGGTTTCCTTCCTGTCACTCTTGGTTCCCTGTACATTTCCCTTTATTTCAACTTTTCATAGCCTTCATTTTTCCCTCTATTTTGCGACCATACTCAGCCAATTCTGTGAGCATCCTGATTACCAGTGTTTTGAACTGTGCATCTGATAGGTTGGCTATCTCTTCATTGCTTAGTTATATTTTTTCTGGAGTTTTAGTCTGTTCTTTCATTTGGGTCAGTTTTTGTTTTGTTTTTTTTGTTTTGTCTCCACTGCCTGTTAAGTAGTAAGGGGCGGAGCCTTAGGTATTCGCCAGGGCGGGGCAACTGGTCCCTGCATTGTGGAGCTATATATGGAGAAGCAGTCAGAGAGGTGATGATGCCACTTGCTCTGCTCTCCGCTGGCATTCAGTCACTCCCACCGCTACCCCCAAGCAAACTGGGCCCTTCTTGTGCTGATTCCCAGGTGAGTGGTTTTGTGTACGTTCTAGGACCCCGTGGGTCTCTCCAACGAACTCTCCTGTGAGGCTGGGAGTTTCTCCCACTGCTGCCTCAACCCCCACAGGTGTTTTCACTCAGAAGCTTTGAGGCTTCATTTCCCCGTGCTGGGACCCTGGGTTGTGTGATGTGTCTCCCTCCCCAGTTGTTCCTCCTGGCCTATGTACACGCAAATGTGCAATCACCCGTTCTTCCAGCCACCACCTTGCCCGCCCCGTCCTCTAGCCGCCACCTCGCCACAGTCCTCTCTGCCCCACTGCTTGTCTCCACCCCTCCTACTGGTCTCGATGAATGTTTCTTCTTTAACTCCTTGGTTGTCAGACTTCTCTACAGTTCAATTTTCAGTCAGTTCTGGTTACTTTTTGCTTTTAAATTTGTTGTTGTCATTCTTCTTTTGGTTGTGTGAGGAGACACAGTGTGTCTATCTACGCCTCCATCTTGGCTGGAAGTCTCCTTGAGCATTCTTACAGTGTTTTGAACTCTGCATCTAGTAGCATGCTTGTCTCCATTTTGTTTAGTTCTTTTTCTGGAGTTTTGTTCATTTATTTCATCTGGGCTGTGTTTCTTTGTCTCCTCATTTTGGCAGCCTCCCTGTGTTTGTTTGTGTGTATCAGATAGAGCTGTTGTGCCTCCCAGGCTTGTTAGAGTGGCCTGATGTAATAGGTGTCCTGTGGGGTCCAGTGGCACAGCCTCTCCCATCACCCAAGCTAGGTACTTGTGGTGCACCCCTTTGTGTGAACTACATTCACTCCCTTGTTGTGTTTGTGCCTTGCTTGTTGGCCCGTCCAAGGTCAGCCACCAGAGTGTTCTGTCCGAGGTCACACAGCATCAGCTACAAAGTGATCTGCAGATGGCTGCTACTTGTGCTGGGCTTGAAGTTGCCCAGGTGAGGTCATGCTGTACCAGGGGTGTCCAAACTTTTGGCATCTCTGGGCCACATTGGAAGAACAGTTGTCGTGGGCCACACATTAAATACATGCACACTAATGAAAATTGATGAGTAAAAATAAAAGATTTTAAGTAAATTTATGATTTTGTATTGGGTCGCATTCATGGCCATCCTGGGCCACAGGCTGGACACCCCTGCATGTAAAACAAGGCTGGCTGTTGCTAGTGCCAGGCCTGGGATGACTTAGTGAGAGGTACAGGGCTCACTGAAGTCATATCTGCTTGTTTGAGAGAATTTAGGAAAATCTGAAGCATGGGCCAAGATAGGTCATTCATTTGGGCAAGCAACTAGAAACAGCTCGGGTGAGCCTGAAAGTTGGGTGGGGCAGGGCCTCAGGGAATCACCAGGGTGGGGCAAACAGTGTGAATCCAGTTGTGGAGTCTCAGACTTGGCGCCTCACTGTAGGCTGTGGCTCTGTGCAGGGAGGGCTCAGAAAGGGAACAGTGGCCTCTACCAGCATTTCCGTCTGGGAGAAAGCTGCCTCCCAGCTCTCACTCTGATGCCAGACAATTCGGTTCCTCCATGTATGTCTGGCACCTTTCAAGCTGCTACCCCCACAATGGAGCTCAGAGGGAGTGAGTCTGTATAAGTTTTTCATGGGCCCTTTAACAGAGGAACTGCCAGGGAATCCAGCAGTTTCTGTCTTTCATAGTCTCAATCCTTACTGGATTTTACAGCCAGAAGTTATGATGACTTCTCTTCCTGAGACTGGAACTGTGGGCTGGGGGGCCTGGTAAGGGGCTGGGACCCTTCACTCCTGAGATATCCCTCCCAATTTTTATCCACCACACATGGTGTGGGACCAGCCTATTCTGTGTCTCCACCACTCCTACCAGTCTCAATGTGGTTTCTTCTTTAATTTTGTAGTTGTAGGACTTCCATTCAGCTTGATTTCTGATGGTTCCGAATGATGGCTGTTCTATAGTTTAATTGCAATTTTGATGTGGTTGTGTAAGGAGGCAAGCCATGTTTACCTACTTCACCACCTTCAAGTGCTTTTTTTTAAATTACAGATTTTATTTATTTGTTTTTAGAGAGCTAGAAAGGAAGGGAGGAAGAGGGGGAAAGAAACATCAATGTGTGAGAGATAAATCAATTGGTTGCCTTCTGCACACCCCCAACTTGGGACCTGGCCCACAACCTAAGCATGTGCCCTGACTGGGAATCAAACTGGTGACCTTTTGGTTTGCAGACCAGTACTGAGACACACCAGGCAGGGTGACTTGTTTTTTGTTGTTGTTGTTTTTGTTTTTTATCCATGTTAAAAGAGGTCTCTAGTTCTTATTCCTGCCTAGTTAACATTTTAATAGATTTGCTTGAAGACAATGTCAGCATTATCAAACTTGTAGTTTATTACATCTGTGGACAAATAAATAAGCCTATTTATTGAATGACCAAATCAGGATTTTGGTTTTAAGTTGTGAACAAAAAGGGTTTCTATGGCAAGTTACCTCAGAAGGTGATCTGAACACAAATTCCAAAATGGGCAGGTCTTGGTAAGTAGTCACCTCTCAGGCATGTGACTTTTTTAGTAAAAAGTTTATCTCTGACTTAAGCAAGCCCTGTCCCTGGCTTCTATGCATGGAGGTTAATACATTTTTGAAATGCCTGTTTTCAGATCCTTCAAAGAACCACCCTCAGGAAAGCACATAATCTTTTTAACTATCTTGTAATCTAATCCCCACCATACTTTCTCCCACCTTCATGTAATCTTCCCTTCCTTCCCTCCTTAGTTCCAAAACCATAAAAGAAGCTGCAAATGGCCATTCTGGGAAGTATTTTTCTATGTCTTGAGATCTTGCTTCTAGACTTATCCTCTGTTTGGCTCAAATAAATTATAAAAATTCTGTACAGATTTGGACAGTTTTACCTCAACAAAGTCAACACACCAGAACCAATCTGATAAGATAAAATTTAATACAGATAAATGTAAAGTCCTACCAAAAAATTCCATTAAAGAACTGGTAGAGCATGAGTTAAAAATCGAAAAAGCATGGACAAAACAACTCAAGAATTTTAGCTGATTACAAAATTGATAATAAAAAGTAGCACACATAGCACTTAAATGTCAGGGACCATTCTAAATGCTTTACATGTAAATGTTCATTTATTTTTTTAACAACCATGTGAGACAGGTGTTATTAAAAACCCCATTTTGCAGATGAGAAATCTGAGGCCCAAAATGGGTACATAATTTATTCAAGGTCACCCAGCTAATAAACTAGAGTCAGAATTTAAAACCAAGCAGGATAGTCCCATAGTTCTCCTTAATTAGGACATTATTAGGAATTAACAGTGATGTGGTTGCAAGGAAGTATTGATGTAAAAACATCCAAACATGTACAGAATTTTTAAGAGTTCATTTGAGCCAAACTGACAACATATGCTGGGGGAGAAGATCTCAAATGATCCAGAGAATAACAATTTTGGGGCTTCTTTTATGCATTTGAAATTAAGGAGGGAGTGTAAGGAAGATTACATGTTGGTGGGAGAAAGCAAGGCAGGGATAGGATTATAGGACAGGAAAGATTATATGCTCTCCTGAGGATTAATATCCCCTTCTAGGAGCATTATTTCTGGCATTTCAAAGGTGTTTTGGCCTAAACACACAACAACAATCGGCAGAACTGGCATAAAATTTTTCACTAAAGAAGTTACAGGCCTGGGGCATGACTACCCACCATGAACTGCCCAGTGAGGAGTCAAAGGTCAGATCACTCTGTGAGGTTACCTTCCACAGACCCCCTTTTCTCCTTCATACTAGCAAGTCTACTTAATCTTTTTTTTAAAAGTTTTTTAAAATCCTCATCCAAGAATATGTTTATAGATTTTATTTTATTTTATTTTTTTAGGATTTCATTTATTTTTAGAGAAAGAAACACCAATGTGTGAGATACATTGACTGGTTGCTTCTGCACGCCCCTAGCTGGGGACCAGGCCCACAACCCAGGCATATGCACTGACTGGGAATTGAACTGGTGACCTTTCAGTTCACAGGCCAGCTCTCAATCCACTGAACTACACTCATCAAGGCTGTTTATTGATTTTAGAGAGAGAGGAAGGAGGAGAGAGAGGAAGAGAAACATAGATCAGTTGCCCCCCACAGGTGCCCTAACCGGGGATCAAAACCAGAACATGCCCTGAAACCGCAGCCTAACTATGTGCCCTGACCAGGGATCAAACCCGCAACCTTTTGGGGTATGGGACGATGCTCCAACCAACTGAGCCACCAGGCTAGGGAGAGTCTGCTCTTAATCTTAAAGTGCATGCTTTAAAATCTTCTCTACTGGTTAGTACCGAATTTTGGGAACCACACTTAATCAAAACAACAAAATTATTGGAAGTTAAAGACTGAGAAGGTTATGTCTAGAGAAGAAAAGAATCAGCAGAATAAAAGTATCTTCAAATATCTGAAAACACACATACAGAGGAGAATACCAGAACAAGTGAAAATATAACTTCTAGTTTGATAAAAGAAATAATTTTAGTCTATATGCTGCCGAAGCGAGCTAAAAGAAATAATTTTATAAAGATCAGAATTGTCCAAAAATCTTCGCCTTAGAAAGTATGAGACTATTCCCTCCAGAAAAAAAAATGCAAATACATATAATTTTGCATTAAATTTGCAAGGGTGCAAAGTCTACTTTTAAATCTACTCATGCTCCACCCCTAGAGTCATGTACCCCAGAGTAGAATGGAAAGGTAAAGGATAAAGAGACGAGTATATTCAATAATCCTTAGCAACTCACTCGCGAGTTCGCACACCTCCACTTGAACGTGTACTATTTGCTGCTTTCTCAGTAGTGCCCTGTGAGACACTGCGTCCGGGGAGCAGCGGGGAGCAGCGGGGAGCAGCGGTCTGCCCCAGGCTCGCCCCTGATCCTGTCACCAGGACCCCGAGTCCTGGCCTGTCTCTTTTCCTCTACCTAAACAAAACTTGCTCCCAACTCTCAAAATAATATTGTAATAATAAGCTTTAAAATTTAATGCACCTTAAAGTTCTGTGATCTAAAAATACTCTTGACTCTATGCTTTCTAGTTTCTTCTGAGATTCATTATGATACATATTGCAATAACAGTTTAAATAGGACAAAGTCAAAGTCAAGTCTGCCAAGCAACAATATAAACTACAAGTAAATTCAAAATACTAGGGCTTATTATTCAACCTTTAAAAGAAATATATCTATGTTTAAAAATAAAAAAGAAAATGCTAATGTACTATTCAATATCTAATATTTAATGTCCAAATTAGAAATTTCCCTCCTCCGCTTTTAAAACTTCATCTTAAATTCTCCCTTTCCACCGGTTGTTCCTGGTTAATTGTTAAGAAGGACAGACCAAGAAACAATGGTCTAGAAGTCAGAATACTTAGGTTCTACTTCACTACCTTTGAATTTAATTTTGGCCTAGTCCTTTGCCTCATCATGTTCTAAAAACTTTCATATATCTAAAAGGGCTTTAAAATGGTGAGGTGCTATGTAAATATAAATAACTCATGTAATTATCAACAGTAAGAAAACAAAGCCAGTCTTTTCTATCAAGTTAAAAAAAAAGCAAATGAATATTCACATTTCAATTCCTAATGATAAAAAGCAATCTTTGACTCCTTAGGGCATATTTTAATGTATAAGTTTCATCATTCCACATTAAGAAAAAACATATCTGGTGCCGTGGCTGGTGTCTGTGGCTCAGTGGACTGAGTGCTGGCCTGTGAACCAAAGGGTCACCGGTTGGTTGGATTCCCAGTCCGGGCACATGCCCAGGTTGCAGGCCAGGACCCCAGTAGGGGGTGTATGAGAGGCAACCACACACTGGTGTTTTTTCTCTCTCTCTCTCCCTCCCTTCCCCTCTCTCTAAAAGTAAATAAAGAAAATCTTTAAAAAAAAAGATTGCTTTGCATGGTTTCAGCATTTATAAAAAAATAATAAACATATCTGTAAAGTCAACCTCAAGTTTTATTGAGAGGACATAGCTCAGACAGTTAAGAATTTTGGCTACAAAGGAAAAACTTGAAGGTGCCAGTAAACTACACAGCTACACGAAGGGAAGGTTACACTACCACAAAATGGTCATCAAGCATTATCATTGCTTGAAAAACCCGTTTCCTCTCTTAAACCACTAGAAATAAAGAGAACTAAAAAGTTAAGAGTTGAATAATTCTTGTGCCTTTATTAACAAACATAAATGCCACGCTGCTGAAACTGCAACTGTCCTGCCAGAACAGCACTGCAGACGCCATGTGTGCCCTCACACTAGACTCAAGATCCAGGCACAAGATGTTCCAGCAAATCACATGCATCGGGAGCCAGCGCACAAGCCTGAGAGAATCCAGGCTCTAGGCATTTGATTTTTCTCTTTGGTGCTACTTCAAAGTGGACACTGCTATTGAAGATTTATTCTAGTCATAGGATAGTGATAAAGGTTTAGCTAAATTATAGGCTAACCAATGAAATGGAAAAGCAACATGCACTATCAGACCAACTAAATTATTTTATTTTTTAATTATTTTTTATTGATTATGCTATTACAGCTGTCCCAGTCTTTCCCCCTTTGCTCCCCTCCACCCAGCATCCCCCACTCCCTCAGGCAATCCCCCCACCATTGTTCATGTCCATGGGTCATGAGTATAAGTTCTCTGGCTACTCCATTTCCCATACTGTACTTTACATCCCCATGACTATTGTGTAACTACCTATTTGTACTTCTTAATCCTCTCAATTCTTCACCCATTCCCCCACAACCCCTCCCATCCGGCAACCTTCAAAAAGTTCTCCGTATCTATGATTCTGTCTCTGTTCTTCTTGTTTGCTTGATACATATGTATTCATATTGTTGATAGATATGTATTTATTGCCATTTTACTGTTCATATTTTTTTTTTCTTAAATAAGTCCCTTTAACATTTTGCATAGTAATGGTTTGGTGATGATGAATTCCTTTCAGCTGAATTATTTTATATTTAATTTTGAACAGACAGTTCATGATTACACCATGAAGAGAACAGATGAATAACTTCAACTATATTTATCAAGTGAAGATGATTTCAAGACTTTAAGAGAAAAGTGGTCCAGGAAATACTAGGCTGTAGAAGTCAAATGAAAAAAAAACCAACACTATAGTTTGAGGGAGAAGGGGAAGGGAAGAGAATGGGCTACTAAGAAGAGAGCAAATAAGTGGGATAGGGAGTCTGAGCCCTCTGAGATAGAATGAGGAAGAGAAAAGTATTCAAATGCTTAAAGAGAGCTTCAGTAGTAAATATGGAAAGGGATGAGCCTGTTAACTGTTTCAAGAGAAAGAGAAACAATACAAGGAACTTCCCTTAACCAGCATTCATGGTAGTCAATGATAAAAATGCCGAACGGATGCATGGCAGTTAATATGCTGTGAGCTTTGCTCCACATGCGTTCCACAGAGTTGTCCATTACTCCTCACAACGGCCTGAATGGGCAGATACTACTATTTTACAGATGCAGAAACTGAGACCACACACAATGCAAGGTAACACAGGCTGGCTGAGTGCTCATCCACTTAGCTAAATGTCTCTCTGCGAGAGCTTACAAAAACCTTTGTATTTTCTGTGGAGAGGGGCCATGGCTCTCTGGAATTTCTCACAGGAATCTAGGCCCAAAAAAGTGAACCTAGACTTAGAGCAAAGTTCTTTTATGGAGGTTATGAGATTCTTCAAGAGCACAAAGCTCTATAACTCTGAAAAACATCTAGTAGAGACAGATGGAGACGTGTGGATCTTGAAAGGAAGAAAAGACTGAAAACAAGACTTAGAAGCTATCCTTCCCCCGTGAAGAGACAGGGAGAGTTGAAAGCAGCCAACCTTTCCTCTCCTGCATGAGGCTGACTCAGGGACGTTGCCTGCCCCCAAAGTGCAGTGTGTGTGTGTTGGGGAGGGGGGACGATTTCCTCTAGACAATCAAGGGTTACTTGGCCAGGTCTGGAAGGATGCGTGGTTATAAACAGATATGACTCGGGGTGACAAGGGGGCCCCCGAGGCGCAGGGAGGGAAACTAGCTCAGAAGCAAGCCGGACCAGGTCTAAAGGCCCTCGGCACGAGTGCCCGCGCCCTACCCCCCCACCCCCACCCCGAGATCTTACCCCCACAAGGCTGCAGAAGATCAGGTGGGCAGGCAGCGCTGTTCTTCCGAGCCTGGGGCACCCGTGCTTGGTGGCGGCCCGGTCCAAGCAGACTCACTCACGGGGCAGGGTTCGGAGATTCGCGGCCTGTCCAGTCAAGGCCCTGGAGTTCGAAGCCCCAGGACGCCGCCTGTGCATGAGCCCTCGAGGCTGTCCAAAGAGAAAGGGTCAGGGCACGCTCGTGCGGAGCTGTGGCAGCCGACCCAGGAGAAATCGCAGACTGCTTAGTCTGCCCGCACCGACCCAGCCACTGTCCCGCTTCCCGGGCGCGAGCTTTGGCGGTGGAGCAGCACAGTGAGCACCGATTGGCCCGCAGATGAATAACGTAAGGCGTTTCCCCCCGTGGATTGGCCGGGTCTGCGGTGCGTGCAAGGAGTAAACAAACCCCGCCCCTAGGCTTCCCAAAGAGAGGAGGGGGCCAGCGAGGTGAAGGGGCGGGGCGCAAGGTGAAGGGGTGGGGCCACGAGGTGAAGGGGTATTCTGCTGCAACAGGGGTCTCTGTTCCGTAGAGATTCCCAAGGAGTCCCCGACAATGCCCCAGCCACCTGGCTTCCCAGCCGCCAGCAAGGCGGGCTGCAGGCCCGAGGCCTAAAATTTATAGACCAGACCTTCTCATTCTCCCTTCCCCCAGGCTTGACTTTTCCATCATTCGCCATCCCTAAGGCCCGAAACAGGAAAACCCCATCTCTTTAGAAAGAGGGTAACTAGGCGGTTACATCTTGGTCCCCAGGCCTTTGATGCATCTCCCCCTGGGAGCAGCTAGAAACGGACGGAAACAAGTGGCTGTGAGACCACGTGTGGGGCATCCTGCGATTATTCAGAAAATGGATTAGAGCTCACTGGGGATGTCGGTTCTTGGACAGGCAATTAAAATCCAAACTAGCCAAGGTACCATGTCACGTGGAAGCTGAACAGAAAATCGCAACACGTAGCCCCAATACCTGTCCGTTAGTTCAATATTAAAATATGTGTCTACTAATTCTGTGCCTCTGTGAAAAATCTTGTGTGAGCTTACATTCTAGTGGAGTGGAAAAGACAATATGCAAAAGAAATATGCAAAATAGAAACTATGATACATCCTGATAGGAAAAAAATATAAGCAGAGAAGGTGTTTGAGGGATGGCTTCTGTTAAACAGGGTGCTCAGAGAAGGCGCAGAAAAGGTGCCATTTAAGTAAATACCTAAGGGGGATGAGGGAGTCTTAGAAAGCACCTTTGGACCTTTCTCTGGGGTGGGTTGGAGAGACAATTCCTGCATCATTGTATGTAAATAGTTCCTAGGAGCTCAAGAATGCCAAATGCTGCACTCCCCCACTGATTCTAAAATGACTGATTACCTTACCTTGTCTAGTTACAAATCAGTAGGATTTATTTAGTTTCCACAGAAATTTTGTTAAGGTTTTATGGTAACAAATACTTTTCCGGCACTCTAGGGACAAAGATACACAAGTGAGCACGAAAGACAAAACCTCCACCCTCAAGGAACTCAATCTAGCAAAGAAAATGGATTGTAAACCACCTCAGTACAAGTGTAAGCCCCCATAATAGAAATAGACACAGCACTTGAGCCAATAGTGGTAGGCAGGTGAGGGGTGTTATTAAGGAGCTATAACTTTCTCAGAATCTCTTTGTCTATAAAGAAAATTCAGTACTGAATTTTGGAGTAAGGCTACAGCTATCAGGGATTCTCTGACCTCTCACAAGTTTCTAAGGTGAAAGTCTGAAGGTAATATTCAGTTGAACCATATGAAGTTGCTAATACTTGGCAATTTTCATTTAACCCAGCTTAGTCTCTTGTAGAGTTAACATGAGGATTTTGCTATGTAATTCATATAGTAAGTGTTCAATAAATGATGGCAGTTCTTATGATAATTTGATATTTCTTTTGAAAAAATGACTTAAAAGCCAATGTTTTATAACACCTTCCAACACTATGCACCAAGTAAAATGGGCAGTGAAAGTTCCAAATTTTTATTTTGATCTAGCTGTGTTTGATCTAGATGTTTTCCAGTTTGATCTAGCTGTGAATTTCCATGACCTAATCAGAGCATGCTGTAAAAGACACTAAATGTTAGTTTCACAGCAGGCCAAGAATTTTAGAATAAAAAACAGCTTGGTTTTGAAGTCAAAAACTGAAACTACTCCAGAACAGAATAAATTGTCAAGTTGCTTCAGGGAGGAAAATTTATGTAAATCAATTTTTCATTCCCACTCACAGTTCCAATTTAGCAATTTGCACAATAGTCAGCTTTCTCTCTTCCTTCTTATTTCCCCATTAAGGGATCTTATTTCCTTTGAATAGAAAAAGAAAGCTCCCACCATCTCCAGTGCCAGAGAGTAGATGTTTGAAACACGACAGAACACTTATTGATTCAGCAAACACTTATTGTATGCCAAGAACAGTGCAAGGCATTGGAAATACAAACATAAACGTCCAAAGAACTCTGTTCTTGGGTGGTGTTCTTTGTGCTTGGAACAATCTGCCAGTTCACCCACACCTCACCGACATGTGCTTTCACATAAGCTTAAACAACACTTTCTCCAGAAAAGCATCCTCTGACTCTCCATTGCCAGCTCTCTTCCCATTAAATCTTGTTTACCTTTCTAACATTCATCAAGCTTGTAGTTACTCATTTGGTATCTGCATCCTGTGAGACTGCAAGCTCCTTGAGATCCGGAGCCAGGTCATCCTCCTGTTCACCATCCTCAGTGCTTACGAGAAGTTCTGTAAGTTTTTACTGAATGGATGAGACTGCCACAGCCAAGCACAGCTGGAGAGAGGCATAAAGTCTCTACTTGTAAATGTGCGGGCCTACAAAGAGAGGGCCATGAAGAAGCAGATCTGTTGTAGTTAAACCTGAGGGATTTCCACATGCTGCCGCTCTCCTGGGCCCGAATGCTGCTCTCTGTAGGTGAAGCTGTTGGATTCCTGCACCTGTCAAACTTTAATGTGCACAGCAGTCACTTAGATCTTATTCAAGTTCAGACTCATTTCCAACAAGCTCCCAACTGGTGCTGGTGCTGCTTCTCCACAGTTTGAGTAACAAGGTCCTTACTAGCACCTTTATTTAATGGTACACTTTGAATTTTTTTTTTTACTTTTTAAGTTAAATTCATTGGGGTGACATTGATTAATAAAATTATATAGGTTTCAAGTGTAAAATTCTTTAATACATCATTGGTGTGTTGCATTGTGTGTTTATGACCCAAAGTCAAACCTCTTTCCGTCACCATTTGTTTCACCCCCTTTACCCTTTCCTACCCCCCCACCCCCTTTCCCTCTGCTGAGCACCATGCTGTCATCTGTGTCTATGAGTTTTTGTCTGTGTGTTTGTTTTGTTTGTTCATTTGTTGCTTTCAGTTTTATATGTCAGGTATAAATGAAATCATAGGGTTAGTGGCATCTTTTTATAGTACAAACAAAACAATCTGTAGTTATCTACACAGTTATATATATGACTTAAAAAAAAGCCTCCAGTTTTCACACCTAATTCATCCAGTGACTGAAGAAAGAAATAATACTTAAAAAGAAAACTGTGTGTAATCAAGGCCTGGTCTTCCGGAGACAGTCCTGCTGTGCGCAGTTGAGTCTCATCAGTAGGGCAAAGAAGAATCACAGCCTGGGAACCTCCTCGGCAAGGGACCCTCCTTCTCCTCAGCTCATCTCGGGAGTGACTTGGTCAGGGCCGTGAAAGGGGTTCACAGTCACCCTTAATAAAAGCAACCTCTTCTTAATGTCAAATCTAAAACCCTTTCTATGATACAATATTTTATTTATCCTAAGAATATAAAGTAAATATATGGAATGAGCAATGAATAAACATTCAAGTGCCAGCTTAAGAAATAGAATACTAACGCCACTGGGGCTCTGTGTGTTCTTCCCAACGTGCCCCTCTGCCTTTCCCTCCCCAAATAACCATGTCCTAAATTATAATTTCCTTGGATTTCTTTATAACTTTAACACATATATATGTAACTTCAAGCAATATATTGCTTAGTTTTGCATGTTTTTCTACTACATATATTTGGGTTCAAACTTTATTAGCCACCTGCAAATTATTTTCTTATTTTTTTCATTGCTTGTTTTTTCTTTTTAGAGAGAGAGAGGAAGGGAGAGAGGGGTTAGAAAGAGAGAGAAAGAAAGGGAGTGAAACATCAATGTAGGGGAGAAACACTGATTGGTTGCCTTTCATAGGCACCCCAACCGGGGACAGAACCTGCAACCTAGGCATGTGCCCTGACTGGGAATCAAACCCATGACCTTTAGGTTTGCAGGATGGTGTCCAACCAACTGAGCCACTCTGGCCAGGGCTGCAAATTATTTTTTTTTTGCTCAACATTTTGTTTGAGAGAATCATCTGTCTTGATGGATATAGTTCATTTATTGTCACTGATGTAAAAATAACAAAATCCACATAGTCCATTCTCTTATTGGTAAACATTGGGGTTTTGTTTGTTTCTAGCCCACTGTTAGGAATATTCTTGTATACCTCTCCTTTGTACATGTGAAAGTTTTCATAGGATCTCAGTCATGTACGGTGGTGGGAATCAAATTATTTAACAGCTGGTAATTACACAATCTTTGCTTGTTCTCCTTCCCCACTGCGACTTATGTGCAGGTAGTTCAATTCGGAAAGTGATTTCAACAAACAAGAGTAGGTGCTACACAGAGCGAAGCATGCAGGAGGAAAAGCTAAACCAAGGACATGTTGCTGAAATGATCGCTGCTGGAGACCACTGAGGCTTCGTGGTGCAGGAGACGCTCTGTGGAGCTGTGAAGAGCACACCTCAGCATCGGCCACTCAAGCAATAGAAGAGGCTGCATTTACACACTGGTTCCCATTCCCATTGTTTAAAAGTCACACCACAGGTATCAACTCTCTAGCACTTCCAGGTCTGAACAAGGGTGAAAATGACTGAGTGGGTTTCAATGAATATTCCAAGCGGGAGGCAGAGAAATGCCAGCCTAGAAAACAGGAGCTATTGAAAGGGAAGGAGGATGCTGTCAGGTGTCACCTGAGCTTCTGATTACTGCAACAACTGGAATAAAGAGGCAGGCCAAGTGGATATAAAGTGGAGTGAGAGGTGACCAATGCTGATATAAATAACTGAATAATAAATGGAGGATAAGAGACAGCTTTTCCTTGCAGTAGAACTCCAGGGAATAAATGTGAAGAAAGAATAGAAATAAAAAATCGCCATCATTAGGCAAATAGTACAGGAATGATTGCTGCAGGCGAGAAGCATCCACGGATCTGAAAACTAGTGAGTAAAAATGTGATGGAAAACAAGACATTTATGTGGCCTAAAAATGTCTCTTCATGATTAACCAGAAAGTAGAAAATAGTGACCTTAAGATGGAAAAACCAGCAGGCACCACCTGCCTCAAGGGCTCGAAGTTAATGTCGTCAATACGAAGACATACTGGTGTGTCTTTCCAACAGGCACGGAGAAGACCACAGCATCACTTCCTTGGTTTTCTCACAAAAATTCAGAGCCTTAACCTAATCACACGAAAATGTCAGGCCAACCCACACTGAGGGAAATTCTATAAAAGAACTGCCAGCATTCTTTTAAAGTGCCAGAGTCATAAAAGAAAGACTGAGGAACGGCCACAGATCGGAGAAGACTAAGGAGATGTGAAAATGAAAAGCAATTTGGGATTCTGATTGACTCCTAGACCGGAAAAAGGCCACTAGTTGGAACACTAGCAAAATTTATATAAGGTGTACAGATTAGTTAACACTTGTATCAATGTGGATTTCCTGGCTTCAGTAATTGCATTGTGGTGGTGTAAGAGATCAATCAGGAGAAGCTGGATGAAGGGGAATTTCTGAGTACTATTTTTATAACTTTTCTATAAGTCTAAAATTATTTCAAAATAAAAAATGTAAAAACTAACTACAGGGGAATCTTATTAAAACACAGATTCTGCCCTGGCTGGTGTGGCTCAGTGAACTGAGTGCCGGCCTGTGAACCAAAAGGCTGCCGGTTTGATTCCCAGTCGGGGCATGTGGCTGGTTTGTGGGCCAGGCCCCCAGATGGGCTCGTGCAAGAGGCAACTGATCGATGTTTCTCTCATGCACTGATGTTTCTTCCCCTCTCTTTCTCCCTTCCTTCCCCTCACTATGAAAATAAATAAATAAAATTAAAAACAACAACAACAACAATGCAGATTCTGATTCAGAAGCTCTGGAATGAGGCCTGAAATACTGCATTTTTGAAAAGCACTCCAATGGCAGTGAGGCTACTGGTCCCAACAACATATCTGAGTAGCAAGACTCCTTTTCCTCCCCTTGTAGTGAGGTGAAATTGACATACCATAAAGTAAGCAGACTTAAAGTGAAAAAATTGATGAGTTTTGACATATGCATATATCCATGAAATCATCACCACAATCAAGATAACAAATTTATTGAGAGACAACTCTACATGACTCTCTCATTTCTGTTTTGCAAGTAGAGGCTCAGAGGCCTTTCTTATAAAATAGAGATAGTGTCTTCCTCCAGAGTAGAGGACAGTTTTTTTACCGTCCAACATAATAAAAACAATGTCCTCTGTAGCAAACATTGGGCAGGTTAACTTGCAGTTCACTACAAAAGACTCAGGTTTCCTAAGCTTGAGATTTCTTAGCTGTACCGCAGACCCACTGTGTGCACAGCATCAACCTGGACTGCTGTGGGTAGGAGATGAGAGGCAAGGGGAACCAAGGCAATTGTGAAGATCCTAATGTTTGCTATGCCATGAGTAACTATGTCCTTCATCTCTGGTCCAGGAGTCTCGTATCTTCTGCCAGGGCCCATGGAACTACGGAAGGCTAACTTGTTAGGTTCCAAGAAGAGTAAACTTTCAGACTTTTGTCAGTTTTTTACAGTGTTTGGTGATGAAGCTGGGATGCTGACAGAGATAGGACTTGCTGAGAGAGACAGGACAAGGACTGGTTGGATGAAATGAGAATTCCCTAGGATTTGATAGCTAATATTCTTGCTCACATGGTGGTGGGGGGAGGAAGGGAACTTACCAAATGTAACGTATGTGCCTTAAAATCTCCACTTTTAATCTCTAAAAGATTTTTTAAAATCTATTATTTATTTAGAAGTAAATAAAAGATTTATTTATTTTTAGAGAGAGGGGAAGGGAGAAAGAGAGAGAAACATCAATGTGTGGTTGACTCTTGTGCACTCCTCACTGGGGACCTGCCTGCAACCCCAGGCATGTGCCCTGACTGGGAATCGAACCGGTGATCCTCTGGTTTACAGGCTGGCACTCAATCCACTGAGCCACACCAGCCAGGGCAAAATCTCCACCTCTTAATAGGTTCTGTTTATTTTTCTAAATAACAAAAAATCCGGTATTACTCCATATTATCCCCACTTCTTTTTTTCTACAATTGCTTTTACATAAGCCAGATTCTTTACAATATTGCTATAAAATAGGTAAATTTCAGGAAAGTCAGCTCCACAGTATCTCCATCATGCCTCCCTTTTCCTTATCCTCACTAGACTAATATACTTTGAACTAAGATAAAAACCAAACCCATCTCTCTCGTCTAGTAACTTGATATTTATGGTCCTTCGAATTCCCTACTATGGAATGATACCATGAGCTCAGAGATAGTAACAGGGTCCCCTACAGTCAGGGAATAGAATCCCAGGGTCTGACTGAATCCTCCGCCACGTGGAGGCACTGTGTCTATGTGCAAGCCCAAAGCAATGAGCAGAAAATCACCAGACAACAATGGCTGTAATACGCAATACGTATAGTTCAATCATTCACTGTTTCTTTGTAGTTTCCCAAACAAGTTTAGATAATAATTTTCAGAAGGGATTTTTAACAGCTGCAGGCTAATTCCATCACAGTCATATTTGAAAGTATCTTTTCCACAGTTATTCTAAATTTTTCTAAATATTTTAAAAGATGGTATATTTTTGTGACAAATTATATCATCTTTTCCCCACTGCAAGGAGCAAGCCTTTCTTTGCTGTCCCCTCTTCTGCATGTTAAGTCGTTACTGTTCCCTGTGAACACTGGGAGTGACTAAGTGCCTGATCATGGGAAAGTGGTGACCTGAACTTCTTGTCATGAGATGGGTATAATGGGATCCACTGAACCACAAAACTGCATGTCAAAGAAATATAAGTTGATTCAGCATGTACGAATTTGGGCCCATGCCATTCTGAAAGACGTAAGTAAACTTCCTGGGCTGGGAGCAGACATTCTTGGTTCTTTCTCATATCTTACCTGTTTTACCTCCTGTTCCTCAGTCCACACTGACAGTCTGTCTCATGGGGAGTTCCCTATGATCAGCGAACAGTAAAGGAAAAAGCCCAGGGCCTGATTTGTAAGTGGATTTTCATGGTTTGCCAGCATGACACTATGATTCTGCTGTATGATTTGTCATCGTAATCCTGCAGCAGTCTGTCTGCCACAAACAACTCTAACATAATTCGGGTTCCTGGCACAGCGTGCTCCTATTGCAGAGAACTTTCCTACTCTGAGTCCTATTCCAAACTGGCAGCCTTGTGGATTACCTAGTAAATAGGTCAGCGCTGCCAGCACTGCACGTCCCCCAGTGAAATATGTTGCCTCCAAAACCCCAAGAGGCCCACCGAGATCATGTCTCTTTCTTTGCTGCAGATAAAACAAAATGCAGCAACTAACCTCTCAGGACTATCCCACATGCTCCAGAATTTGAGACCCTTAACTGCCCCAACCATTTTTGACAACGTCACTGAACTTTTACAGGATTTATATGCCACACTTAATTGTCTTTTTTAAATTATATTTTATTGATTATGCTATTCCAGTTGTCCCAGTTTTTCCCCCTTTGCTCCCCTCCACGCAGCACCCCTGATAGCCTCAGGCAATCCCCTCAACATTGTTCACGTCCATGGTTCATGCGTAGGTTCTTTGGCTGCTCCCTTTCCTATACTGTACTTCACATCCCCATGGCTATTCTGTAACTACCTATCTGTACATTTTTTTGTTCTTTTTTAAATTTATTTTTTAATCATTATTCAAGTACAGTTTCTATCCTTTACTCCCATTCCAGCCAACCCACCCATCCCTCCCCTCCTCCCTCCCATTTCCAACACCCCTAGTTTTTGTCCATATGTCCTTTATATTTGTTCCTGTAAACCCTTCCCATTCTCCCCTGAAGTTCCCCTGAAATTCCCTCCCCTCTCCCCTCTAGTCACTGTCAGCCTGTTCTCTATTTCAGTGTCTTTGGTTATATTTTGCTTGTTTCTTTGTTTTGTCGTTTAGGTTCCTGTTAAAGGCGAGATCATCTGTCTGTATGTCTTAATCCCTCACCTTTTCACCCATTCTCCCCCAACCCCCTCCCATCTGGCAAACATTAAAACTTTCTCTGCATCCACGATCCTGTCTCTGTTCTTGTTTGCTTAGTTTGTTTTTTAGGTTCTATAGTTGATAGATATGTATTTTTTGCCATTTTATTGTTCATAGTTTTGATCTTCTTTTTCTTAAATAAGTCCTTTTAACATTTCATATAATAATAGTTTGGTGAGGGTGAGCTCCTTTAGTTTTTTCTTGTCTGGGAAGCTCTATTTACCTTTTTATTCTGACTGCTTTAAATGATAGCTTTGCTGGGTAGAGCAATCTTGGCTGTAGGTCCCTGCTTTTCATGACTTTGAATATTTCTTGCCAGTCCCTCCAGCCTACAAAATTTCTTTTGCGAAATCAGCTGACAACCTTATGGCAACTCCCCTGCGGGTAACTAATTTCTTTTCTCTTGCTGCTTTTAAGATTCTCTCTTTATCTTTAACCTTTGGATTAATTTTAATTATGATGTGTCTTGGAGTGAGCCTCTTTGCATCCATCTTGTTTAGGACTCTCTGTGCTTCCTGGACTTGCATGTCTATTTCCTCACCAAATTAGGGAAGTTTTTGTTCATTATGTTTTCAGTTAGATTTCCAATTTCTTGCTCTTTCTCTCCTCCTTCTGTCACACCTATGATGCCAATGTTGGACCTCTTAAAGTTACTTCAGAGACTGCTTATATTCTCCTCATTTTTTTCAGATTCTTTTTTCTTCTTCTTCTTCATTGTTTTTTGGTTCCTTATGTTCTGTATCATTGATTTGATTCATGGCTTCATCCATTCTTCTGTTATTTCCCTGTAAATTGTTCTTTATTTCAATTAGTGAATCCTTCATTTCTGACTAGATCTATTTGATGCTGTTGAGGTCCTCACTAAGTTTCTTGAGCATCTTTATAACCAGTGTTTTGAACTCTGCATCCAATAGATTGTTTATCTCCACTTCATTTAGCTCTTTTTCTGGAGTTTTGATCTGTTCTTTCATTTGGGCCATGTTTCTTTGTCTCTTCACTTCGGCAGCTTCCCTGTGTTTGTTTCTATGTATTAGGTAGAGCTGCTTAAATTCCCTGTCTTGGATGTGGCCTAATGTAGGTGTTCTGTAGTGTCCAGGGGCAAAATCTCACCTATATCACCTAAACTGGGTACTCAAGGTGGGCCCTTTGTGTGGGCTGAGTACACCTTCTTCTTGTAGTTGAGCCTTGGTTGCTGTTGGCATGTCAATGAGAGGGATTTACCCAGGCCAGTCAGCTGCAAGGATTGGCTGTGACCACTGACTACCAACCTCTGCCCTCTGTGGAGGATCAGCTGTGCAGGAGCAGGGTGACAATGCTCCAATGTGGTCTGTAGCTGTCTACTGAGTGTGAAGGCTCTGGGGTTTCCCATCTGGTGCAGACCAAGGTCAGCCACCACCTGTGTTTTGCCTGGGTCACCCTGCCTGAGCTGTAAAGCAATCTGAGAGGGCTGCTACTTGTGCTGAGCTTGGACATTCCCAGGGGAAGCCAAACTGTGATTCTAGGCCGGCTACTGCTAGGGCTAGGCCTGGGTCTCACTGAGGCCAGCCATTGCTTGTTTGATAGGATTTAGGAAGTTGTGAATCATGAAGGAAGACCAGCCATTCATATGGAAAAGCAGCTGGGGTGGGCCCCTAAGTTGGGTGGGGCAGAGTCTCTGGGGATCTACAAGGTGGGTCAAACAGTGTTAACCAGGTTGATGGAGTCTCAGATATGCCACCAGCTTACCAGCTCTTTGAGGGGTGGTTTAAAAAAGGGACAATGGCCTCCGCTTGCCTTGATGCCAGACACTTCATTTCCTCCCTGTATGCCACTGGTACCTTTCGAGCTGCTACCCCAGTGCTGGAGCTCAGAGGGAGTAAATCTGAGTAGGTGAGTCCGTGTATGGGTTCTTTTTTTTTTATTTTTTTTTATTTTTTTTAAAGATTTTATTTATTTCTTTTTAGAGAGGAGAAGGGAGGGAGAAGGAGAGAGAGGGAAACATCAATGTGTGGTTGCCTCTCACATGGTCCACACTGGGGACCTGGCCCGCAACCCAGGCATGTGCCCTGACTGGGAATTGAACCTGCGATGCTTTGGTTCGCAGCCCGCGCTCAATCCACTGAGCTATGCTAGCCGGGGCATTGTGTATGGGTTCTTTAAGAGGAGCTGCTTGGGGTTCCAGAAGTTTCTTCCATCAACTCAATCCCCTCTGTTTTTTGGAGCCAGAAGTTGTGGGAACTTATCTTCCTGACACTGGAACCCTGGGCTGGGGGCCTGGTGTGGGACTGGGACTCCTCGCTCGAGAGATATCCCTCCCAAATTTTTATCCACCACAGGTGGGCGTGGGAACAGTCCCTTCCACATCTGTGCCCCTCCTACCAATCTGGATGGATGTGGTTTCTTTACTTCTGTAGTTGTCAGACTTTCATTCAACTAAATTTCTGACGGTTCTGAGTGATGGTGATTTTGATGTGGTTGTGCAGAGGCGAACCATGTCTATCTGTGCTGCCATCTTGACTGGAAGTCAATTGTCTCACTAAGACAGCTAGACTGCTTCTAGTATCTGCTCACCAGATCCCATTAGCAAGGTGTCAGGAACCAACATAATGATCTGGGGTATATAAAGATGATCAAGTTCACCCAGACTTTATTACAATAGAGAGAATGAGAGTGGATATAACATAGGGCCAGATAGTAAAGGTAATTGTCAACCCTGCCATCTAAATGCAAAGTTAAAAAAAATTTATTATCAATTGGAAGAAAGCATCTGCTTGGATCAAACACCCTCATACCGCACTCTACAGCTGCCTCAGGTCCACTGGCGGTCACCTACACACAAGACCCTGGTGCCTGGAAATTTCATCACCACATGATTCTATTTACAACAACCTTTTGCCATTCCCCATCGCCCACTGTCAAGCATTCCCTAAGCAGCACCGTGGTGGATCGCAGGGTCGCGGGGGTCACTCCTGCAGCTGCAGGGTTGGCTTGCCCTGCCTCCACAGTCAGCCTTCCATAAGGATGCAACAAGCCCAAGTGGATTCAGGCCAGATCACATCCCCACCCCTAGTGCCACAGCACGACATGGAACTGGAGGGGCCGCATGGCAAACTGCACAGCTGGTGGTGGTTTGATCTGCCATTAAAGAGCCAGCTCTGAACTACAGCCACGACGTCTTACAGACTCACATGCAGGCTAAGAATCTGTCTCTGACTAAATCAATTTTTCTTTTTGTTGAAAAAAGTCCTTTAAAATTTATTTTTAAATTTCTAACAAGCGCTATAAGTAGTAAGATTTCATGTTACTTGTATGTTTGCAGATATTCTTATTTTTGTTTTGTCCCTAGTAGCTTAATTTTATAGGTTCTATTGGGGCTACACATACTATGATACCTCTGCATTTTGAAGGTATTACTCAATTTATTTCCTGTCATCTGTTTTGCTGATAAGAGATCCAGTGTCAATTTTACTGTAACAAAATGAGACACATTCATTTTAGAAAAGTTGTCTTTCCCTGGTAGATAGCTATATAGCGTTTTTTTCTTTATCTCTGATTTATCTGTAGCTTCTTCACTGTGTATGGCTTCTACCTGAGGACAAAGTCTTTCAGTAATTGTCTCTGTATATTTCTCCCCATTATTTATTCTCTAATTTCTTTCAGGTCCATCTTAGACTTATTTTGAAATTGCCCAATATATTTTCAATATCTAATAGTTCTTTAAAAATATCTGTGTATGTGACTAGCTGTATTCTTTTAAAAAAGATTTTATTCATTTTTAGAGATGGGAAGGGAGGGAGATAGAAAGGGAGAGAAAATTTTTTGTGTGGGTGCCTCTAGTGCACCCCCTGCCGGGGACCTGGCCAACAACCAGGCATGTGCCCTGACTGGGAGTCGAACTGGTGACCCTTTGGTTCTCAGGCCAGTGCTCAAACCACTGAGCCACACCAGCCAGGGCTGACTATGCTGCATTTTGGTAAAGTATTGTCTTTAAATTAATTTCCTTTAATTGTAAACAGTTCAAACTTTTTTAAAAAACTTACTATCATTAATTTATTATAAAGGATATTTTATCATTATAAGTGATAACAATGAACAGCCAGATGAAGAGGCACATAGGGCAAAGTCTGAAGGCATCCCAAGCACAGAAGCTCCAGTCCCCACGGAGCTGGGTCATCAGTCTCGTCCAGTCTGGAAGCTCCCCACACTCTATTGTTGGGAGATTTTATGAAGGTTCTAGTGTGTAGGCACAATTGATTAAATCATTGGCCATTGGTGATATGACCAGTTTAAACTTGATCCCAAAGTTTTGAGTTTTTCTTTTCAATTATCTTTTCATATTTCTAAGTGTTCCATTAAAAAATATCTACTTGTATTTGATTTATTCCTTCCTGCCTGTTTTTGTTCTCTACTAAGAGGAAATATCTTGTAAAAAAAATTCCTAGCTTTGTTGAGGTATAATTGATTCACCATAAGCTGCACATGTTAGACATCTATCTACACCCATGAAACCATCACAATTAACAATGAACAGCCCTGGCTGGTGTGGCTCAGTGGATTGAGTGCCAGCCTGCAAACTGAAAGGTTGCCAGCTTGATTCCCAGTCAGGGCACATGCCAGGGTTGTGGGCCAGGTCCCAACTTGGGTGGGTATGAGAGGCAAATGATCAATGCATCTCTCACACAGTGATGTTTCTCTCCCTCTCTTTCTCCTTCCCTTCCCCTCTATCTAAAAATAAATAAAGAAAATCTTTAAAAAAATGAACGTATCGGCACCTCCAAAAGCCTCCCGAATCCTCTCTTCCCTGCTGATCTAACTCAGCATCCAGGCAATCACTGATTTGCTCTTTGTCATTGTTTACACTTCATACAATCTTTACAGAAATGGCATCACACAGAATCTACATGTTACCTGGCTTCTTTACTCAGTCAATACTCATGGATGTCTTGTGTGTCAATATTTCATCCCTTCTCCTTGCTGAGTTTTCCATTGTATGGATACACTGTCATTTGTTTGTCTATTTGTCCGATCATGGATTTTTAGTAGTTTCCAGGTTTTTTTGGTTATTACAAATAAAGCTCTATGAAAAGTTATGTACAAATTTATATATGGACATACTCTTTTATTTCTTTTGGATAAATAGGTAGGCATGAAATGCCTGGGTTCTATGGTAGGTGTACATTTCACTTTCTAAAAAATTGTACAATTATTTTCCAAAATGGTTGTACCATTTTGTATTTGCACTACTTATACCTGATTCCTTTCTCTCTGTAATTCTCTTTTTCTAACTGAGGTAAAATTCACAGAACACACACCTGTTTCCAAGTGCACAACTTGGTGATGTTTAGTGCACTCACAGTGCTGTGCGACCACCTCCACTGTCTCCAGCGTCAAAACTTTTTGTCGCCCCAGAACATCGTGTACCCGTTACGTAATCGCTCCCATCTCCCCCTGGCAGTCACTAATTTGCTTTCTACTCTTTGTATCTGCCTATTCTAGACATTTCATGTAAAAGAAATCACACAGTACCTGACCTTTTTTTGTCTGACTTCTTTCACTTGGCATGTTTTTGAAGTCTGTCCATGTCGTTCAGTATCAGTACCTCATTCATTTTTATGACTAAATAATATTTCATTGTATGTATATATAACAGTTTGTTTATCCGTTTATCCATTGATGGACGTTTGAGTTGTTTCCAACTTTGGCTACTGTGAAGAGTGCAGCTATGAACATTCATGAGTAAGTAACTACCTGTTTTCAGTTTGGGGGGTATATACCTAAGTGTGGAATTACGGGGTAATATGCCAATTTCATGTTTACATTTTTTTATAGAATTTTTTTAGCAAGAAAAAAAATCCAACAAAGTTTTCCAACCCTACACTGGAGGGGTAGTGGGAGGTGCCTGTCCATCCAGCCCTGTCCCCAGCCCGTGTGGTTTTGGTGGCAATAAGGGGTGTGGGTAATGGTCCCCCCAATAAAAATGGTGTATATGTGTATGTTTAGGAAGGAGAGGGGTGCTGTGGTGGGGTGGTAGGAAGGGAAACACAAGCATCAGAATTGGGAAGCCCACAGTGGGAGGCCATTTCATCACATGTCTCGCTGATCATACCACTGTGGACACCTTTGCCCATCAGTGGGACTAGCATCTTGGCATTCACAGTGACAGTGATGTTAAAGGTGCGGGCCTCGACTGTGCTCTTGGCACAAAGATCCATGGGAAATTCCCGATCCTGTTGCAGTAAGTCCAGGATCACAGAACATTTCTGACCCCCAAGCTTGACCAGTCTTTGCCAACCAGGCACTAACCTCAGCTGGCATGAAGCTGAGGAAGGTTTCCTGGGGACCGCGGCCCAGCTAGAGGGCAAGGCCTTATAGCTGATGATGGCCATGTCGTGACAGGCCAGGTTCCCCAGTGGGTGTCTGTGAAGGCATTACAGCTGGCCTGGCGGTGTGGCTGGGCGCGGGCGGGGCCTGGGCTCCGCTGCCTCTGGCTGGGGGCGGGGCACACGCTGCCATCCGGACTGCGGCTCTGCTAACTGTGCATGTTTAATTTTTTGAAAAACCTCTGAGGAATTTTCCATATCTTTACTAACACTTCCCTTTTAAAAAAAGATCAGAACTATCCCAGAAGGAGTGAAGTAATATTTCATTGTGGTTTTGACATGCATTTCCTTAATGTCCACTTGACGTTGAACACCTTTTCATTTTGGTCTTTTGCATAACTCCTTTGGAGACTATTCAAGACCTTTGTCCATTTTTAATTTGGGTTGTCATTTTTTTTTTTCATGAGGGCTGTGTTGTAAGAGTTCTTCAGGTATTCTAGATACTGGACTGTTGTCAGGTATATGATTTGGAAATATTTTCTCACCTTCTGTAGATTGCTACTTGTGCTTTTGGTGTCAAATCTAAGAATCCATTGCCAAGTTTCTTGCTTTTGTGTATGTTACTCCTTCCTTTATTTACTTGATCTATATTTTTAAAGATTTTACTTATTTTATTTTCAGAGAGAGGGGAAGGGAGGGAGAAAGAGAGGGACAGAAGCATCAAATGGTTGCCTCTCACATGCCCCCAAACGGGGACCAGCCTGCAACTCAGGCCTGTGCCCTGACCCAGTATTGGACAGGAGACCTTTCTCTTCACAAGCTGACGCTCAATCCACTGAGCCACCTCAGCCAGGGCTCTACTTGACCTATTTAACTAAAGGATTTTGCACTGTATTTCACCTGATGATTGCCTAGTTTCAAGGCTGGCAATGGAAGTTTTGGTGGTCATTTCTCCTCCACCTCTCAGTCTCACTGCTGCATTCACTTAAACACTTGGGCCTCCACATTAGCACTCGGTCTCCCACGTGTACCTGACTGAGATCTCCAATATAGTAAGAAATGAGGGATCTTACAAATGTAGTCCAGGAGCCACAGAGAGTAGCAATTTTGTTGATATTTTTTATACCATTTAAAAAAAACATTAAACTCTAACTGTAGCCACTATCTGTCAAAAATTAAAAATAGAACTACCATATGACCCAGCAATTCCACTCCTGGGTATTTATCTGAATAACCCTGAAACACTAATTTGAAAAGACATATGCACCCATTTGTTCATTGCAGCATTATGTACAATAGCCAAGAAGACAGAAGCAACCTAAGTGTTCACTGATGGGCGAACGGATAAAAACGTGATACATACACATGACAGAGCTCACTCAGCCATAAAAAGAATGGAATCTTGTCATTTGCAACACAGCCCTAAAGGATGTTATGCTAAGTGAAATAAGTCGGATAGAGAAAGACAAATACTATATGATTCACTTATATGTGGAATCTAAAACACAAAATAAATAAACAAACAAAACAGAAACAAACTTATAGATACAGAGAACTGACTGATGATTTCCACATGGGAGGGGCATTGGGGAAAAAGTTGAAGGGATTAAGAAGTAATGAAGAAAGTGCCAGTTATAAAATTAGTCAAGAGTGTGTGAAGTACATCATAGGGAACATAATAATATTGTAATAACTGAATGGTGTCAGATGGATACCAGACTTATGGGGAAGATTACAGATGTTGTACATCTGAAACTAATGTAATATTGTACGTCAACTGTAATTTTAAAATAAAAAATTATTTTATGCCCTGGCTGGTGTGACTCAGTGGATTGAGTGCTGGCCTGTGAACCAAAGGGTTGCTGGTTCGATTCCCAGTCAGGGCACATGCCTGGGTTTCAGGCCAGGTCCCCAGTAGGGGGCATGCAAGAGGCTACCACACATCAATGTTTCTCTCCCTTTATTTCTCCCTCCCTTCCCCCTCTCTAAATATAATAAAATCTTTTAAAAAATTATTTTAAAGACTTGCAAGGAAAAAAAGGAAGACCAACCCATGGATTAAAAGATATAACCACCAAATAGAGTATGTGTGTGTGTGTGTGGAGTCTTATCTACATAATTTAAAACAATTATTTAAAAATGAGGCAGTCAGGGAATTTTGAACATGATAGGTAATTTATGATATTAAGGAAATATTGTTGACTTTTTGAGGTACCATAATAGGATGGTAGGGAAGTGATTTGTCTGTATGTATTTTTACTTTATTTGAGTATACTGGACATATTAGATTCAGGTATAGAACATAATGATTCAGTATTTGTATATATTGTGACCTGATCACCATGATAAAGTCTAGTTAACATCTGTCACCATACAAGGTTACCACATTTTTTTCCTATGAGAACTTTTAAGATTTACTCTTAGCAACATTACAATTCAACTATACAATACAGTATTATTAACTATAGTCACTTTGCTGTACATTACTTCCCATGATTTATTTGTTTTATAACTGGAAGTTAGTACCTTTTAATCTCCTCACCCATTTTGCCTTTCCCTACACCTTTGGCAACCATCAATCAGTTCTCTCTCTGAGCTCCTTGGGTTTTTCATTTTTAGAGTCCGTATATAAATGATATCACATGGTATTTGTTTTTGTCTGAACTTATATCACTTAGCATAATGTTCTCAAGATTCAATCATGTTGTTACAAATGGCAAGATTTTCTTCTTTTTGTGGCTGGATAATATTCCACTGAGCATACGCGGTCTGTCTTAAAAAAGTCCAGCCATTGTTAACATAACGAGAATGGGTTGCACAACATCCATGTAACCTGGCAGCCAAGGAGAATGCACATGCATGAACAATGCAGACTTCACTGTACTAGTCAGTGGGGGCGGTAGACATTATTGAGTGAGCATGTGTACTGTGTGGCCATTGCATTCAAAATGACTGAGCGAGTAGAGCAATGAATCTGCATCAAATTTTGTGTTAAGCTTGAACATTCCTCTCTGAAAACTATTCAGATGATTCAGAAGACCACAGCTATGGGCAACTGGTGATTGGCAGCTTCATCATGACAACGCACCTGCTCATGCATCACATCTCATGCAGAGGTTTTTGGCAAAATGTCATCAAATCTCCCAGGTGACTCAGCCCCCTACAGCCAAGGTTTGATGCCCTATAACTTCTGGCTTTTCCCAAAACTAAAATCATCTTTGAAAGGGAAGAGATTTCAGACCATCTATGAGATTTAGGAAAATATGACAAGACAACTGATGGTGACTGGGAGAACTATATGAGGTCCCAAGGTGCCTACTTTGAAAGGTACTGAAGTGTCATTGCCCTATGTACAATGTTTTTCGTATCTTCTTTAACAAAAGTCTCTAATTTTCATATTACATGGCTAGATACCTTCTGGGCAGGCCTCATACATCCCACATTTTCTTTATCCATTCACTCATTGATGGGCAGATGTGTTGTTTACATATTTTGGCTATTGTAAATAATGCTGCATTGAACAAGGGTGTGCCTATATATCTTTTTGAGTTAGTGTTTTGTTTTCTTAGGATAAATACCCAGAAGTGGAATTGCTGGATCATAGGGTAGTTCCCTTTTCTTCACATCCTCACCAACACTTGTTAATTCTCGTTTCTTGTGTGTGTGTGTGTTTTTTAATAACAGGTGTGAGGTGATATCTAACATTCTAAGGTGACATCACGTTGCGGTTTTGATCTGCAGCACTCACTGGATTGAGAAAACTCGCACCCCAAACTACCACACCAAAGACAGAAGACAAAGGCTCTTTCAATTGATGTCTCAATTTGTAAACATTTAGATATTATTTCCTGCCCCCAAAACATCCTTTAAGACCCTGTGAGAAGGGAAAGGGGATGTGACTAGAAGTAGAGAGAAATTTCCCTCCAAAACTGCCCATGGAAAGCTTGTGCACCCTTGATGGACTCAGTCTGGGGGGAACTGGCAAAAGAACAAAAGGCTGACTGACACGGAAGTATTGCTTGGCGAGCATTTCCAACCTCTGCCTCATTCCCCATCTCTTGGTGATGGGGAAGAGGAGAGGGGATTACAGTGTTTTACCAAACTGGTGAAATAAACATACAACATCCTCTCACTGTCACCTAGGTTCCAGGCTCTGCAACGTTATATAAGCTCCACCTGAAGTAATGAATAGTTGTGGGTCAAATATCACAGTCCATAAAACAACTTGGAAATACTTGCACACTGAAAAGGATCAGGTTGCAGAGAACAGCAGGCCCAGAGAAACCTTTGCCGGAAGAGAATATTGCACTAAATGTACAGAGAAGCTTGCTTTTTCATGTGAGGAAACAGGATTAGAGGGATGGAGGAACTTGCTCGGAGTCACACGGTAAGTAGGTCAGAATCTGGTCTGTCTGTATCCAGGGTTATGTTCTTTACCACCACGCGAGCTTGCCCGTCGCGATTCATTCATGGAACCACTGTGTATCTCTGTTTTCCTTGAATAGTCCTTTTCACATCTGTGCCTGGTACACTTGTTAATATTGCCCACTCTGACTCTCACAAGCCGCTCAGTTTGGACAGTACTTTGGTCACTCTGTATGGACCACTGGGTCAGAGCTGCCCCAGAAGCCTGTTAAAGTGCAGGTGCCTGAGCTCCACACCAGATCTGGATGCTTCCAGAGGGTTGGCCCAAGAATTCACTGTCAGGTATTTTTAAATTGTGTTGTGAAATCACCAGGTGAGTCTCAAGCTGTCTTAAGTAGATAAATCATTCGTCTATGCTATTCTGACTTCCTCAGAGGCCCAACCTGGTCCTGAGGAGGTATTGGTACCCCCACCAGATCAGAGAGATGCTCCCAGACGAGTAATCTCCCTGAAGCCTTGGGGAATCTGAGTGGTCTCATGCCAGCCCACCTGCCAGGGCAAACCTCCTCCAGAGCCCTCTCCGCCCCACATTTTACCTCCTACATCTCCCCAAAGGTCGTGATCTCTAATTAGTCCTGACTTTGTCCTAACACCCACCACGCTAATTCAAACAACCTAGGAGCAAAAGAAGGTGCCATGGTTCTCAACTGGGGTTACCCAACTTCTAAAATAGCAGTGTAGGAAAGCTATCTACTGGGCACATCCGCCCTGCAACAGCCTCAGCAAATGAATGTCCCATCTTTGCTTATTAAAGGTCAGCAACAGGGATCCGCCTCCTTAAGAAAGTTATCTGTCATTGAAAAGAAGTTCTTGGACACACTGTATCAAAGGGAGCCCCAAATGTAATTTCTTTCTAGGAGGTAGGGGGAGAGAAAGAGAGAGAGATGTGAGAGAGGAACATTGATTGGTTGCCTTCTTGTATGCACCCCAACTGGGGATTGAACCTGCAACTTGGGTGTGTCCTGACTCGGAATGGGACCCACAACCTCTAGGTGTACAGGACGATGCTCCTACCAAGCCACACCGGTCAGGACCACATCATCCCTTAGTAACACCTCTTCAGCACGTTGACCATGCATTTCACCTGGGCTGCTTCTACGCCCACATCTTATCCTTTCATGGTGCCGGCATTGTCACTATTGCCTTTTAAAGGGGGAGAGGAGTGTGTTCATTGGTACCATTTTGTATTATGTCATTTTCACATAAATTTGTTTTCAATTTTGTATTAAAATGGGCCTATCATTTCCATTCTGTGAAGTCACATGTGAAATAACACCGTGGAATGCAATCAGCAAATTCTGAAACAAAACTAAAGGACAAAGGATGTGATTTTCCCCCCACAAGCAAATTGCAAGGGAGAAATTTTCATCAAGACAGCAGAGTAGGCAAACACTATGCTCACCTTTCCCCAGTGCATCAAAATTTACAACTAAACTGCAGAACAACCCCATTTGGAAACAGCCTGAAGACTACCTAAACAGAAGTCCCATATAATTAAGGATATTTAGAAGAAGCCACATTGATACTGGTAGGAGGTTTGCAGATGCTAAAGGGGCAGGTGCCATACTCAGCGTAGCAGTTAAGAAAGAGTGGTGGTGGGGTATCTGGGCTGCAGTGCCCCCCCCCTCTGGGAGGGAGGGGTCCCAGTGCCAGGAAGACAAATCCCCAAAACTTCTGGCTGTGAAAGCCAGCAGGGATTTTGGCTGAGTGGGAGGGCTGCTTGCTGGAGTCCCAGGTGTTCCCCTTGAGGGGCCAGTGCAGGGATGTCCTCACGGGCAGACTCATCTGCTCAGAGTTCTAGCGTTGGGGCAGGAGCTTGCAAATCCCTAGGGACACCAGGGAGGAGCTGCATTCTCTGGCTTCAGAGGAAGGGCTGGAGGCGCAGCTTTCTCCAAGACAGAAGTGTGGCCAGAAGCCACTGTTTTTTTCATTGACCCTCCCCCACCCAGCTTGCACACCTATCAATAATTCCTTTAAATGTAAATGGTTTAAGTGCTCCAATCAAAGACTAGTCTCTATCAATACACAAGTGAGTAAAGACGGTACATGTATACAATAAAATATTACTCAGTCATAAAAAAGAATGAAATTTTGCCATTGTGACAACATGGATGGACCTGGAGGATATTATGCTAAGTGACATAAGCAGAGAAAGACAAGTACCATATAATTTCACTTATACATGGAACCTAAAATCCCAAATAAATGAACAAACAAAACAGAAAGAAATTCATAGATACAGAAAGCATTTTGATGGTTGCCAGATGGGAGTGGAGTTGGGAGGAAAAAGGGAGGGGATTAAGATGTACAAACTGGCAACTATAAAAAGCCACGTGCACGTAAAGTACAGCCTAGGGCATATAGTCAATAATACTGATACTGCTGTGTGGGTCAGATGGGCACCAGTCTCAGCGGGGTGATCCCTCTGAAAGTTGTGTGTCATCACTATGCTGTACACTTGAAACAAATAATAGTGTCAACTGTTATCTTCAAAATTATTAAAACATAAATCAGCCCTGGCTGATGTGGCTCAATGGATTGAGTGCTGGCCTGCAAACCAAAGGGTCTCCGGTTCAATTCCCAGTCAGGGCACATGCCTGGGTTGCAGGCCAGGTCCCCAGCAGGGGGTGCGTAAGAGGCAACAACACAGTGATGTTTCTCTCCCTCTCTTCCTCTCACTCTAAAAAAATAAATAAAATCTTAAAAAATAAAATAAAAATAAATCAAAACACTTTTAAGTAAAAAAAAAAGAGTTATTCAACCCCCCGATTCTAAAGCATAACCTTTACCTACTCTCCATTGCTTATGTAGGGGCACTTTCTTATCACCAGGTTGTTGTTCCAGTGAAAAGAGGAAAATGATGGAAACTTTTGTCTAACCAAGCAGACTTGGGCGAAGTTGGCTGGGCTGCGGAGTCTGTTTTAAGGGTGACCGCTGCTACAGGAAAGTAGTTCACCTTGAGAATCCAGCGCCGTCGTGCAACGCCTGTCTGCTCCGGCTGCCTGGTAAATGCTGACCTCACGCAGAGGGTTACCTGGATGACTCACTTTTCCTTGGCCCTAGGACTCGGAACTGCAGAAGTTCCTAAATGCATCGGATGAACGGGATCCACAGCATGTTCCCAAATTAGTAACAATTAGTCGTGATCAGAATTTTAACTGAGAAATGTTTGTTGAGTGTGTAAGGCCCTTTAAGAGGCTAAACGAAGTCCCGAGGACCTTCACAGGGCTGTCCAAGCTCCCAAACTCGGGCAGCTCCAGGTTCTTGGTTTTTACCAAGTTTGGACTATAGACACCACAGTTCTCTGCCTCCCTCACGCTGCAGAACCCCAGCTCCTCACATCTAAGTGTGCTTTCTTGCTTTGATGTGCTGTCACCTTGTTTTCTGGTGCAGCAGGCAGCCTCCTGGTTCTCATGCCCAGCGTCCCTTCTCTTGAGTGAGTGTTGGGAACCGCCCTGCCTGGTTTCAGAAGCTGTAACCCTCATGGCTAAGGCTGAGTCAGAGACCTTGGGACCATAAGCCACTAAGGAGACAAAGCTTATCTTCCTGGCAGGGGCGTCAGTCACCTCTGTCCCCTTTTACTTCACCCTGCCTGGCCCTGGGCGGATGACCAGTTAGTCAAGGACTGGTAAGATTCCTCAAGGGAGGGATGATCTAAGAAAGGCGTGGTCATGAAGGGACCCTCAGGGAAGGACTTGGGGGGCTATAGAAAAAGGGGGTGATAGACCCTTGCCCCTCGGCTTTGACATAGCCTGAGTCCTCATTCTGTCTTCGAGAAGTCTCCTAGTCTCTTGGCTGCCTTACTTCCCCTGCCTGACTTAAGGCTTGAAACGATGCCAGAGGGCGGTGCAGCCCTGTGCTGGGAAGGGCGGGTTTCCTAGGGCGATCAGGCCTAAGAAGGAATGCATAAAATCCTGTGAAACCTGCTTTGCTAATACCCTCAATTTAAATGATAAGGGTCCTGGCAGGAAGTGAGTTCCTTCCCCAAAGTTTTATGGCCCTTTAGCTACCTGACCCTGACTCAAAATAGGCCCTCAGAGTTCTTTAAATGTTATCTACTGTTTGATCCTTACTGCCTGACAAGGATGAATGAAGACCTTCCTTGAGGTAATGCTCCCAGAAAAGCAGTAAAAGCCTGCCCAGGCAAGGGTCAGGGTGCTCTCTCTGAGTGGCCCTTTTCTCCACAGGACTTCCGTAGTCCGTGTGAATTTGTTCCTCGCATCCACAACACCGAGGACACCGCTGGTCGGAGTTCGCATCAAGTGAGGACTGTGACTCGCTGCTAACAGACTGACTGGTAAAGGGGGAGAATGTCATTTGAGATTAATTTACAAAAGACTCTGGCTTCCATCTTGCTCTCTGATGGAAGCCACCTGCCATGTTGGGGGCTGACCTAGGGAGAGGCCCACGTGCCGAGGAACTGAGGCCTTCAATCCAACAAACCACAAGGAACTGAATCCTGCCCAAAACCACCTGAGTGGTTTTGGAAAGCCCATCAAGCCTTGAGCGGACTGCAACCCCAGCCAGCATCGTGATCACAGTGTAGGAGGCCGAGCCAGAGGGCCCGGGCAGGCCAGGCCCGGAATCCGACCAACAGGGACTGCGAGACAACAGACGGCTGTTTCAAGCTGCTGCACTTGAAGGTAACTGTTTACACAGCAATAGAGAACCAGTGCACCTGGGACAAATGAGGCACCACTACGTCACCGCCTGCGCACTGTCTAGCGGTTCCCTTGGGCAAGTTACTTAACCTGCAGGGGCTTCAGCTCCTTCCCTTCACGTGGGAAGAGCCTCCCCCACCTCACGGGTCACGGTGTCTGTCCGAAGGCACCTGCTCACAGAAAACAGCTCAACGTGGACGCAACATAGAACATGTGATCAAATTTCCTTACATAAAACATTTTTAATTAGTAAAAAGAAAGGACACCTTCAAAATCAGGTAAAAACCATGTTTTTCTTTTAATTGACTACTTAATTCACATTTCCTTCTCGGCTGCTAATTTGGTGAGAAGTAGGTCCCACCTCCCAAGAACACTGCATCTGGACAGGCGGAGACAGAGCCGGCGTGAACGCAGAGCCCCAGACCAGGGCCTCTGGAAGAAGAAGAGCAGCAAAACCCAGCTTTTCCTTTGTCTAGAAAGGGACTGTGAATCGGAAGGTCCAAAGCCCCACTTTCTAAAAAAAAGAAAAACCTGGAGCTCAATGTAAAAATGGAAACCAAAATGTATGAGCAATGAAGCATCGTACCCTCCTCGTATACTCAAGGTGAAGGTGGTTTCTGAGAAATAAGTATCTGAATACCTGGCTTCTTGTGTTAGGAATGGCCCCCTTCCAGCATTTTTTAAAGAAAGATGTTTCTGTTTCTATTTCATTTCCAAACAGGTATAAAATCTACTAAAAGGAAGAAAATGAATCAGAATAAATCAGCTCACTCATAAGAGACACTCCTAGATAATGATTTTTGGTTGCTGAGAATATTCAGCATATTATTTCAAAGTGGCAAAATCTGAGGTTTTCTGAAGAAGAGAATTCAAAAGACGCAGCTACATTCACTGGTAAAATCATGTGAGACACACATACATATAACCCCATTTTTTTCAGTGTATATGTCAAGGGGCCGAGACCCCTGATCATCAAAATAAGTTACTTTTGTATTACAGTGCACAGAACAATAGAGAAAAAGACGCTTTCTTGGAGAGTGACTGAAAGGCATTTTGCTAAAGGTCCGTATCACTCTGAGGTGGAAGGCCCGGAGCCCGGTGCGGCAGCGCAGCCGTCATTAGCTTGAGCCTTCCTTTTCTTTGGTTGCGGTGACCTCAGTGGGAGCTGTCTCTTCTGAACGTTCTCCTAGCTTCTTCTTCTCCTCCTCCTCGTCCTCCTCCTCATCTTGGGGATAGAGGTCTGGGTATTTCTGCATGCATTCCTGCATGGCCCGGAACTGGTTCACACAGTCTGATCCCTTGACATCCTCCGTGCTGTAGTGGAAGCAGGAAAAGGCCGACTTGAATTGTTCCCCACAGGGGCCACTGGCCATGCCCCCAAGGCACGGGCAGTTCCAGTTAATGTCTCCATTTGGCAGGATCAATCCTGGAATAGGAAGATGGGCAAGGAAAACGTGAGAGATGCTCTCTAATGTTGAAAGAAAAGCAAAACCAAGTCCAGCTTTCACGAGCCACTTGAGAGGCGAACAGTATGAACTGCTGCCCAGCAGGCACCTGCCTGTGGACCTACCTCTTAGATCGGGCTTGGATGCCTGGAACAGCCAGCATTCCTGGCTCTGCTGGAGAGGAGCCCCCACTGGCAACTGTCTCCATGAGCAACACTGATCTATATTCTAAGCCGCCTCCCAGCGCTCTGACTGTGTCCTAAGAACTACAGGCTGGAATCCATTTAGTCCAAAGTAGAAGCTATCACTGGATGGTTAATGAGAACCTCTGTAAAGCCCAAACACCTGAAGAAGCTGAGGTATTGCCCTGGCCAGCGTGGCTCCTTTGGTTAGAGCACTGTCTCATACACCAAAATATTGGCGGTTCGATTCCTGGTCAGGGCAGATACCTAGGGTGCAGGTTCGATTCCTGGTCGAGAGCATGTATGGAAGCAACCAATCGATGTTTCTCTCTCCCCCTTCCTTTCTCTTTCTCCCTCTACCTTTCTCTCTAAAATCAATAAACATATTAAAAAAAAGCAGCAGCTGAGGTATCCATCTCCTCTTTCCAACCTCTGCTGCCTGCCTGCTCCTCAAGCCCCTCTTGCTCTGTGGCTGCCCTCAGAAGCCACACAGTGTGAACACTGGTGAAAACGAGGAGGCTGATCCTTCTGTGCTGCCGAGGAAGATGTCCAAGACACGTTTACAAGGAAAAGGCCAGTGGCATACAGAGTGGTGTGGTTCTACTCTTATAAAAACGAAAAGTTTAGAGGGAGACTAGCCACATCAACCAAAGTGCTACATTGTACATATGTGTTAGGGAGGGGCTGGGCTTTCAGATGGATTTTCATTTTGATATTATATAGGCCCCTACCTTTCGAATTTTACACTTTTTTTTTATCTTTGAACTTTGTCCACATCCACATAGTATTTCCCAGTTTTCTGAAATGCTTTTAAGATGATGGCTCATGTTCAGCTTTGTGGCAGACATGGATGGAAATATAATTCATATAGAATTCTCTTACATAAGTCGACCACAGAGACTGAGTGCACTCTTTAAGAAAGACTCTTAAGTGCCCAGTGAAATTACACGTGATGTTTCACTCCCGGGAAATATGTACATCTGGCATTCTGAGCTAGCGGCCAAAGTCCTAGGCCTGGGCTGAACCCTGTCCCTTCATTCCAGCCTAGGAAGCTTAGTGACCGACAAATCCGCTGGTGCGGTCACTCGCTAGTGAGACCGGCTGGCAGTAGAGACGGCAGCGGGGACCAGCAGGCAGTTCCCCACTGGCACCGCTGACAGCTGCAGTGCAGGTTCTCATGCATCTTTGTGTGTGGTAAATCACGTAATCCTTTCAGCAACCTTCTGCAGTGGGTATTGCTAATCCCAGTTTACAAATGAGGTTTCTCGGGTTCAGTGGGGTCCAGGCTGGGACTATAGCCAGGACCATTAGCATTCCCAGAGCCCATCTGCTCCACTTCTCACCACCTCTCCCAACTTCACAACCCATCCCAGTGCTGGAAGCATTTACAAATGCTGCCCCCTGGAGGCCCAACACAGCTAATACACCTACACAAACAGTTTCCAAAAGAAACAACATTGTAACGCTAACATTTAAAAGTAATAGTTCAGATCTGCAGGAGTCCTCCTATCACTAGCTAGCAGAGGAAGGTGAGTGAGAAAGTGGTAGTTCCTCACAGAGAACACTATGAAGGGACACTTGCACTTGAGGGACACAATGTAAAACACGATGATGGTGGCGCAAACAATTAAGCTCAGATGCAGAATGTCTTAAAACTAGTAATTTTGCAACTGAGAGTTCAGAACCTAGGTCCCAGAGCTCTGTTTAATATGCTTCTTCACTGTAATAACTCACAAGAAGGGGCTGCAAAGGCAAATACCCATGATGTCCAAGTAGATACACTGTACGTGACAGAAGCAGGTAGGAGAAAAATCAAGAGGAATGATAACGACTGGCAGGAAATGGAGGGAAAAGCACAGCCTCAAGGCAAACGCATTCAGTTTTTATAAATATACGACGGGGTAGACAAAACGAGGAATGATTTGTCCAGCAGGCCTCTGTCTCAATCCATTAAAGAAATGTGCTTAGCTAATGTGGACTTAAAGACAGGCAAAGGACTAGAATTTCCATGTGATTTACTTTTCTTTTAAGAATGCTGATTCCAGATCACTCCTGTAGCTGTCCTTCTAAGGAATCCAACACTTTGTACAATGTCTGCATTTTCCTCTGTCCTCCAAAGGGTGCTACACATGCCTTTTGAGCTTTATTTTAATCCCTGCGAGCAGTAGACAGTGTCCTACTTAAGAATATACACTTTAGCCCTGGCTGGTGTGACTCAGTGGAATGAGCACCGGCCTGTGAACCAGGTCACTGGTTTGATTCCCAACAGGGCACACACCTGGCTTGTGGGCCAGGTCTCCAGCTTGCAAGAGGCAGCTGATCAAATGTATCTCTTGCACATCAACGTTTCCCTTCCTTCCCATCTAAAACAATAAATAAAATATTTAAAAAAAAGAATATACACTTTAGTTAGCATTTGAAGAATTTCAACCAGGAGCCCATATTCTCTACAGGTGTTTCAACCACATCAATCACCAATGAGCACCAGAAGGCTTGTTAGTTATTATCATGGATGTCAGAAAAGGCTTCAGATTATTGGTGAAGGCAGTACTGTTTACAACATATGGACTATTTATGAACACTGCATACATGCAGCCACCTTGCACAGGCCGGGCTACGTCCTAGGAGTCCAATAGTCCAAAGCCTTTGCAGTGGTGCCCTAAGCCCAGGTGACTGTTAACTGACTTGTGTGGAACAGTTCTGGCTAGGTTAGCTGAATCCTGCTGCTAGAAGACTGTCCCTCTATCTCAAGTGAGTGCTTTTTCTGCAAGGTGCCTGCTGGAGAACTACAAGGAGAAAGCACCTCACAGAACGAGGTGTGTGGCTCTTAGGTGCCTGCTTACTGACAGTCTGCAGATGTGGCAGAATTACATCCCGTAACTTGACTGAACTGAGGAACCCTATTCCCTTATCGGGAACTGCTCAAATCCACTGACACCCTCCTCTAGAGCTTAATCACTGGGAAGCATCCAACCAGCAGCTTAAGCCAATGCAAACACTCAGAAGAAAAAGAGGCAGAAGACTTCAGTAAGGAGAACCTCTTAGGTTCTAGCCACATGGCCAGGGAATTATATCAGAATGAGGGCCCCAAAACAGCCCCTTACACCTCTGAGGGAGACAAACTCACTATCCTGAAAGATGGTCCATGGCTGAGATGCATAACTGAAAACCCAGCCTCGTCTAGGACAAAATGGGGAAAAAAATGTGAACGCTGAACTTTCCCCCCAGTTCATGTCTGTGGGTCCCTGGGAGGCCCCGTGTCACTTACCATGCTCCTCATAAGGATCATTGGGATCGTCAGCCACCAACTCGGCACTGCTTGGAGTTTCATGGTCTTCTTTGGTCACAAATATGATTCGATCCTTCCCTAGTGTTTAGAGGGCAGAGGAAGACACCTTTCATTCAAAAGCAGTGAATCAGCCCTAAAACCAAAACGGTAAGACAAACCAAGTTTGAAGACTGTCCCAAGTGAAATCCCAAAGTGAGGTGACCATCCAACTGCCCTCTCTGGGCTGAACCCCTGACTCTGCATGATGCACGGTTTAGCAGCCACTCTCCCTGAGTGCCTGTGGCTGGAACGAAAACTCCGCCGAGGTCTTGGGTGAGCAGCATGACAGCACACTCTGTCCACTGTATGTACCCTCCGCATGGGAGAGGAGATGCCCAGCCCTACCAAATGCAGCTGCTTTTAGTCCCCAAATTGCTGACATTCCAGTGGTGCAACGAGTCTGTCTTCCTTCCATCAAGAAAGGAGCAGTCCTTTTCAGAGACCTCAGAGGGCAGGTGCGATCTCCAAGCTTACTCTCTGCCGTGCTCCAGACAGCCAGTGTGTTTCAGAGGTGATTCCACACGTTTGGTGCCCTGGGTTTTGTGGCTGCCGCCCAGGGTACACCCCTTAATTGCCTGGCTCTGGTGGCTGAGGATGCTTGTATTCTGGTGTCCCACAGGGCTGTGGCAAGCAAAGAGATGGTTCCTGGGAGGCAGCCATCCCTCAGAACTGCACTGACAGTGGACTAGGGTAATCATCTCCTGCCCCAGAGTCTTTCTGTTAAGGAGGTCTTTGCTTGTCTAGATTTTGGCATGAGGGGCAGACTTCAGGTCTGGCAGACATCTAGTGGCTTATGGAACTGCTCTCCAGAAATGTAGGCTATGGAGGCCAAACTGGTGTTCTCCCTCTGCCATACTCCAGCTTTCTGGTGCCACCTAGAAAAGAGTTTATACACTTGTCTGCAGTCCTGATTTTTGTGACTGTCACCCAAGGGACACCTCCAGATTGCCTGGTTTTGGTGTCCAGTGGGACATATGCTTGTAGTCCCACAAGACTGTAGAGATTTGCAAACTTTTAAAAGTTCATGCCTGAGCCCTGGCTGGTGTGGCTCAATGGATTGAGTGCCAGCCTAAGAACCAAAGGGTCACCGGTTTCATTCCCAGTCAGGGCACACGCCTGGGCTGCGGGCCAGATCCCCAGTAGGGGTCAAGTGAGAGGCAACCACACACTGATGTTACCCTCTATTCCTCCCTTCCCATCTCTAAAATGAATAAATAAAACTTAAAAAAATAAAACATAAAGTTGATGCCTAAGTATCTAGCTTTCAGCAAGCCTGAATTTAGGTGCTGAGATTTTCCCTTTTCAGACACCACCAGTTCTGGCACATCTTCCACTACTCGGAGCTATTACAAATACAACAGGCTGCTTGGCCAAGTCCGAAGACTGAGACAACCAAGAGCTGGGGCAGGGATGAACGACAAGTTTCACCTCCCATGTGAGGCCACTTCTTCAAGACTTACGTTGTTTCATCTAATGCAGAGAAACCTACAAAGAGAGTCAAGCAGTATAAAGAAACAAAGAAATGTGTTTCAAAAACAAAGAAATAAACAGCTAAAACTCAGGAAAAAACAAAGAACAAAACCAAAATAAACTTCCTTAACCTGGGGAAGGAAATAGATATCCAGATCCAGGATGTGCAGAGAGGTCCAAATAAGAGGAACCCAAAGATACCTACACCAAGTTGAATTAAAATTAAAACGCCACAAGTTAAAGATTAGGAGAGAATATAAAAAGTAGTAAGAAAAAAACTTCTTAAGTACAAGGGAAGCCCCATAAGACAACCAGATTTTTTCACAAACTGTGTAGGTTGGAAGGGAGTGGAATGATACATTCAAAGTACTAAAAGAAAATAACTTATGACCAAAAATACTATAACCAGCAAAGTTATCATTCAGAAATAAATGAGAGCCCTGACTGGTGTGGTTCAGTATGTTGGGCATCATCCTGAAAACCGAGGAGTCCCTAGTTTGATTCCTCGTCAGGGTACATGCCTGGGTTGTGGGCCAGGTCCCTGGTCGGGGGTGTGCGAGAGGCAGCTGATTGATGTTTCTCTTGCATATTGATGTTTCTCTCCCTCTCTTTCTTCCTCCCTTCCCCTCTCTCAGAAGTTAAATGAATAAAATCTTTAAAAAAAAAAAAAAAAAAGACAGAGAAAGAGTTTTCCACACAAGCAAAAGCTAAAGGAGTTTGTTACCACTAAACTGACCTTATGAAAAATGTTAAAGGGACGTCTATAAGTTGAGGGAAAAAAGGGTGCAAATTAATAACAAGAACACATATGAAAGAACAAATTTCACTGGGAAGGGGAATATATAGCAAATGTAGTAGACTTAACACTTACAAAAGCAAGTAGTTTAAAGACAAAAGTAGAAAAACTACAATTACAATAATTACAGGATACACAACATAAAAAAATGTAAAATGTGACATTAAAAACAAAATGTAGGGGAGGGAGAATAATAATGTTGAGCTTTACAATGAGATCAAACTTTGTAAGTTGTTATCAAGTTAAAAATAGCTTTACATACAATATACGTAAGTTGTTACATGTATGCCTCATGGTTACCGTGAAGCAAAAACCTGTTGCAAATACACACAAGATAAAGGGAAAGGAATATAAGCAAATTGCTAAAGAAACTCATCAAACCATGAGAGCAAGAGAAAAAAGAGAAACCACAAAACTGTCAGAAAACAATTAACAAAATGCAATAAGCACAAACCTATCAATAATTATTTATGCACCTAACATAGGAGCACCTAAATATAAAAAGCAAGTATTAAGAGACCTAAAGGGAGAAACAGCAATCCAGTAACAGTAGGTGACTTTAATACCCCACTTACATCAATAAACAAATCATCCAGACAGAAATGCATTAAGGAAACATTGGCCTTAAACAACATGTTAGATCAGATGGACTTAAAAGACATTTACAGAACATTCTATCCAAAACAACAGAATACACATTCTTCTCAAGTGCATATGAACAGTTTCCAAGATAGATCATATGTTAGGCCACAAATCAAGTCTTAAGAAATTTAAGGAGTTCTGGCCAAGATGGAGGTGTAGGTAGATACACTTTGCCTTCTCACAAAACCAAAAGAAGGAAACAACCAATCTAAAAACAAAGAACCAGAACTGCCAGAAAATTCAAGTGTATGAAAGTCCGACAACCAAGGAGTTTAAGAAGAAATATTCATCCAGACTGGTAGGAGGGGCAGAGATGGGCAGCCAGGTGGAGAGGACACAAGGCTTCAGTGGTGGCTGGTGGACCAGTTGGGTGAGGTGGCACCTACAGACTGGATGGTCCCACATTTGTGTGCGGATAAGCCGGGAGGAGCAAGTGGGTAGTGAGACAGACCATGCAACCCAGGATTCCAGCACTGGCAAGATAAGGCCTCAGAACCTCTGACTGTAAAAACCTGTGGAGGTTGTGGCGGTGGGAGAAACTGCCAGTCTCTTGAAAATGGGATGAGAGCTGTGCAATTGGCATTGTTTCCTTTCTGACCCCTCCCCACATACAATGCCACAACCCAGGATTGTGGGTTGCCCTGCCCTGGTGAATACCTAAGGCTGTGCCCCTTACAACATAACAGGCATGCCAAGACAAACAAATATGGCCCAAATGAAAGAATAGATCAAAACTCCAAAAAAAGGACTAAGCAACAAGGAGATGGCCAACCTATCAGATGTAGAGTTCGGAACTCTGGTAACCAGGATGCTCACAGAACTGACTGAGTATAGACGCCAAATAAAGGAAGAAGTGAAGGCTATAGAAAGTGAAATAAAGAAAAACCCACAGGGAACCATCAGTGAAAGGAAGGAAACTGGGACTCAAATCAACGATTTGGAACAAAAGGAAGAAATAAACATTCCACCAGAACAAAATGAAGAAACAAGAATTCAAAAAAAATGAGGAGAGGCTTAGGAACCTCTGGGACAACTTTAAATATTCCAACATCCAAATCAGAAGGGGTGCCAGAAGGAGAAGAGGAAGAATAATAAATTGAAAATTTGTTTGAAAAAATAATTTAAAAAACCCTTCCCCAATCTGGTGAAGGCAATAGACATACAAGTCCAGGAAGCTCAGAGTCCCAAACAAGTTGGACCCAAAGGGGAACATGCCAAGGCACATAATAATTAAATTACTCAAGACTAAAGATAAGGAGAGAATCTTAAAAGCAGCAAGAGAAAAGGAGACAGTTACCTACAAAGGAGTTCCCATAAGGCTATGAGCTGATTTCTCAAAAGAAACCTTACAGGCAAGAAGGGGTTGGAAAGAAGTATTCAAAGTTGTAAAAAGGAAGAACCTACAATCTAGATTACTCTAACCAGCAATGCTATCATTTAGAATGGAAGGGCAGATAAAGTGCTTACCACATAAAGTCAAGTTAAAGGAGTTCACCATCTCTAAGCCCTTATATGAAATGTTAAAGAGACTTAATCTAAGAAAAAGAAGATCAAAACTATAAACAGTAAAATCAACAAATACAACTATCAACAACTGAACCTAAAAAAGACAAAAACAAACTAAGCAAAAACTAGAACAGGAACAGAATCACAGAAATGAAGATCACGTGGAGGGTTACCAGTGGGGAGGGGGAGGGAGGAGAATGGGGGGAAAAGTACAGGGAATAAGAAGCATAACCAATAGGTGCAAAATAGACAGGTGGAAGTTAAGAGTGGTATAGGATATGGAGAAGCCAAAGACCTTGTATGTACAACCTATGGACATGAACTAAGTGGGGGGAATGCTGGAGGGAATGGGGGTACTGGGCAGAGGGGAATAAAAGGGAGAAAAAAAGAATGGGACAACTGTAATAGCATAATCAATAAAATATACCTGAAAAAGTCTTAATAAATTAGGAGAATTGAAATCATATCAAGCATCTTTTCTGACTACAACAGTATGAAATCAGAAATTAATGACACAATGAAAATGAAAAATTCACAAATGTGTAGAGATTAAACAATATGCTATTGAACAACAGATGATTCAAAGAAATCAAAAGAAATAAAAAACACCTTGAGAAATAAAAATGGAAATTTAAATATCAAAATTTAGGGGATGCAGCAAAAGCAGTTCTAAGAGAAAAGTTCACAGCAGTAAATGCCTACCTCAAGAAACTAAAAAAGTCTCAATAAATAAGCTAACTTTACAACTCAAGGAACTAGGGAAAGAATGAAACCCAAAGATAGTAGAAGAAAGGAAATAACAAAGATTAGAGCAGAAGTAAATAAAATAGAGACTACAAAGACAACACAAAAAAGCAATGAAACTAAGAACTGGTTCTTTAAAAAAAATAGAGCTGATGAACATTTAGCTAGAATCACCCAGAAAAAAAGAGAGGACACAAATACAATCAGAAATGAAAGAGGGGATGTTATACCTGGTATGATGGAAATACAAAGGGCCATAAGACATTACTATAAACAAGTATACACCAACAAATTGGATGACCTGTAAGACATGAATAAATTCCTGGAAACTGACAACCTTCCAAGACTAAATCATGATGAAAGAGAAAATCTGAACAGACCAATTACTATATCAACATCATTAAATGAATCAGTTATCAAAAACCTACCAAAAAGCGAAAGTCCAGGACCAGACAGCTTCACTGGTAAATTCTACAAAACATTCAAAGAAGAAAAATTGGAAGAGGAGGGAACTCTTCCAAACTTATTTTATGAGGCCAGCATTACCCCGATACCAAAACCAGACAAGGTTGCCATGAGAAAAGAAAATTGCAGGCAGCATCCCTGATGAACATAGATGTAAAATTCCTCAGCAAAATATTAGTAAACCAAATTCAACAGTATATTAAAAGGGCCACACACCATGATCAAATGAAATGCATTCCAGGGGTGCGAGGGTGGTCCAACACCTGCAAATCAGTCAGCGTGATTCACCACATCAACACACCGAAGAATAAAAATCACGTGATTGTCTCGATTGATGCAGAAAAAGCATCTGACAAAATTCAACACCCATTTATGCTAAAAACTCTTAACAATCAGATATAGAGGGAGCATATCTCAACACAGTAAAGGCCATATTTGGCAAGCCCACAGCAATCATATTCAACGGTGAAGCTGAAAAGTGTCCCCCTAAGATCAGAAACAATACAAAGATACTCACTCTTGCCACTTTTATTTGGCACAGTATTGTAGCCAGAGCAGTTAGGCAAGAAAAAGAAATAAAAGGCGACCAAATTGAAAAGAAAAAAAAACTGTCTCTATTTGCAGCTGACATATTATAATATAGAAAACCCTCAACACTCCATCAAAAAGTTGTTAGATCTAATAAATACAGTCAAGTTGCAGGATACAAAATCAATACACAAAATCTGTTGAGTTTCCATAAAGTAATAATTATTAGAGAAATTAAGAAAACAATCCCATTTACAATTGTATCAAAAAGAATAAAATACCTAGGAATAAATTTAACCAAGGAGGTAAAAGCCCTGTATATTAAAAACTATAAGACATTACTGACAGAAATTGAAGATACAAATAAATGGAAAGGCATTCCATGCCCATAGATTAGAAGACTATTGTTAAAATGTCCATACTTACCAAGGAAATCTACTGATTCAGGGGAATCCCTATCAAAATTCCAATGGCATTTTTCACAGAAATAGAACAACATGTATGGAACCATGAAAAACCCTGAATGACCAAAGCTACTAGAGAAAGAAGAACAAAGCCAAAGGCATCTTGCTCCAATTTTAAACTATATTAAGAACGGTAAAATAATTAAAACAGTATGGCATGGGCATAAAATCAGACACATGAATCAGTGGAACAGAACAGAGTCCAGAAGGAAAGCCAGGCATACACGGTTGACAAAGTTACAACAAAGGAATCAAGAATACCGCGGCCAGGGTGGAGACGTAGGTAGACACACTGTGCCTCCTTGCCCAACCAAAATAAGGACAACAACAATTTAAAAACAAAAAAAAAAAAAAACAACCAGAACTGACAGAACATAGAACTGTATGGAAGTCTGACAACCGAGCAGTTAAAGTAGACACATTCATCCAGACCAGTAGGAGGGGCGGAGATGGGGAGCCGGGACAGAGAGGGCTCCTGGCAGGGTGCGCAAGGCGGCAGTGGGCAGACCCAGCGAGGCGGAGGATTGTAGAGGGGCCTGTTGGGTCCCATATTCGCATGCAGATAAACCTGGCAAAGACTGCGGAAGCCAGGGTTCCAGTGCGGGGAAATAAAGCCTCAAAACAGGACTGAAAACACCTGTGGGGGCTGAGGTGCCGGGAGAGACTCCCAGCCTCACAGGAGAGTTCGCTGGAGGAACCCACAGGGTCCTGGAGCATACACAAACCCACCCACCTGGGAACCAGCACCAAAAGGGCCCAATTTGCTTGTGGGAGGCAGGGGAAGTGACTGAAATCCAGCAGAGAAGGGAGCAAGCGCCATTGTTCCCTCTTGGACCCCTCCCCACATACAGTGTCACAACACAGCGACTGGGTTGACCCACCCCGGTGAACACCTAAGGCTCCATCCCTCATACCTAACAGGTGCGTCAAGACAAAAAAAATGGCCCAAACGGAAGAACAGATCAAAGCACCAGAAAAAATATAACTAAGCAACCAAGAGATAACCAACCTATCAGATGCACAGTTCAAAACACTGGCAATCAGGATGCTCACAGAATTGGTTGAATTTAGTTGCAAATTAGATGAAAAAATGAAGGCTATGCTAAGTGAAATAAAGGAAAATGTACAGGGGATCAATAGTGATGGGAAGGAAACTGGGACTCAAATCAATGGAGTGGAACAGAAGGAAGAAAGAAACAACCAAACAGAAAAGAATGAAGAAACAAGAATTCAAAAAAAATGAGAGGCTTAGGAACCTCCAAGACATCTTGAAATGTTCCAAAATCTGAACTATAGGGGTACCAGAAGGAGAAGAGGAAGAGCAATAAGTGGAAAAGTTATTTGAACAAATAATAAAGGAGAACTTCCCCATTCTGGCTAAGGAAATAGACTTCCAGAAAGTCCAGGAAGCTCAGAGAATCTCAAAGACGTTCGATCCAAGGAGGAGCCACATCATAATTACATTACCCAAGATAAAAGATAAGGAGAGAATCTTAAAAGCAGCAAGAGATAAGGAGACAGTTACCTACAAAGGAGTTCCCACAGACTGTCAGCTGATTTCTCAAAAGAGACCTTGTGGGCAAGAAAGGGCTGGAAGGAAGTATTCCAAGTCATGAAAGGCAAGGACCTACATTCCAGATTGCTGTATCCAGCAAAGCTTTCATTTAGAATGGAAGGGCAGATAAACTGCTTCTCAGATAAGGTCAAGTTAAAGGAGTTCATCATCACCAAGCCCTTATTGTATGAAACGTTAAAGGGACTTATCTAGGAAAAAGAAGATAAAAAACAAGCACAGTAAAATGACAGTAAACTCACAATAATTAACAACTACACCTAAAACAAAAACAAAAACTATGCAAACAACTAGAACAGGAACAGAACCACAGAAATGGAGATCACATGGAGGGTTAGCAACAGGGGAGAGGGAGGAGGAGAGAGGGGGAAAAGGTACAGACAATAAGTAGCAATGAAGGTAGATAGAAAATAGGGGGAGGGCAAGAATAGTATGGGAAATGTAGAAGCTAAAGAACTTATGACACATGGACATGAACTAAAGTGGGGGAATGTGGGTGGGAGAGGGTGTGCAGGGTGGGGGGGAATGAAGGGAGAGGTAATGGGACAACTGTAATAGCATAATCGATAAAATATATTAAAAAAAATAAAAAAATTAAAGAAAAAAGAATACCGATACAATGGGGAACGAACAACCTCTTCAACCAATGCTGTTGGGGGGACTGGACAGCCACATGCAAAAGAATGAAACTGGATCACTGCCTTACAACACGCACAAAATTAAGCCAAAATGAATTAAGGACTTGCACATAAGATCTGAAATTACAAAACTGTAAAAGAAAACAGGCAGTAAGCTCCTTAACATAGGTCTTGGCAATGATTTTTAAAGTTGGACACCACAAGCAAAAGCAAATGTAAACATGTGGGACTACATCAAACTAAAAAGCTTCTGCCCTGAAAAATAAAACATCAACAAAATGAAGGGCAACCTGCAGAATGGGAGAAAATATTTGCAAATCATGTATCTGACAAGTGGCTAATATGCAAAATATGTCCATGTGATATAATGGCATATATCACAAATGGCATAAATGGCACAATGGCATAAAAATGTCTGATAAAAAATGGGGAGATCTAAATATACATTTTTCCGAAGAAGACATACAGATGGCCAACTAGTATATGAAAAGATATTCTACATCATTAATCATCAGGGAAATGCAATCAAAAGCACAATGAGATATCAACCTCACACCTGGTAGAATGGCTATTGGTAAAGAGACTAGAAATAACAGGTGTCAATGAGGATATGAAGATAAGGGACCCTCGTGCACCGTTGGTGGGAATATAAACTGGTACAGCCACTACTGAAAACAGTACAGCGATGCCCTGGCTGGTGTGGCTCAGTTGTTTGGAGCACAGTCCTGTAAACTTAAAGGTCAAGGGTTCAATTCTTGGTCAGGGCCTGTAGGGAGAGGCAACCAATTAATGTTTCTGTCTCACAGTGATGTTTCTCTCCCTCTCTCTCCCCTTTCCTTCCCCTCTCTCTAAAATCAATAAGCATGTCCTCTGGTGAGGATTAAAAAAAAAAACAGCATGGAGGTTTCTCAAAAAATTAAAATAGAACTATCCTATGATCTAGCAATTCCACTTCTGGGTCATTTATTCATGGAAAACAAAAACACTACTCGAAAAGATATATGCTATGTTTATTGTACTGTTTACAATAGCAAAGGTATGGAAATAACCTAAGTATCTGTGGTTGATGAATGAATAAAGAAATTGTAGTGTATATACAATGGAATATTATTCACCCATAAAAATTAAACCTTGTCATTTGCAACGACATGGATGGGCCTTGAAGGTATATGCTAACTGAGATAAGGTGGAGAAAGACAAATGTTGTATGATCTCTCTTATATGTGGAATCCAAAACAAAACAAAACAAAAGCTTACAGATATAGAGAACAGATTTGTTGTTGCCAGGAGGAGATGGGGGTGAAAGAAGTAAAGTGTTTTTTTGTGTGTGTGTTTGTTTTAATTGAATTTAATTAAAAAAAAAAAAAAAAGATGACTTGCTTCTAGCTCCCTGGGGATTCACCTACAGGGTTCAAAACACACAGAAGCCTGAGCAGGAATGAGCGCTGTGCGAGGGGAGAAGTGCACGGCGCTGTGAGTGCGGCCAGCAGCCCGCTGCAGCCGCTCAGCTGACGCAGCCACTTCGTGTGTCCAAGAAGCTACCCTGCGGGAAAACATCCCAGTCACCTGCCTCTGAAAGGCAGGTGGTCTGACAGTGCCCCAGGTCAAGACTCCCTCTAGGCATCTTGGGCTCCTAATCGTGGCTGGGAGAAGGAAGGGATCAAGATGGTGGGGGACAGACACTGTAGAAGTTCTCCAGAGTCCATGAGGGCTGGGGGCGATTTCACAACAAGTGGGCCTGGGGGAGGAGGGGTTATTTCACCAAAGTGCTGGTGTCGTTAACTTCTGCAGCTTCTTATTTTTAAAACAATAGGCTGGGCAGCAGGGTCAGGACAGATGTCCTCCAAAGACCAGCATCAGGAAGGCAGTGCAGCCAGGGCAAGCACCCACAGCCCCATGTACCTGGCTGCCAGAGGGTCCGGGACGCCCAGGAAAGCAAGGTGGTGGGAGCCAAATGCATTTTATATGAGGAGGTTCTCCTCATGGGAGGCAGGGAAAACGGAATCAGCACTGAATGAACCAGGATGGGCGTATTCCACGGCTCGCTTCATCTAACCTTACAGTGATCTTATAAACTTTTATCACCCTCACACCCTCATTTACACAGCATAAAAAGCAAGGCCCAGAGTGGTGACTCAAAATCAGCCCACTGTTAATGTGAGCGGGCACCTCGCCCACTGGACTCCCTCCTGGATTCTCACCTACACCTTCGCTTCCTAAACTTTGGGGCCATCAGCTCACTGCACAGCAGGTATCTGTGTGATATTCCCACTGTGGGTGGGAGCACCTTCTCCTCGACACCACACATACTGCAGGGTCATCAGTGTCCCCTGCAGTCCCTGGAGGGCTTGCCCTCTCTGGGTCCTGTGTCAGCTAGCTCCTGCCACCTGGTCACTGCTCTCACAGGAGACAGCAGGAGACCTATTTTCAGGTGGTGAGCCTGAGGCTCTGGAAAGAGGCAGGCTCACACAGGGCTGGAATTTGAACCCAGCTCCGGGACTGCAAAGGCCATCTGCGGAGATCTTCCCCAAACCCCCACACTGCCCCCACCACATACACACACACATAAAAATAATAACGACGGCTTGACACAGAGTACTTAGCATGACTAGGACACCATCGTGTGCTTTGGGCAGGAATAAATGGTCCGTATAATACATACTGACCCAATCCCTGACCAAGCAGCTTAGAATTGAGTCAATGAATGTTTGCTGAGTGCATCAACAGAAGGTTTCTTCTAAGCTACTGGTACCTACCTCGTGAAGGGAAAGACACATTCTACAGCTCTACTCACCACCCTCTCTGACCCAGGAGATTTGGGATGATGGGGCTCTCATCTAGAGGGGGCTGGGAGATGCCTGGTATTTAAGGCTTCTCCAGGCACCATCCAAATGTGCCCTTGGACAGGGCCTTAGTCAGTGGCCTGGAGTGAAGGAGCTGCTGGGGGAGCAGAGGCTAGGCCTGCAGAAGTGTGGCTGAGAGCTGCTAGTGTTTTCTCTTATTATTTCATACCCCACCCCTTGTGTTTAAGATAGCTCAGTCACAGGTACGGCTAAGGGAAACGAAGGGAAAAATGCTGGGCCCATGCTTGGGCTGCTGCATTGAAGGAAGCAGCTTGGGGAAAGCATGGGGGTGACAGCAAAAAACAGAATGATGCCTCCAGTGAAAAGGACAGTTGAGGGGCAGAGAGAAGTCACCTTGGTGCTTCATGCTCTTTCCACACTGGGCAACGGCAATGACAGGTGCCCATCAGTGTGCACAGGGACCAGACCTCCAGCCCATCTGAGCCCGGAGCTGGTCTCTGCCCCCAGGCAGCACATTTTACCTCAGGGAAGGCTGCTTTCCCCATGTGGTCTGGGCAAGGATTTGGGCCAGGCAGCCAGGGCACATCGGAGTAACCAGTGACCTTGGTGATCCTGGTCAGTTTCAGAGAACTCGAAAGCAACCTGCAAAAATGCTAACAGAGTAAACCGACAGGGAAGTTCTCAGCTCAGCTCTGACAGTTGGGTTTACCAAGATCTCAGCTAGGCCAGGCCAGTGATGAGGCCCAAAGGACTGGCCTCACCCCAAAATTAAATCAAGCTCTCTGGCATGTTCACATTGCTCCCTGGCTTCACAGGTAGCTGTGATACACAGCCAGGTATGGGACTCACAAGCCTGGCACAATCCCACCTAGGATGTTCCAGGTCCCTCCCAGAGCTGAGTCCTCTCAAGTACCTTCCTGGACATCCCTCTTAGAGAGGTTATACTTGATGGACAATGTGATATTGTGATTTATAATAAGAAATATACATATTCCCACACCTTTGCTTCCTGGAATATTTAAAAGTGAAGACAAGGCCCTGACTGCTGTGGTTCTGTTGGTTGGGTAATGTTCCCCAAAGCAAAAGGTCACCGGTTCGGTTCCTGCTCAGGGCAAGTGCCTAGGTTGTGGGTTCGGTCCTTGGTTGGGGGCATGTATGAGAGGCAACCAATTGATATTTCTTTCTGACATTGATGTCTCCCCCCCTCTCTCCCCTTCTCTCAAATAAATAAAAAAAGTGAATAGAAAGACCATGCTTGTCTACACTTAACAGACCTAACTGTGAAGGAAAGAACTAGTCCTAAGAATGCCAGCCAGTGGGGTAATCAGGCGCCTCCTTCAGGTCTCAGAAAGACAGGTCCCCCACCAGCTCAGCCTGCCTACTGTGGTAAACAAAGAAAGTGAAACACATTTCTGCTCTGTCCTGAAATCCTGCTCAAACGGCTCCAATGACAAGGATAAAATGACCAAGAAAAGAGACACTCAGAGGCTAGAGGTGTCAATCAAGTTTTAGAGGAGGAAAGGCTGACAGGAGAGTGCCCTCTCACAAGACGAATGGACAGTGCTGAACCCAAAGCACTCAAGGAGGGGAAGTCAACTAGATTAGTCCCACCCCAGGACCCCGCTAAGGATGGGAATCCAAGGCGCCAGGGGCCTCTCAGAAAGACTCTGGAGTGGGGCTGAGGACAGAAGGACTGACTGAGCAGCGGGATACCAAGACACCCCCAACTCTGACGTTTTACTCTCTGTACAGCCATCCTCTTCCCCTGTCTTCTCTCACACCGTCATCCTCAAATCAGGTTGGCTCCAGCTTCAAATGCGTCTAGAGGATCTGCATCCCTCACACGACCCTACCGTCCACTGTTTGCTCCCACCGTTCCCGCGCCTTCACACACCTACTTGAACAGGCCGAGCACACGCCTCGCTCCAGGCCTCTGCACAGGCTGTTCTCTCCTCCAGCAGCACTCCCCTCAGATGCCTTCATACCACCTGCTTGGGTGCCTCCTTCCTGGACCGCTCGGCGTCTCCCTCACCCTGCTTTATTTTTCTCCAAAGCACTTCTCACCTAACATATTATGTATTTATTTACCGCTCATCTCCCTCACTGAAATGTCAGCTCTTTAGGGACAGGGGTTTGCCTTTTTCATTCACTGCAGTATCTCCAGAGCCTGGAACAGTGCCCAGAACACAGTGGGTAATCAACATCTGTTGAACAAGTGAGTGGAGAAACCGAACTCTGGATGAGGCCATACACAGCAGAGGGGCAGGAAGAGGGAATGATTATCACCATTAAGCGTGTTCGAGAACACTATTGGATGGGTGGCCTCATTTTTTTCCCAGAAAGGGGAACATGAACGTGCATGGGATTATTACTCCTCAGAATCTCTGAGCACATCCAACCCAGGAGGGTCCACCATGCCATGAGGGCAGATTTTGCCACCTATGCTCACTAATAATATGCGCGGTGGATGGCATGTCAGAGGTGCTCCATAAATGTTTGTTGACTGAATAGGAGAGAGCAGGCTCAGCATCAGAAAAGGAAGAAACTAAAGGCACAACAGTGAAGTGCTGACACGCGGAAGCGTGGGTAGCCCAAGGCCGGGGAGCAAGGCTGAGCCATGCTGTGGAATGCCTTAAATGCAGAGCGGAGGCCTTTAGCCTGAGCCTGGGTGGTGGGTGGACCCCTGAGGTAAATTTGCACAGGAAAGTGATTCAATCAGAACAGAGTTTAGGTATGTGTATGAGTTTAGTCGACAAAGATTTGAGCGCCCGTTAGACCAGGCTGTAGGCTAGATCCTGGGAATATGGCTCATCTAGTTCTCTTAGCTCAGCGGGAGCAGACAGACAAGAAATATGGTGACAAAAATAAACCAGGTGGCCTTGGCTGGGTAGCTCAGTTGGTTACAGCATCGTCCTGATACCCCAAGGTTGTGGGTTTGATCTCCAGTCAGGGCTCATTCAAGAAGCAACCAATGTGAAGGAACAATGGAATTAGGAATGACGCAAAGGATGTATCATGATTTTTTAAATCTTACTAAGATTTTTTTTTTTAGATTTTATTTATTTATCTTTAGAGGGAAAGGGAAGGAGAGAGGGAGAGAAATATCAATGTATGGTTGCTTCCTGTGCATTCCCTACTGGGAACTGGCCTGCAACCCAGGCATGTGCCCTGACTGGGAATCGAACTGAGATCTCTTGGTTCACAGGCCCGCGCTCAATCCACTAAGCTACACCAGCCAGGGCCTTACTAAGATTTTTATCTTAAACTTGAAAATGCCTGAAATACTTTTATTTTCCAAGTCCAATAAACACCATATTCCGATAACTACAAATAGCAAGTTAAAACAAAGAAGCGACCAATGAATGCATAAACAAGTGGAACAACAAATTGATGTTTCTCCCTCTTTCTCTCAAATCAATAAATTAAACTTAAAAAAACCAAGGCAATGCCAGAAAATTTAGGATATGAAAGACACCAAAGGAGAGGAAGACCTCTCTGAGGTGACATGCGAGCCGAATCTTCTCGGACGAGGGGCCAGCCATGGGAAAAGCTGAAGGAGGCACCAGGCAAAGGGAAGAGCCAAAGGCCAGTGTGGCTGAGCAATGACAGAGGGGTTAGAGGTCAGGCTGGAGCCAGATCAAGCAGGAGCTGGATTATTATATAAGCCCTTCTTACATGGCAAGGAGTTTGTGATCATTTTTCTAAGTCCCATGAGAAACAAAAACAATTGGGTAGAAAAACAAAAAGTTGGGGACTTAGGGGACAGTGGGTATGGATAAGATAAAAACTAGGGAAGGTCTGAAAGTGAGCACTTTCAATTCTCATCCTTAAACTGAGAAAGATCTTTGAACCAGGAAAAGATAAAGATCCATGCTCTGGTGGAAGACAGGGCCTGCTTCTCCTTCCCAGAGAACACGTGGCACCTAGAAATCCTCAAGGGCAAGGAGGGAGTCTTATTTATCTGCACAGCCTCATTATACCCAAAAGGCTCCAATTTACTTGCTAAATGACAAAGTAAATTAGAGGCTCAGAGAAAGAAAATTAAAAACAAGAGACCTACTGACTGACAAAGTGCAGAGGGCTGAAGACTTTTGTTCACAGAACAATTAAGTATTAATCAACATAAACAGTACTCATTAGCAACTAATTAAGTATTGTGGCTTTATGACCCAGTAAAGAAAGAGAAAATCTTGAAAGCAAGATTGGGTGGAGGGAAAAGCTTAGCATTCTAGAATAAGCTGTTTCCCTAACTTGATGTATGACTTTAGGTTGGTCATCTTCTCTGGGCTTCAGATTGCCTGAATTAAATTCAGGGAGCTGGATTATTCAGCCAAGAATTTCTCAGGTAGCTTCTCAACAGTCCACTATCCCTGTCACCTGGGACACAGAAAGTTCTTCAAGAATATCTGCTGAATGAATTAAGACCATATACTTTTAACTTCTCATTTTACAAGTTTGGAAACTGAGGCCTGGAAGCTTCTGAACGAACCGAGCCCACCTCTGTGTGTGTGTGTGTGTGGCGGGGGGCGGTGTCTTCCCAAAGAGGGCTGCTCCCTGCAATCCACTGGGCACCAGATTGGATAGTGCAGTTCTGGAACCAGACTGCAAGGGCTCAAACCCAGCTCCACGACTTACCCGATCGCGTGGCTTTAGCCAAGTCACTCTGTGTATTAAGCGGGGCCTGACTTACAAAGGTCTCTGCAAGATCAGTAAGCCCTGCAAAGCTCCTTGAGGAGTGCCTGATAGAGGTATCTGGGGCTCAATAAATGTTCTTTTTGTTGGTACTTCTACCGCTGTAGCACAACACCTAACCCGAGTGGCAACCTTTCAGGAGTTACAAGGCGCGTGCAAATCGTAACACGTGGTGTGTGGGAAGAGCGACAGTAATAATTAGTGTCAATAAATTCCAAATTGTGAGCCAGAGGAAACGTGCTCAGCACTTCCCTTACCGGCTCCAGTCTAGTTTATAAACTCTACCATGAGCTGGTCCCTCTGAGGCTCGGGTTCGAGCCTCACCATGACCTTAGACCAGCCTCATCTCTCTTAGTCTCAGTTTTCTCATCTGCAAAACGGGGGTGGCAACCCCGCCGCCCAGCCGGCTCCAAAAGCCCCAAGGAAGGTACCCCGGGCTGCCTCGGTTTGCCCACACTTGCAGTGGGACCCCGGACTGCCGGAGCCTGCGGGGGCAGCAGAGACTCCGTAGAGGCCTGCGTAGGCCGGTCTCCATGGCAGCTCACCTTCCCTACCTTCCTGACGGCAGTAGGACATGGCCACAGCCCAAGGCTCAGACTTCGCAGTGGTAGCGGCGTAGGGGCGGCAGCAGCGGCGGCGGCTCCACGCCGTGACCTCTCCTCTGGCAGGGCGGAAGGCTCCAAGGCCCGCGCGAACCCGCCCCCTCCAGGCCTGTCCGCTGCGCGCCTGCCTCAGCGCCTTCCCACTTCCAGCCTGGGGACCCCCTCAGCAGAGAACTACATTTCCCAACAGGCTGCGCTCCGCCCGGCCACTTTTCAAGCTGTCTTCAGGAAGACTACACTTCCCAGAAAGACTTGCAATGCGCAGGCGCACCAATTACATACACCGGATTTTGCAACTTCGTGGAGAAAGCACCTAACTGCGTACTACATTTTCCAGAAGACCTTGCGGCGCGGCTGAGAAGTGCAGCCGGAGACTCCGGGGAGTTAACGCTGGAGCACGTCGCTTGTGGTTCTGGGCATCGCGCGGGTTTTGGCAACTCAGGCAGACTAGAGGTCCCCTGCTCTCCGCACTCTGGCCGTAAACTCCTTTCGTCCCTGAGCAGAGCGAGACAGGCCGGCCAGCCGGTCTCACCATGGCCGCGAATGTGAGTGTCTCCTGGTTTGGCGGGCCACACCCAGGCTTCCCCAAGTCTTGGGCCCTCTTTTTCCCCTCGGGGCCTCCTAGGTCCATTTTGCTGGTCAGACCCACGTCGGTGCGGCTGCCCCCCCGCCCCCCCACCGCTTCCCTTTGCATGCTGTGTCTGTGCCTTCTAGCAGCTAATCTGTTAATTTGTTTTAGCCTGTCCAGACTCCTTTTGTCCGTATTCCTTGGTCCACCTCTTCCTCGGGTCACTAATTTGTGGAGAGGGAAACTCAGGAGGTGTTGCTTCGGGACATTGGGATCTGCTTGTGCTCGGCACCTCTCGGCAGCCCTTCCTTTCATTCCCAGTTACCGCCTGGGCCCTTGGAGTTTTCAAGTTTGCGGAGCTGGACGTAACCCCAGAGAGGGGGCCAGTCCGCGCGAGTTGGGGGAAACCGATACCGCCCAGCTGGAGCTGTCCAGCAGGGGACAGACAGGGCTTTCCGGGCAGTCAGTGAACTCCCCGCCCTAGTTGGGTATGTAAGGGTCTCAGGTTTGTTTGGGAGCGGAAGAGTTAGGATGACTGTAAGCATTTACTTACTGCTGGACTTACCGTCCTCCTAGCGTGGTTTCGATTAGAGAGATCCTGACTGAAGGTGATTTCTTTCAAAAGGCTGCTGCTGGCTTCTTGTCCCTGCAGCTAGCCTTTCTCAGGAATCTTTCAACTTAAGACCAACATTCATGTAGCAAACCGTGTGGCACTTTCCACCAGGGTGCTGTATATGGGAGAAGCTAGTGACTCACCACACCCCTCCTCTATGAAAGTGCTTCTGGAGCCAGCTGGGGAGCCCTGCCAGCTCCAGACACTCCCTCCCTCCTGCTTTGGTGGAGTGCCCTACCCACTCTCTCCTGTCTTGTTAAACCCTCTTTCCAGGCCCCTTCTCTGTTCCAAGGGTCACCTCTGCCTCCCACACCCTTCGAGAGGCAGGGTTTATGTCACCCACAGCCCTAGTGCGCTCTGCGCAGGTTAGAGTTGTATTGGAGTGCTGCACCTAGAAAAGCCTCAGAGGTGGTCCGTGAGACCCAAGGTCTGCCAGGGGAGAGGGTAGTCAGGAGAGACTGGCTTGCCCCCAAAGGTGAACTCCTGTCTGCCCTCCACACCACCACCCTGTTTTACAGATGGGGAATTTCCCCAGCAGAGGATGGCACTTGCCCAGGTCTTGCAGCCAGGTTGGCAGGTTACGTCGTGGGAGTCAGGCAGACCTGGGGGCAAATCCACTTTCCTCCTCTCTGTAGTTGGGTGGCTCTAATCTCTAGAGAGATGGGAAGTTTAAGGGAAATTATGCTTTCAACAGTACCAGGTGTATAGTGGGTACTTAATACATGAAATCTTCACAATCTAACAGGGATGGTCCATCTGGTGGGCAGAGACCATCTTGGCTATGTTGGGACCTGACCTTTGCCAAGGAATGCAGTTGAATTTGGGTATCCTCTGTTGCCAAGTCTTTGTTGATTCATCTAGTAGCCGGGTGTGTGTTTAGGGGAGGAGCCGCCCAGCCCTGGTGGTGGGGGAGCAGGGAGGTGACAGAATTCTTAATCAGTGTAATCACTGTCCTGTCACAGGCACAGCTCACTGTCTTCATTTTATAAGTGAGTAAACAGGATCAGGGAGGTAGAGCAACTAACTACCCAGGGTTTCACAGCAAGTGATTTTCAGGCCTCTGTGTTGACCTCTGTTCCCACCTCCTACTACTTTTGAGCCCAGAGTGCTGGGACTGGGAGGGTATGTGTCACTGAGGACACATAAAGGTATTCAACACACATTATGTAGCCAACATCAAGATGGCCTTGAAGGGAAGGAAGAAAGGCTCAGGAGGGTGCCCCTCAGGCTGGGGGAGGTGTAAAGGTGGGTGGTGGGGAATGGGCAGAGGAAGTCTCTGTCATCCTGATTATTGGGAATTTGGTTCAGAATGTGGACTGGGTGTGTCCTGCTACTCCCCATCCTACTGACATAGCTGTTAACTCTGGGAGGTGGAGAGGGGCGTGTTGGCAGGAAAGGGGAACCGAAAGTTCTGGGTGATAGACGTGTTCTGTGCCTTGGTCAGGATGCTGGTCAGGCAGGATGTACATTTGTCAAAATCCATCAAACTGCACATTTAACATCTCTGTGTTTTTACCATATATAATTAAAACAAAAACAATATAAATAGTGAAATTTAATTTATTTAAACAAACTAATTTTTGTTCTTTTTTTTCCCCCTCAGTATTCTAATACAAGTAACAGAAGACAACATGTCAAAGTTACAACTGACCCCCAGCCAGGCTTCCTACAGCGGCTGAGCGAGACCTCGGGTGGAATGTTTGTGGGGCTCATGACCTTCCTGCTCGCCTTCTACTTAATTTTTACCAATGAGGTAAAATGTTTAGGGTCCCACTGTGCAGAATGAGGGTCCCTGTAGCGCCAGGGAACAAAGGCTATTGAATCCAGAGGCTGAATTTAATTATAAGGGCTTAGATTTTACAAAAGAGAGGGGGGGATGCTGAATTAATCAGAATTCGTTCTGTTGTGACTCCCCCCACCCCCCACATACACACATAACTATGTGAAGTAATGGGAAGTGAGTGGATAGGTTAACACACCTGAAATCCTAAGGGTAACACCAGCTTCAGGTATGGTTGGATCCAGGCATTCATGTTGGGTCACCAGAAATCTCCATTTTTTCATCTCTTGCCTGTGTTTGTTGTGGATTTTTCTTTGGCACACTCTTTGTGTTGGTTAAGGAATTCCAGGTTCATATCCAATCAGCTTAGCAACCACAGAGAACAAAGGAACCATCTCCTTCTAAATGAATTTGGCAACAATTGCAGGGAGATCTCTGAGTCCTGGCTTGGGTCTCAGTCCTCTCAACCAGTCCCTGTGGCCACTGAACACATGTACTGATTGGCTAGGCCTGGGTCACATGCTTTGGACCAAAGTACTGATTGGCCCATATAAATCACATGGACTGAGAGTAGGGGAGGGGAGGAGAACACAGAGGAAAATTGGGGAGGGGATGCAAGGCAGACAAAATATCAGCTAGCTCCAGTGTGGAGGCAGTGGGGTGGTGGGGAGAGGTCTGCCTGGGAAAGCAGGAATCTTGGGTTCCAGTCCCAACTCTGTCACTTGCTAGACTTCAGTTTTCCAACCGTAAAATGGGAAGAACGGTCTCGGTGCTCTCTGAGGCCCATGCTGCCCTGAGACACTGTGCCAGGCTGTGCCTGACTTGTTGAAATCCTCACTACCCTTTGCTCGCAGGGCCGCGCATTGAAGACGGCAACCTCCCTGGCGGAGGGGCTCTCACTGGTCGTGTCCCCCGACAGCATCCACACTGTGGCTCCTGAGAACGAGGGGAAGCTGGTGCACATCATTGGGGCCCTGCGGACGTCCAAGGTGTGTTTGGCGATGGTCGCTGACCCACTGGAGGCTTGGGGCACGTCACTAGATTTTGTTTGGGTGAGGATTTTGAAAACGTGGACCTAGGAGATGGATACAGGGCTGTGATTACTGTCTCCACCACTCAGAAGCTGCATGGACCCATCACTCCTAAATCTCAAGTCTTCATGGGGAGAATAATTGTAACAAATTAGGGGGCCAGTTTTGAAGATTTGGTGGGATTAAGTAGCTGAAGTCCTGGCCTTGTGCCTGGTATGTGGTGTGAGCTTTACAAATAGGTACGTTAATGATTATGATGAGCATGTGGTCTAGTTCAAGGCTACAAAGGTACTCTGGTTATTCAACCTTTCCTGTCTGAGCACTAAATGTGGCACTGAGCACCAATGCCACTGTGCCACTGGGCCTTGCAGCTTGAGCCTGCCCTGGGAGGCACATGTCACAGGCATTGGGTGTTTAGAACTTGGGACAAGCAGCTTCTCCTGATTCTCCCACATGAAGCGGCCATAGCATTCTCCATCCTGCCCCGTCCTCTGTACCTGTTTCTTTTCTAGTCCAGCTTCCCCTGAGCTGGGTGTTCTGGGCTGGTGTGAGTCGTGTTCTTTATTTATTTGGTTTTGGTTTGTTTGATTCTTTTTGAAGCTCTTGTCTGATCCAAACTATGGGGTCCACATTCCAGCTGTGAAGCTACGGCGGCAAGTGGAGATGTACCAGTGGGTGGAAACCGAGGATTCCAGGTGAGGCACCCGAGAGTGGCAGTCAGCTGGGGGTAGAGGAGGTGCAGGTGTCAGGATAAAATGCAGGTGGCTTTTGTTGTGACATTTCTGAAATTTCAGGTATGAAATCTTACTGTCAGAGAAATGTCCAGTTAATCCTGAAGTTATTAGTGAATGATCTTTTGTTTGAAGGGGGCAGAAGTCCAATGCATAGTGGCCCAAAGAAGGGAGGATTGATTCACTCCCTTATGTGGAAAGTTCCACAGATGCCTGAGTTTAAGATATTACTGGTTCCAGGCCACAATTATTTCCCATGTGTTAATTCCATCTCTTCTCCTATAAGGGGACAGAAGTGGCCTCCAGGTTTACATTCTATCAGTTCTAACAAGTCTTAGGGGACGCTCTTACTGGCCAGGGTGGGGTCATCTGGGGCTAGGGGTCGGCCCCACCTGAGCTACATGGACTATGAGTTGAGGGGTGGGGAGGTGGCTGGGGAGCCAGGGCAGCTCAGCCTGGAGGAGGGCAGTTGCAGAGGGCCCCCATGGGGCTGTCCTGGAGCAGAGGGCACAGCCAGATCCATGAGCTCACGGTGCGGGCTGCTATCCTTTGTGTAAGCAGGTAGAGGCAGATCTGAGCTCCAGATGAGAAAGCACTTCCTCCAAGTCAGGGCCTTCGAGGGCTGGAGCTGGCTGTCTACCAGGGAGTGAGCACTGTGTCTCTGCGCTGGTGCAGACAAGGCCTGAGCCATTTGGACAGTTTGATGGGGCAGCCCCAAGTTGATGCCAGCTGGGGACGCTTTGAGATGGGAATGCCTCAGGAGTGATGGGCTGACTCTGGGCTGCTGTGCTTTCCCTGCAGGGAGTATACTGAGGATGGCCAGGTGAAAACAGAGAGGAGGTACTCCTACAGTGAGTATGGGCCCCCTATCCTCAAGGGCCATGCCCCAGGCCTGTGGGTAGATGCTTGGCACATCCTTGCAGTGGGGAAGGGCACAGAACCAGGCATTGGGGTCCCTGAGTGCTGGTCTGCAGAGCCCTGCTCTCCCATCCATCCAGCAAGGCTCCAGGAGCTGCCCCTTCAGCCATGGAGTGGTCATGGGCTTGGATAAGAGGACGAGGGGCTGGTAGGCCTTGGACATGTGGCCACTCCTGCCACAGTTGCTGAGTTGTTCCCTTTTCCCACAACAGACCCTGAATGGAGGTCAGAAATTGTCAGCAGCAGAAACTTCGACCGAGAGATTGGCCACAAAAACCCCAGGTGAGGGCTGGGCCCCAGGCCCAAGTGCAGCCTCAGTTTCCTCATCTGCGTAATGGGGTTGAGCTACTCCTGCCTCATGAGTTGATTATAGAGCGTTGGATGTGTGGGCCACACTGGCCTGTGACGACCATGCTCTCCCTGGCACAAGTCTGGACGCGGGGTGGGCAGCTCCTGTGTCAGGTGCCGGGAACACAGAGGCAAGATCCATGCTACCCTCAGACAAGTCACGAATATAAGGCCTGGACTGAATGCCTAAGGGGTTTGTGTGTACAGCACCAGGGAAGCATTTGGCAGCAGTTTGCTGTGGGGGTAGGAAGACAATCAGGAAGGGCTTTTAGCAGGCAGTGGCATTTGATCTGGACCTTTGTAGGAGTTGGGCAGAGGGAGGTTCGCTCAGAGACATGGTGCTGGAGCAGGCCTAATGCTGGGGTACACCTGGAGCATGTGCTGTGTGCAGCCACGGGGCAGGTTGTGCCCAAGAACCTCAAATGTACACGGGGGCTTGGATACTACCTGGGGCTGGGAAGGGTCAGGGAGGGCGTGAGGTCCATGGAAGGCCCATCTGATGCCTGGGGGTGAGGTGGGACAGGCTGGTAGGGGTCTGGGCAGGAGGGTGTGAAGCTCTGGGGATAGGAGACAGAATGAGGGTACACCATCCAGGGAAGAGGGACTCAAGCACCCAGGGAAAGGAGTTGCTGGTGAAGACAAGATGTCTGCAGTGCCTGGACTGGTCTGGACTGGTCTGGACTTGCAGCATCCCCCTGGGCAGGGACCCTGCCAAGCACAACCCAGAGGAACCCACACAGCTCCCACCTGGGGCCCTGCCTCACGGATAGCTCCCTCTCGCCCACAGTGCGATGGCAGTGGAGTCGTTCACAGCAACAGCCCCCTTTGTCCAGATTGGCAGGTTTTTCCTCTCCGCAGGTAAGTCTCTGGCCCCTTCAGGTAAGCCATTGCCAACCCAGAGCTTCCATTTGTGCTTGCATTTGGCTGCCTCCCAGGAGCTGGTGCCTTTCGTACTCAGCCCTTACGTGGGTAAAGCGGCCCCACTGCCCTGGACGTGGGGTCAGCCAGCAGCTTTCCAAGGATCATGTTTTGGGCTAGGGCCAGAGGGAAGGCAAACCTTCAGGAGGCGGGGACTCGTGTAGAACACCCTCACCCTGGGCAGATTCCTCTGACACCTGGATTATTCCAGAGAATGCCTGTCAGTCACTGTTGGGGTGCTGGTCCCTGTCTGACCAGACAAAGCCAAGGGCCTTTCTTCAAGCACCCCTTGAGCCAGCTGTAGAGACAAGGCGTCCCCTGGGGCTCCACTGCTGAGCCTCGTATGGCATCTAGCTTGTGCCAGGTAGTAGGTGGTTCATTTTAACCCCCACCCCCCAAGTTATTTCAAAGTCAAGGGACAATGCAGTATCACCAGCTATGGGACCTCCTAGGGCTCTGTCCCTGAACTTGACCCAGGAAGGTGGGAGAGAAGACCCTGAGGGCCCAAACAGCCAAGGTGAGGGAGTAGAGGCTGGCGGATCCAGAGCTTGGCCCCTCTGCTGTCTGCTCTGTTGCTCAGCAAGTGCCTGCTGTGTCAGCCAGCCCTGGCCTCAAGTGGTCTCCATGCAGCTGAGAGCCAGGCTTGCACACAGATAAGCAGACGCAAGGTAGAATGGGTACAAGGCTGAGACCATTCCCAGAGCCATGGTCTCCATTCCCTGACTGGATGGAGACGGGACAGGGAAGGCTTCCTGGAGGAGATGGAGACTACAGTGGGGTACAGGAGCAGCTGAGGAAGAGATGGAGCTGTAGAAGACCACTCTGCGTGTGGCTGTGTGTATGAAGGCCCCGAGGGTGTTGAGCCAGGAGGGGTGCAGTTCGGCAGGAGGGTGCGGTGAGAAGGATGTCAGGCTGAAGGGTTTGCAGGTCAGGGGTGTCTCAAACTGCACACCTTGTCTCTGACCACCCTGTTCCTCTTAGGCCTCATTGACAAAGTTGACAACTTCAAGCCACTGAGCCTGTCCAAGCTGGAGGACCCGCACGTGGACATCATTCGCCGGGGAGACTATTTCTACCATAGTGAAAACCCCAAGTATCCGGAGGTGCAGAGGGGCTTGGGCAGTTTGGAGAGCAGAGATCAGGCCCCTCAGAGTACCATTCCCCAGCGATCAAATTCTGGCTTAAGACTCTGATTCGGTTCAGTGGAGTTCACAGCGGCACTTGGCCAAGTGAAATCGGAGGGAGGGGGCATTCTAGGTGATGGAACCACCCGGGCAAAGCTGTGGAGGTGGGAAAAGGGGTAAGCGTAGGGGGTCCACAGTGCCATGGACCCAGGCGCAGGCTGGCTGCTCCTGGCCTCACCCACTGCTTCTCTTCCACCCCCAGGTCGGAGACCTGCGAGTTTCCTTTTCCTATGCGGGGCTGAGCAGCGACGACCCTGACCTGGGCCCGGCTCACGTGGTATGTAGCCTCTGCAGCGCAGACTAAGGCAGGGCTTCCTACTCTTCCTGGGCACGAACACGGGACGGTGTTGTGGACGTTGCTTTGGACCCTCCCTCTGGGAGCTGTGTTCATGTGCTCGTACTCACCCAGTTAGGTGTGCCCTTGAGCAGTGTGAGAGGTGTGTCCCCTGAAGCCATCCATGGGTATCAGTTGGCCCCATGTTAAGAACTGTAGTTCTGGGGGACCTCATAAGGATGCATAATGAGAGTTCTCCCGATCACAGGTAGCCCCTCCTCCACTCGCCCCCAGTTTTTGCTCCACACGCTTGCTGTCACATTGCCGACCCTGTCGCATACATTCCACCCCTGGCCAGACCCTGCTCCTGCCCAACTGTCCTTTGTGGGGCTGCAGATGGAGCGACTTTGTGGGAGCTCCAGGAGCTGCAGCACCCCAGGCCGATGTGTGGAGTGAGAGGCTCAGGGATGGCTTGGGTCTCCTCACTTGCTCCCCTATCAGACACACAGTGTTGAGGGGTGCTGGGACTGGGCGGGATGGTCACCCCCTCAGCTCTAACACTGAATTCTCTGACCAGGTCACTGTGATTGCCCGGCAGCGGGGCGACCAGCTAGTCCCATATTCCACCAAGTCCGGGGACACCTTGCTTCTCCTGCACCATGGGGACTTCTCACCAGAGGTGAGTTGCCAACTTCTGTGATGGAGCGACTGGTGTCTCCCTCCCTGGCACTTCCCTCCTGTGGTTATTTAATATGCATCTACTATTAGCGGTCATAGCCAGTGCTAGGAGGCAAGGAAAAGAAAAAGGAATAAGCATCTCCCTGTGTGGCAGGCTGTGCTGGGTGCAACAGAGGGCAAAGGCTACCAGTCTAGTGGGGGAGAGACACTCGGCAGTAAAACAAGCAAGGGCACCTTGCGCTGGCTGTCATGAAGGAGAGACAGATGATCTGAGATAAACAAGTGTGACCATAGGAAATCTGCTCTTACAGTGGGAAGGAAGGCCTCTCTGAGTAATGTTTGTGCTGAGTGCCAGGTGAAGAGAAGGGGCCAGTGCTGGAACTAGTCCAGGCAAGTCAGAGTTCACCTTGTTGGGGCATCAGGAGTGTCTGTGTGGCCACTGCCCGGACAGAGGGGTCAGGGAAGCAAGGCTGCTGATCGGGCAGGGGCCCCGCAGCATTTGGGGGGCAGTAAAGGGATTTGAGCAGAGTCCCAGGACCGGGTGAGGGTGGGCACCCCTGTTCCCATCTGTAGAACGAAGAGGGAGGGTCACACGTGACCTGAGTTGCAAGGAGAAGGGGTACAAGGATGTACCGATTAGCTCCATTGCATGCCTAAAATCGCTACTTTCTCTAGTCAGGAAACCCTTTACAGAAAGACACAGCTTTTACACTGCTGGTGAACACAGTGTACCTCTTGCGGTACATTCTGTGCTCGCTTTGAATAGGATTGCTGGGCTTTGCATCCAGAAGGGTTTGAATGGGTAAGGGCAGCAGGCAGGTGTCAGGGCTTAGCTGGGACCCTTTTGACCCTACTCTTAGGCCCTAAGCTGTCATCCCTCTCACTTTAGCCCCCAGCCCCGGCGTGCTGCATGGGCCCAGCCCTCTCCAGCCAGGACCAGAGTGGTTGGGCTGCAGCCCAGGAGCCCGGCTGCCAACCCCAGGGTGGGGCTGCCACCTCCCAGGCTGGCAGGGCATGAGTCACCCTTCCCTCCAGCAGCTCTCAGGGCCACCTGGGGCATTTCTAAAATTAGGAGGCCCTGTCCAGGCCTTTCCCTCTTTCCCAGAGCTCCAGCCCCATCCCCAGGCTCCCGTCCTCCTGCAGGTAGAGGCCCGGGACTCAGAGCTGTCCCCCTAGAAAGGCGTGGTGGTGCTCATGGCTCAGGTCACTCCCCCTGAAGGGAAGGCTGTGACAGAGCAGATGGGCAGAGCTTCCTGACCACCCTGCGCCTCCAGCACGGGGTCTCTGCCAAGTGAGGGGAGAAGGCTCGGAGCCACGGAGGCAGCCTGGGCCCTGCGAAACCCCAACCCTGTGAGTCAGGAGGTCCAGATTTCAATCCTGGGGACAGGAGAGTGCAGTGTGGACAAGCAGGGGCACTGGAGACAGCCCCGGCTCAAGCCCTGCTCTGCCTTCTGCTTGGCTGTGGGACCTCGAGCCAATTGATTATGCCCTCAGCCTGACCCCCTCTGTAAATTGGAGATTTAAAGAGATGATTATTGCCATTATCCCTACCTTATGTGGTTGTTGTGAAGATTATCCACTCAGCGAGTTTTTACCGAGCACCAGGGACACAGGGACAGAACAGATGTGATCCCTGCCCTCAGGCTTGTAGCTTGGTTAACTGCTTGGGGTGAGACCTGGGTGTGTTACTTATCCCCTCAGAGCCTCGGTTTCCTCATCTTTCAAGTGAAGTAAGTTGCCTACCTCATCAAGTCGTTCCGAGGATTGAATACTACTTGTAAAGCACCTAGGACAGTCCTGATAAATAGTAAGCAGTGAATGTTAGCTCTCATGCTGTTACCACAGATGATGATAAAGCAGGCTGTCTGAGGAAATGTCCTTTAAGCCCACGCTGGCAGAATGTGCAGGAGCTGGCCAGTCGTGGCTGCGGGCAGGCGTGCTGTCAGCACAGCCGCCACATGCGAGAAGTTCCTGAGGCAGGAGGACGCTTGACGTGGTCTCTGACAGGCAGCCATGGGGCTGGGGCACAGGCGGCAGGGTCTTGGCAGGCTGCTGCGAGGTGAAGGTGGTGGCGATGGCAGCAGCAGGGAGGCCAGTGGGGAAGGGGGCTGCTGCAGAGGTCCCGGTGAGAGGGGTGACGGTGGCGAGAGAGGGTTTGAGGAAGTGGGACCAGCATTGACAGGACTTGCCAATGGCCTGAATGGGAGGTGGTGAGGGAGGAACAAGCCAAGTTTGCCACCCAGATGTCAGCTTGTGCAGGTGGGTGGGTGCCCCCATTTGCCGAGATGGGGATGACATGGAGGAACAGGTTGGGGTGGAAGCTCCAGTGTCAGTCAGTGTTGGATGTGCCAGCACACGAAGTGGAGATGTCACACAGGCAGGGGTGGGGCACAGCGGGGAGGACCAGGGAGGCGCCCCGGTGGCACCCTAGGAGAGGCACTGATGTATGGGTGGATTTCCTGGCAAGAGAGTGTGGACTGAGGCAGCTGGAGAATTTCAGCATTTAGGGGACGGTAAGAGGGAAGGAGTGGCCCTGGAGACTGAGAAGGAGCGGTCTGAGTAGGAGGGAAACCAGGAGAGGGTTGTCCCACGTGCCACGAGCAGCGTCCCAGATTAAGTCGGGTACCATACACGGAGTGGTTTCCGTAGCGCCTGGCAGGCACAGTCAAACATCCCTGCAGTCACGGATGTTGGTAAATGACCCCAGAAAGGTACTGCTGTAGTGTCAGGGAGAGTCAAGTTCCTTCCAGAAATTCAGCTAAAGACTTTTTAAAAATCCTCACCGGAGGACATTTTTTCATTGCTTTTACGAGTGAAAGGGAGAGAGAGAGTGAGAGAGAAACATTGATTGGTTTGCCTTCTCATACATGCCCTGACCCGGGATCAAACCCGCAACCAGGGTATGTGCCCTGCCCCGGAGTCAAACCCATGACTTTTCGGTCTATAGGACGACACTCCAACCAACTGAGCCACACCAGCCAGGACGAGATGTCGGGCTAAGGGCTCTTGAAGGAGGTGGGCTGTGATCTGAGGAGGGCCCATGCCTTCCACGAAGATCTGTGTGCACACCCTGCCCTCCCGTGCTAGGCTGGGGAGGTGCATACACCCGGGTGGGAGGTGTGCCCTTATCTTCCTCTGGTCTGTTCAGAAATGGCCAGTGTCTGCTGTGGTGGCATGGCCCCCTCAGCCACCTGGCCTGCCAGCTGGGTAGGCTGGTGACCCCCTCAGACAGGTGTAATACCATATTTCCCTGCCTTGTCCTGCAGGAGGTGTTTCTGAGAGAACAGAAGAGCAATTCCATGAAGACGTGGGGCCTGCGGGCTGCCGGCTGGATGGCCATGTTCACAGGTCTCAGCCTCATGACTCGGATCCTCTATACCCTAGGTAGGTGTGAACAGATGGGTGGGGAGCCTCACCCGCCCTCTGTGAGTGCCCTGGGCATCCTCCAGGCTTCTCACACCATCCTCTGTCAGGCTTTCTCCCCGATGGTGTGCGCCCTGCAGCCTGAACTGGGCCTTTGGTCCATCTCTGAGTCCCCACTCCATAGCCTTGAGATGGATGAGCAAAGGAAGGCAGGCAGGAGAGACAAGATGTTTTCAGGGGTGAGGGCAGAGTGGATGCTGATCCTGAGGCTGGCCTAGCCCTGGAGTCTGGGGATCTGACTCTGCTTTGTCCACTCCCTTGCTCATTCCTTCCTCCCTTCATCCCACGGCTGGGTAGCCATGGTGAGGAGGCTGGCCAGCCTTTGCAGTGGCCGGGCCTGAAATCTGATGTCAGAGCTCTGAACCCTTGGACCATCCTCTGTCCTGTCTCAGCTTCAGTTACCTCACACCTGATTTGTAGTTTCATGAAACGTTTGGCAAATAGGAATCACTAAAAATTGTTATACTTCATTCCCCACCTGAAAAACTGGGCTAGATTTGGGCTAGCCAGCAATTCTGGGGCACAAGGGAGAGTTTGCTGGGCTGCTCCCCTGGCCCGCGGTTGGCACCAGTGAGCCCTGTAATTGCCCAAGTGCCCTGGGCTGGTTCAGGACTGAGCGTCCAGGCTGATTGAGTAAGGGCTGGGTCAGACTGTTGCAACGGGAGGTTGGGGCTTCAGAGGACTTTCCATCTGAGCCTTTACCCCAGTGTGTCTCTGCCCAGTCAGGTGATTCTGTCAGCTTTCTCTGGGCCCCAACAAACCTCTCCCCCACTTACCCATGCCAGCTGGGGAGAGGTCTGGCCGCACACATCCCGGACTCTCAGAGCTGGGAGGGCCACCCGCCTCATTTTACGGATGGGAGAACTGAGGTGCAGGGAAGGACACTTCCCCGAGGTTTTCTTTGGAGTGCTCAGGAAGGCCAGCTGCATCTTGGGCACCACTCAGGAGATCTGAATTTGAACAGACGCCTCCATCCTTTTCCTCTGCGCTGAGCCCACTGGGGTTGTGTGATCTGGACAGGCTGTCTCCCCTCTCGGAGACTCACGTCCGCATTAAGATGAGGAGGTTGGAGTCTATCTCGGATGGCCCTTCTCTGAACCTCTGACTGTCTGAGATCCTCTGATTCTCCCATCTGGAATGCTGACATTCCAGACTCAGAACAGACTTCAGAGCATGGAGAGACCCAAAGTGCAGGTGGAGTGATCCAGGAACTTGCAGTGAAAGCACCCATTCACTCAGTAAGAACTCACAGCGTGCCTGGTGTGTGCCAGGCATTGCTCTGAGCCCTGCAGACCACGCAGTGAGCAGGACGGACAAGGCCCCTGTCCTTCCAAGGCTCAGAGCAATGGCTTAGAGCTCAGGCTCTGGGCTTCGACAATCCTGAGTTTAAATTCTGGCTCTAGTACTTTCTAGCTGTAGGACTTTGGGTGAGTTGAACTCCCTGGGCCTTGGTGAGCTGTGGGTAAAACGAGATGAAGAATAGTGCCGGCCTTACAGAATGGGCCGGAGCGTTAAATGAGACGGAGCATTAAATGAGACAGTGCACACAATGCCCGACACCTGGTCACCACTCAAAAACATGAACTCTGCTCAGTATGAGGGCAAAGTGGGGTGCTTGCTCCCTGAGTAGACAAAGGTGAGCTATGAAGTGGCCTGCAGGGCGCTGGAGCCACAGCAGGGCACCTGGGCTTACTTTGCAAACCCAATGGCACCAGCCCACTGGGGCCTCCTGGGAACTGAGTGAAGATTTCCCCAGTGGACAGCAGCCACAGGATGCCATCCTGAAGAGGTGATTCAGGTCAAAGACAGCGATGGATCCAGCTGGATCCTAGCTTCATCATGTGGGGCCAGTAGCCTGTGATATCCTTGAGGTGGGGGCAGCTGAGGCTAATTTGTTTCCCTCTGTCCCTGCACAGAGCTGGCAAGTAGGTAATCGGTAAGGACCTGCTGCCTGGATGAACGAACACCTCCAGGAATGGCCGAGGGGCCCGAATAGGCATCCGTAGAATGGTCTGTCCCATCTCCTGTGTTGTGTACAGCAAATGGCATTTGCCACTGCTGCAGTTGAATGTCTTTATATTGGCCTCAGGCTGGTTTCGCCACACAGCTTAACGTTTCCCATGCACTTGCACTTGCCTTCTCCCTGGAGCGGTGCACAGCCACACAGCTCAGGAGTGAGCGCTCCTGCCCTTTTGGATCTTCAGCCCTCACCAGCAGGGTATTTTTGCCTTCCACCACTGACCTTCTCTCCGTCCTCACCTGGCAGCAAGGGCCCACCCTTGTCTAGAGAGGGGAACCATCTGGTGACTTGAGACATAGAGCGTGGTGTCCTCGGAAGCCTCACTGCCTTTTTCTCTCCCGCAGTGGACTGGTTTCCTGTCTTCCGTGACCTGGTCAACATTGGCCTGAAGGCCTTTGCCTTCTGCATGGCCACCTCGCTGACCCTGCTGACCGTGGCTGCTGGCTGGCTCTTTTACCGGCCCCTGTGGGCCCTCTTCCTTGGCTGCCTGGCCCTGGTGCCCATCATCGTTGCTCGGACACGGGTGCCAGCCAAAAAGCTCGAGTGAAACAGGACCTGGCACCCATCCAACATCCATGTGAGCTTCAGGATCTGGAGTGCCCCCCACTTCCCTGACCCTGCTGCACACCAGCGCACGAGTGCACATTGGTTTTGGATTCTGCACCTGCTCTGCTCTTCAAGGAGCCAGCTTTGGCGGCGTGCCCTCATGTCGGGTTTGGTGTCCATCTGCTAACATCTCTTCACCCCCTTTCTTGCCAGCAAACAGTTTCGATGGGCAGAAGGCAGCTCCTCTCTGGCAGCGTGACAACTGTTCTACTTGTTTCCTCCCCTTCTCTGGGGACTGTGTGTGGCTGGTTCTCGTGCTTCATTTAGCTGATGTCTGCAGATGTCAAGGCGACGCAGACCTGCTGCCTTACCCCTTCTGCCTCCCACCCTCGGAGATGAGTGCCAGGGCTCCGCCACAGCCGCTAGCCGCACCCTGGATGCACAGGGCCACCTGTATCATCGGCTGTCTCTAGTCGGTACCGGACTGCTGGGAGACTAAGCCCCCGTCCTCCCCCGCCGGTGTGTGGATAGAACTCGACTCGGTTTTTCAAACAGAAAACCCACTGGAGATGGGGAGGAAATTGGACATTTGTTGGCTTTACACTCTTTATGGTTTGGTAGAATCTTTTTAGTGTTCGGGATCTCCAAAGGCCCTGCGTTTTCGTGGCTTCACTTCATGCGTGCTTCAGGGTCGCTTCATCTACCCTAAGAGGGAGTTGTTTGAAATAAGATTTGAAAAGCAGAACAGAAAACCTGAATGATGAACATTTCAGACTGTTACAGAAAGACACCCTTTAACCTGTTAGCTGAAGTTAATTCAGATCACAGAAGTGTTAAATGGGGGTGTGACTTACCCGGCTTAAAAACAAAAAAACGTTACCACTGTCAGTGTTCTGGGTCACTGGGAAGCTTTAAGATGCTTTCGAAACAAGTGTTAGTAAAAGGCTTTTTCCCTCTGGGAGGAGCGGGGGAAATCTCTACAGAGTAAAGCGTTTCCTTTCATCCTCTGGCATCAGGCACTACCTATGTACTTGAAGATAGTTTTCAGTTTTTAGTCAACCATCAAAGGAAAAGGCTGGGAAAAAAGGGTGGGGAAAGGTTGGAAGCTTCTTATCCTACGTTCCTTCCTAGTGACCCCCAGTCAAAATCAAGACTTAGCGGTCTCAGGCTTGCTGTGGATTTGAATGCGCTTGTCTGGCCTCATTCCCTTCATCTTGAGATTACTTCCCACGTGAGCAGCCAGGCCTCCAGTGGCCGCTTCTGGGATTCGTTTTATCTGTCGTGTCCACCATGTTGCTCCTCCAAAGCAAAACCTACCCACACTTAATTCACGTGTTTCCTAAGTTTCCCAATTACATCCTTTGGAAGATTATATTGTAACCTTGATGTCCTGAAAGATTCTTTGTATTATCTTTTATCGTTTCACTATTTGGAAATGGTTCTGCCTTGCTGGGAGTGGTTGCTTTAGCAAATAAGGACTTGGTAGTTGAATAGGGGTCAGAACTTCTGGAAATAGCAACCTAATAATTTCTCCTGTTGTCCTGGTGTGTCTGGGTCACAAACTGAGGTGCTTCGTGGTAAAGACAGCAGCGCCTGGAGATGATTTTTCTGTGTTTAAGGACCGAAACAGTATCGCTGCTCTTCACCACGGGCTGTTCCACTGCATCTGAGTCGTCCCAGTCTGCGTTCGGAAAGCACAGTGTGCTGAGACGGCTGCATACAAAGCCGTGGGATTTGGTCTGTGTGATTCTTCCTAGCACAGACCCCAAATTACTGCCAATTTCAAGTGTTCTTTAGGAGCAAAATAATGTTAATATTTGATGCCTTTGAAAAATCGTGAAATTTGTATTCCCTTTGTATTTTTGATAGGAAATCAAAATAAATTTCTAAATGTCTTTTATAGGACCTTGTCATTATTCCTTTTGGTTTTGTATTCTGAAATTTCTATCTTAAAAAGAATTCAGCCATAAAATTTAGTAAAAACGGTATGAATTTTAGACTCAGTTGTAAGTTGTTTTTAGTGGTTAAAATAGATTTAAAAAAAAGGGCAACTCTGTATTTCTAGCATTGAGAAGTCTTAAATACCAAAGTCCACTGTGTTTTGGATGGAGTTAAAGTGAATGACTCACCCTTCACCCTTGTAGAATGTGCTACAAGAAAGGCGTGGGATGGAACCACCGTCCAGTGCAGTGCACACAGCATCCTTGGCTTTGGGTTGGCGCAGACCTGAATTCCAACCCCAAGTCCCCCACCCACTGGCTGTGTGATGTTGGGAACATCAGTGCTCTCTGAGCCTGTTTCCACACCTGTAAAATGAGGACAGTGCCATTCTACTCATACCAGTCTGCTGTGAGGACTAACTGGGAGAAAGCCCACGAAACACCAAACACATGTGACACATTTTCATTCCTTTTGCCTCCTGTTCTGCAGCAGTGAGCTGCTGCTAATCGTCCACTCTGAAGCTAGCAACTTGAATAGTTGTGTTTTTTTTGCTAGAAGGTTTGAAGCAGGTGGTAATTTTCCAAAACCTATTCTTGTATTTCTCAAAACTGAATGTTTTATTTGACTTCCATGATGCCCCCTAGGAGTTGACATCTGGCTGAAAAACAAGTTATTTCTGCAGACAGGTGATGCTCGACTGAACTCCCAGGAAACAAGTCGCTTATTTCTAGGAGAAGGGCTCCAGTGCAGGAAGAGTGAGGCACTGAAGTTTCCATGGCAACCCCAGTTTGTTTCTCAACACAAGCAGTCCAGCCAGGCTTCTGTGCATGAGTCACACCCGAAGTGTTTTGTTTGTTTCCCTGGGATCAAACTGATTCATAATGGCTCCTGTTGATGATGAAATAGTATCTCCTTGCTTAAACATAGAAGAAAAAAAACCTCCGTGTGTGTAGTAAGTTCCCAGCCTATGTGAAAACAAAATCTTATCTTTAATGTAGTCTCAACATGTGTACAAATCAGTCATTGTGTTTTCTTAGCTGACATAAAATCTGAAAGAAAATGTACAGCTAAGCCTTTTTAGATAAATGCTTTATTTTTTCTCAAAATGTTATTTCTCCTGAATATCTATAGTGCATAGAGCTTTATGAAATTTATCCAGTAATGAATAGATTCTGTTTTAACAATGATCCACTTTTACTAGTATTTCTTTAATTCTGAAAGCTTTGCCTTTTCCATCTTCCTGATTTTGGTTCTTAATTCTAGTCTTCTGTCATCATGAAAATGTAGCTCTGAAAAGTAGGTCCCAACAATACCACAATCTGAGATGACCTGCGCTTGCCACACTCTAAGGGGACAGCATTCAGCAGTATTAGTACACCTGACTGAGGGAAAACAAGCGGCCTGCAGAGAGAGGGTCCAAAGTCTGCGAGACAGGCAAGAGCACAAACGTCTGACAGATGAAGAATCTGCCTGGAAAAAAGGACTGGTGCATTCCTCATGTGCCATGGTCTGAAAATTTCCCAGTGGTTTCTATAAAACAACTCACTCCTTTCCAAAAATGGGAAGAACCAAGTCTAGGTGCAGGAGGGTCTCTCCAGGGTAGTGTTCTGTAGCTCAAGGCACAGGGTACGGGAGCAAAAAGCTTTGAAGGCCCGCCCTATATAGAGTGGTTATGACAAGGTCTGGGCCCAGACCAGACCTGCAGCCCCACCTCAATCTGACTCTGTCCCTCGGATCCTTGTCTGCCCCACACGATGCCTGTCCGCCTTCTCAGTGGAGATGCCGCCAGCTCCGGGCCTGGGCACCCCCTGCAGCACGTGTGGGGCCCATGGGGCAGAGCCTATCAGGAGGCAGCCACTCATCATAGCCTCTCAAATGGGAACAGGTGGGAAGCCTCCGCCTTTTCCCTCCTGGTTTTCTTAGGGCACTTTGCCTTCTGCTCTTCTTTAGCCTCTCGGTTTTGGGGCCAGGAAGCAGCCAGGATCTTGGCCGTTTCTGCCTGAGAGCTGGTTCCTTCCTCTTCATCAGAAGACAGTCCACCTTCCGCTGCAGGGGGAACTGCTGCCTCACTCTGGAGAGGTGAGGACAGTGGAGGGAAAACATAGGCCACAGGTCAGTGACTAAGCAGACATCAGGAAGCACCATCCTGAGACAGTAACTCTCCCAGCAACGGCCTGCCTGGAAGTGTGTGGCTCTGGCAGGACAAGGACACTGCGTGGGGCTGGGGGAGAACCAAGGCCTGTCTTCTCGTATCTTCCTTCGACTGGGGACTCACCTAAGCAGGTGCTGGTAACTTACAAGCTGAGGGAATGCCAAGATGTCTAGGCAGGAAATTACCCTCCAGGAGTGTACAATCAAATCTAGGAGATCACCGTACACAGTGCTTTGCACGCATTACTTCATTTCTGAACAAAAGTGACCAGTGCTCTGAGGAGGCACTCCCCGGGCCTGGGCCAGCTGGGGGGTGGAGCTGGATGCAGAGGGTGAAAGGAACAGTCAGGCATGAAGCCAGATGAAGGGGTCAATGAAGGGAGTTGGGGGAGGAGCACGACAAGCATATTTTTGAAAAGCAAACAGGCACCATGTCGGATTGGAGAGGAGTGGTCACAGCTGCTTCCAGAGCACATTTCTGCTGTCACTGACCCCGTACCAATCATAGTGTGTGAGGCCTACGTGAAAAATTCGCACCCGTGTCCACGGGCTGGCCCGCCAAATGGCAGGTGCTGCGGGAGTATTTCTGGCCTCAGGGATGATCGCAGGCACTGGGAACACCACAAGGCTAAGAGTGGTGGGTCGCACAGAAATACAGGAACCCGTCTCTTCCTGTAGGGTTAGCGCCACTCGCAGCAGGCACTCACTCACTCGTGCAGACAGAGGCAGAAAAGGGGGTGCTGGGGCAGGGCCGGGGGCCAGAAGCGGTAGCTGAGGCTGACTCCAGGGACACCTTTGCCAACACGTAAGGACACAGGGCCTGGGAGGCACAGGTCTGTGGCATTCAAAAATAAAGCTGATGGATCTATGGCGTATGTCCAGGCAGAACGTGGGCCAGGACTGCTGAGTCGCCCCTCTCCACCCCAGGCTGTCCTCTTTACAAAGGACGCACACTGACCTTGTCCCCATAGCGAAGCTTCAGCCTCTCCCTGATGAGCAGCCCTTTAACCAGCAGCTTCCAGTTCCCGACGGCCCGCTTCTCCCTTTTCTACAGCAGAAACAGGTTAAGCATAAAATGTTCAGTACTGCCATTTTCAGGAAAAATATCAAGATGGAACCTGTGGACGTATGTATCTCTACCTACATAAAATATTTTAGGTTAAAAAAAATTTTAACGATACCAAGTCTGAGTTTTAAAATTGGAGTGACTTATAAGAGGCATGAAAGACATCAAAGACAAAAGCCTCTTTGCAATTGTTTCCAACTCCAAAACTTTTAGGGGAAGAGGTTCTCCACACCTGGACCACAGGCAGCTCCTTTTAACAGAGGCAGGTGTCAGCAGCAGGGCAGCTGTCCCTGGAGCTGGGATCCAGACAGCTGACAAGTAATAGATGCGGGCAGACAGGGGGTTCTGAGGTGTAGGCGGGGCCATTCTATCCAGTGCTGGCGCCCTATGGTGCCTTCCCTGCAGTCGGGGAGCCAGAAAGAGCTTCGGAGTGCACAGTCTCTCTCCTTTTAGAGTCGTTGCAAGTGAGGCACCTGTCCACCCTGAGTGCCCGCTTTCCCCAGCCACTCTGCTTCCCCACCCCAAGCCCCCACCCAGGCCAGCCCTGGCCAGGCTACTTACCTCCTTCTCCTTCTTTTCAATGAGCGCCTGCTCATTTTCCCAGGCAGCCAGGAGCACGTCTTTGTATTCCTCGCAGACTACATACCCATCAGTTCTGTGGGGAGGCAACATGGGTGGTCTTCCTCGAGCCTGATTCCTGCTCTGGCCTCTCTTCCTCCCGTTGTGGAGGACAGTGGGCCGCACCTAAGCTCTGAAGGATTCCCTGTGTCAGCTGGTCCACAGTCCTGGCCACAGCTGCTCACAGATACCGCTCATGCAGAAGGCAGGCCCATGGACACGGGCACTGTCTACAAACTGGGATGAGCCCCTCCCCACCCCCACCACATGCAGGCAGAGGTCCCCAACCGAGAATAATGCTGACCCCGCTAGGTCACCTGTGACCACCCCCAGAAAACAGCGTTTTAATCTAACATTATTAGATGCTGGCTTCACTGGTTTTTCTGCCTTTGGATGGAAGGCAGAGTAAAGGTGTCAAAAGTGTAAAAGGTAAAGTGTTAAGGCTCATTTTCCAAGTTCAGAGTAAAACCTGGAAAATAAGATCCACTGGGCCTCAGCTCCCACCAACCCCACATCAATCTCCCACCCCCTTCACTGTGACCTCCCCACCCCTCCTTCCAGCCTCCAGGGAAGACGCCTCACGCACACAGGATAGGAGTAGCCCCTATGGAAATCGAAGCCAGTGATGGCCTGAGCACAGTCAATGCCCAGCTTACGAGCCACACGGTGCAGGTTGGGCAGATTCAGTTGGACACAGCCAACAGGCATCATGCTGGGCAGGAAGAGGTACACGTTCCCAAATTCATTCCGGGGGACCTGCAGAGGGTAGCACGCCAGGTCTGCCCAGTTGCAGAATAAAGCAGCCTGGTCCTGACCCCCCTGAGCGCTGCCCTTACCTTTCCGCCCACAGCCACGGGTGGCTGGTACTCCTCTGTCTGCCACCTGCCAAACAGGCCTAGGTCATTTTGGTCCTGCAGCTGGGGCTCAGCAAGGCGGGCTCTCCGGGCCCGGTTGGAATAGCCTTTCACCATCTACACCAGAGGGAACAGCCAGTTTACAACAAAGGCTACCACTTCCTGAGTGCTTACCGTACAGTGTGGCAGGCACTATGCTCAGTGCTTTGCACCTGTTACAAAACAAACAGCAAACCCGAGATGGGGGCGCATTTTATTCCCTTTATGAATACTAGAGCTACTACCCCCAGCTGCTCCACTCTGTAGCTGACATTGACAGAGTGCTCCCTGTCCCAGGCTCGGTTTTCAGTCCTCTCTATGCATTTAATATTTTGAGATCGTGGCTGATTGCAGGTAACTGACACAGCAGAAAGCAAAACAACAGACAAGGAGAAATTACTGTTCTTTGTTCTAAACTTTCATCACTGAAAGGGAAAGAGACACTCGGAAACAATGTCACTTAAGATCCCTTGGCCAGGTGAGCGACAGGGCCAGGGTTCCATTCCAGAAAACTAACTGCGCCACGTACGTACCCTGGGGCAGTTCGAAACGCTGAGCACACCCCCTACAGCTGTCTGACGGCCAACACCAAAATTCTCACTGGGGAGTGAAGGGCGAAAGGAGTGGAGGACCGGCGAGGAGGGAGAGGTGGTGGAACTTCCACGCGGAGGCGTGGCACAGGTGCGGGCTACGGGCTGGCTCCTGGGCCTGAGCTGCCTCTGGCACAGGGGCTGGCAAACCCTTTCTGTAAAGGGTCACGTACAGTCTGTTGCATATTCTTTATTTCTCTCTTTTTAAAATCCATCAAAAAAAATGTAAAAAGCATTCTGAGACTGAGAGCCTCATGAAAACAGACCCAGGCTGGATGGGACCTGCGAGCTGTACATTTCTGACCGCTGTTCTAGGGGCCATTTCTGCCATGGTCTCTGGGCACACCACCTGTCACCTCTGTGTGGCTCAGTCCTTTCCTAAGGGAGCCATTCATCCAGTGCTGTTCAGGAAAGACCCAATGCGCACCTACTACAGACCACACCACGACAATAGTCATAGGGGCAGTCTTTGTTTTTAAGGAGCACAGGCTCCTGTGGGGAGACAAAGATTATAAGTCAGAGTGAAGAGGAAAGGGCAAAACGGGGCCCAGAGGCAGGACGTTCACCACCCTGAGGAGAGGTTACGACAGGCTGTTCAGAAGAGGCCCCATCTCAGCTGAGTCTGAAAGAGCGAAAGAGGGACTGGTCAAATGAAAAGGGCGCGGAGCGAGGTGTTTGGGACTGTGCGTATGGGGACTGCGGAAGCTCTGGCGCGCAGGAGGAAACGTGGGCACCGAAGCACCACACGTCCTGTGACACACGGAAGACGTGGGACTCTGGGTGGGGTGAGGTGGGCTACCCGGGAGGTGTCACATGCACTCTGTGTTTCAGAAAGCTCCCACGATGGCGATACTGGAAAGGAACCGAAGGGCTGAAGGTGGCTGTAATCCAAATAAGAGAAAATAAGGCACGAGTTGGGAGTTGTGACGGCAGGCTTCAGAAGGGGACTTGAGATTTGGGATTATACCAGAACTGTACTAATAATATGAGAGCCGCCAGACATTTGAAATGTGCCTAATAGCAAATGAGATGCACTGAAAGTAAAATACTAGATTTCAAAGCCTTAATAAAAGGAAAAATATGTAAAATACCAACATTCCAAAATATTATATGCTGAAATGACAATATTTCAAATATATCTGAAAGTATTTTTAAAATTATATTGTACTGATTATGCTGTTACAGTTGTCCTGACTTTTCCCCCTGTGCCCCCCTCCACCCAGCACCCTCTACTCCCTCAGGAAATACGCTATTGTTCATGTCCATGGGTCACATGTGTAAGTTCTTTGGCTACTCCCTTTCCTGTGCTGTACTTTACATCCCCACGGCTCTTCTGTGACTACCTGATGTGCTTCTTAATCCCCTCACCTCTTCACCCATTCCCCCACACCACCTTCCCATCTGGCAACGATCAAAATGCTCTCTGTATCCATAATTCTGTCCCTGTTCTTGTTTGCTTAGTTTGTTTTTTAGATTCAACTGTTGAGAGATGTGTACTTATTGCCATTTTATTCTTCATAGTTTTGATCTTCCTCTTTTTCTTAAATTAAGTCCCTTTAACATTTCACAAAACAATGGTTTGGTGATGATGAACTCCTTTAGTTTTTTGTCTGAGAAGCTCTTTATCTGCCCTTCGATTCTAAATGATAGCTTTCCTAGGTAGAGCAATCTGGGCTGTAGGTCCTGGTTTGCATCACTTTGAATATTTCTTGCCAATCCCTTCTAGCCTACAAAGCTTCTTTTGAGAAATCAGCTGACAGTCTTATGGGAACTCCCCTGTAGGTAACTGCTTTTTCTCTTGCTGCTTTTAAGATCCTCTATCTTTAACCTTCAGCATTTTAATTATGATGTGTCTTGGAGTGGGCCTCTTTGCATCTATCATAATTAGGACTCTCTGTGCTTCCTGAACTTACATGCCTATTTCATTCACCAAATTAAGAAAGTTCTTTCACTAGATTTTGAAGTTTTTTTCAAATAGATTTCCAATTTCTTGGCTCTTTCTCTTCTCTTCCTGGCACCCCTCTAATGTAAATGTTGGACCTCTTGAAGTTATCCCAAAGGCTGCTTATACTATCCTCATGCTTTTTGGATTCTTTTTTACTCTTGTTGTTCTGATTCATTGTTTTTTGGTTCCTTATGTTTCAAATCATTGACTTGATTCTAGGCTTCATCTACTCTACAGTTGTTTCCCTGTAAATTGTTCTTTATTTCAATTAGTGTCTCCTTCATTTCTGACTGGATCTTTTTTATGCTGCTGAGGTCCTCACTAAGTTCCCTGAGCATCCTTATAGTCAATGTTTCGAACTCTGCATCTGATAGTTGCTTATATCCATTTCATTTAGGTCTTTTTCTCGAGTTTTGACCTGTCTTTTCATTTTGACCATGTTTCTTTGTCTCCACATTTTGGCAGCCTCCCTGTGTTTGTTTCTATGTATTAGGTAGATCTGCTTTGACTCTGTGTCTTGGTAGTGTGGCCTAATGTAGTAGGTGACCTGTAGAGTCCAAGGACACACCCTCCCCTATCACCCAAGCTGGGTACTCGAGGTGTGCCCTTTGTGTGGGCTGAGTACTCCCCACTCCTGTAGTTGAGCGTTGGTTGCTGCTGGCAGGTTAATGGGAGGCATTTACCCAGGCCAGTCAGCTGTAAGGACTGGCTGTGACCACTGACCACCAAACTATGCCCTCCATGGAGAATCAGCTGTGTAGGGGCAGGGTAGTCGTGGTCTGATGTGGTCTGTAGCTGTCCCCTGAGTGCATTGGCCCTGGGGTTTCCTGTGTGGTGCAGACCAAGGTCAGCCTCCACCTGTATTCTGCCTGGGGCACCCTGCCTTAGTTATAAAGCAATCTGAGATGGCTGCTACTTGTGCTGAGCTTAGAGATTCCCAGGGGAAGCCAAGCTGTGAATCTAGGCAGGCTGCTGCTAGTGCCAGGCCTGGGGCTCACTGAGGCCAGCTGTTGCTTGTTTGATAGGATTTAGGAAGTTGTGAAGCATGAGCCAAGACCAGCCATTCTATGCAAAAGCAGTTTGGGTGGGGCAGAGACTCTGGGGATCTACAAGTTGGGTCAAACAGTGTTAGCCAGGTTGATGGAGTCTCAGATATGGCACTAGTTTACCGACTCTGTGGGGTGTTTAGAAAAGGGACACTGGCCTCTGCTCGCCCCGATGCCACATACTTCAGTTTCTCCCTGTATGCCACTGGTACCTTTCAAGCTGCTACCCTGATAATAGAGCTCAGAGGGAATGAGTCTGAGAAGATGAGTACATATGTGGGTTCTTCAAGAGGTACTGCTTGGGGTTCCAGAAATTTCTTCCACTGACTCAGTCCCCACTGATTTTTGCAGCCGTAAGTCATGGGGACTTATCTTCTTGGCAGTAGAACCCTGGGCCTGGTGTGAGGCTGGGACTCCTCAGTCCCGAGACATCCCTCCTGAATTTTTATCCACCACACATTGGCGTGGGATCAGCCCATTCCGCATCTGTGCCCCTCCTGCCAGTCTGGACGGATGTGGTTTCTTTAATTCTGCAGTTGTCAGACTTCCGTTCAACTCCATTTTGTAGTTGTCAGACTTCCACTAGATTTCTGACGGTTCGGAGTAATGGTTGTTCAATATTTTAGTTGTAATTTTGATCTACCTGAAAATATTTAAGCATATTAAAATCCTATTTCTATTTTTAAGATTTTAATGTGGCTAGTAAGAAATTTAAATTTGTATTTTAATCAGACAGTGCCACTCTGGGATGAAGAGACTGGTTATTGATGAGGAGCATAAAAGAAAGGCGAAGGTCTGTGGGAAACCCCAGCGGTCCTCCAGGTCCAAGCAGGCAGCACAATGCGCCCAAGCCTGCTTCTGGCATGATCTGCTCCCAATGCCTGCAGCCCCTGCCCACCCAACTGAGGCCTCTCTACTCCCCGTCCCAGAGTCTTAGCACTCAAAGGGCTCCTTTTGGGGTCTGACAAAAAAGAACAAATGTGCCTCTTTGACCGGCCACTGTCCTCCCCTGGTTAAACAGGGCTGGGTGTCTCGGGACCAGCTGTTGTGGCACTGCACTAAATCATGTCTTGTGGGCAGCTGACCTGACTTAGTGCAGCGGTACAGTGGGAGAGAACTAACACTGGAGCAGAGGCAGGACCTGGGATTGTTGCTAGACAACCCTAGATGCTGCCAGGACCCTAACTATAAGGCCTTGGACAAGTGATTTCCCCTTTCTGAGTTCCTGTGTTCTCATATGTAAAATAGGCACCATAATGCTAACTCTATGGCTGTTGAGACTCAGTAGAGAATACATATGTGCATAATGCATGGTAAGTTACCAAGTGGAAGGACATTGATGACTGGTGACTATGTCCACAAAGAGCAGGGCTTTGGCCTCTTAAAACAACTCAGCAACACAGCTCCTACCTACACAGCACTTAAGCACACACCAGGAGTCTGAGGGCTGCTTTTTGGCTTAGATTTCTGGCATGCTCTGGAATATCCATTTCTTACAAATTCCTTATTAAAGTCAGACATTTATATGCATTCCTCCTCCTCCAATCCTTCTCAAGTTAGAAAAGGCAGACGTGGATTCCTATCCTGGGCACGTACTCGGCAACCCTTAGTCCCCACTCCTCTTCCCTGATCTATTCCACTCGGCCTTGGTTCGGAGCCTCCCCACTGCCCTCAGGGTGTACCCCCCTCCCCTGATCCCCAGCTCTAGTTACCTTGTAGGGCACTTCTCCAAGCCTCACCACTCTTCCTTGTTTCAGCCATGTGTCCCTGGAGTGCAGGACATGCACGCAATCCCTACCAGAGCCAACAGAGGGAGACAAAGGACAAATTCAGTTCACACCCTGCCAAGGAGCACAGTATGGGGAGGAACCCCAAGCACCTGGGTGCTCATATGACCTCCCAGAAGGAAGAGCACAGCCTGGGATACTCTTCTGAGGCTCTGCCTCACACCCTGGAGCAGGCTCTGCTCCTGAGGCAACCAGGGGACCTGCCTCAGACAGACAGTTAACTTTGACTTCCCGTCTTTGCAGGTGTGAGTCCACTTAGAAACCCTGACTTACATGGAGTTACGGCGTCTGTCTTGGGCTTCACGCCATACCCTCACCTCTCCCCTCACAGTGAGAGTCCCTCCACAGCATGCAGGGGAAGAGGTAAAAGTCACAGCAGTGCAGGCACAGATCCTTACCAGTGAGCAAGTGCCTGCCCAGGTGTAGTCTGCTGCTAAATACCATGGAGTGTCCAGAGAAGGGGTGTGAACCCAAAAGACTATATGCAAATTATAATTACATCAATATGTTATCGTGGAATTAAGGTTCATGTTCATGGAATGGTCAAGTAATTCCTGGCACCCTGTGATTATGGGGAAAGATTCTCTAGCTTCACTCTCCTTCCAGAGCTAAGAGCTATGCCCCAGCCTTGCAATTCTACTTGCATGCCCATCTCTTCTTCAGGTTGTAGCCCTGAACTCTCTCTGCCCAGAGAGCAGGGCTCCATGGAGCATGGACACTAATTTCCTCCTAGTGCAGAAATCAGGCCCTTCACCTACCTGTCAGTCGTAGGTAGGTTGGCATTGTTGTTCAGCATAATACCACAGCCCTGGGTGAACCACACCTCTGTGCCACCTCCTAGTGGGGTGACCGTGGACAAGTCACTTTCCCTTTCAAAGCCTCAGAACCCTCCTCTACAGTTAGGGATGATGAGCTCTGTCCTTCTGCCTCGAAAGGTTGCTGGGAGGACCGGACTCTTTCTAGGTGCTGGAGCAGCACTTCTCTGTCCACAGCATCACCGTCAGAGCTGAGCACTCCAGCCACACTCCCACTGCAGGCTGCACGCCTGATCGCCCAAACCAGTAATTATGTCATGGGCGTCAGGGAGGAGTGGACATCCCCCAGGAGAGCAGCAGGGAAGTGGACATACACCTCTCAGAGTAAATCCCAACCCCTAATCACTTCACACCCATTAGGATGGTGATTACCAGAAAAACAGAAGCAAGTGTTGGTTAGAGATGTGGAGAAACGGAAACCCTTGTGCTCTGCTGGTAGAACCATAAAGTGGTGCAGCTGCTGTTGGCAGCAGTACATCCGTTTTACAAAACGTAAAATGCAGAATTACCTGTGATCCAGCAATTCCACTTCTGGGGCATATACCCCAAAGAAGTGGAGGCGGGGTCTCAAAGAGATATTTATACTCCTGTGTTCATAGCAGCGTTATTCACAATGGCGACAGAAAAAGCAGTGCCAGTGCCTACCCATGGACGCTAATCACATAATGACAAATACCGTGTGGGTCCACTTACATGAGGTCTCTAGGGCAGCCAAATTCACAGAGACAGAGCGAGGGATGGTGGCTGCCGGGGGGGCGGGGGGAGGGAATTTTGGAGAGTTAGTGTTTAATGGAAGATGACAAAGTTCTGGAGATGGCTGGTGGCGATGGTTGCACAACAGTGCCAGTGTGCTTAATGCCACCGAACTGTACACATAAAAACAGTTAAACGCTAAATTTTGTTACACATTTTACTACATTAAAAAATGTTCACCTCTCATGCTTTCCCCCGCAGCTGACCTGGCATTCTCGTCCCACCAGACTTCCTGTCTCCCAACCACTTGAGGGAGCCTGTGCCTTTTCCTCTATCGAGGTGGTCTGGGCTCTGGAGGCTTTGACTGTGGGCTGCTGAGGCCCCCGACAGGCGTGATGCTTTCTGACGTGGACTGGAAAGCACCAACAGAGACCCTGGACAGGGCGCCTGGCCTGACTCCTGCAGGCCTGACATACAGAAAGTAGTCCCCGGTCACAGGACTCAAACCAGCTACTCACGTGGACTTTCCTCCATTTCCTTTTTTTCTCCTTCTTTTCCCATTTCTTAAGAACATCTATTTTTTCATTCTGTATTTCAGTGTTTTAAAGAAAGATCACTGTTTTCTTTCTACTGCTATTTTTAAAAAAAGATTTTATTTATTTATTTTTAGAGAGAAGGGAAGGGAAGGGGAAAGAGAGAGAGAAGCATCAATGTGTAGTTGCCTCTCATGTGTCCCGCACTGGGGACCTGGTCCACAACCCAGGCAAGTGGCCTGACTGGGAATCGAACCAGTGGTTTGCAGGCCAACACTCAATCCATTGAGCCACACCAGCCAGAGTTCTACTGCTATTTCTTAAAAGTTCTGCTTCTACTTTTATTTTTTCCTCACCTTAAATTTATATTATTACAAACTTTTCAGTTTTAATTTTATATGTATTTTATATTCATTTTCTACTCTTACTTCCTTTGCTCCTTCTTTGGTAATTTCTTTTTACTCTGGATAAAATATACACAACATAAAATAAATCATCATAATTATTTTTAAGCTCAGTGGTATTGAGGACACTCACTTTGTTGTGCAACCATCCCCACCATCCATCTCCAGAACTTTCTCATCTTCTCAAACAGAAGCTATACACATAAAAATACCCAATAACTTTAACTTTTATCAAATCCTCTCTTCTTTCCTTTTGTAGGTTTTTAGCTTGTATTTGAGGGGTGTGCTTATATTGTCCTACATAAACCTCGTTTGTCCACTTTTTATATTCCCCCTACAACACCCCTGCCCCACTTATTTTTTAATCCTTGTTTTTTTTTTTAAAGATTTTATTTCTTTCTTTTTAGAGAGGAGAAGGGAGGGAGAAGGAGAGAGAGAGAAACATCAATGTGTGGTTGCTTCTCATGTGGTCCTTACCCGGGACCTGGCCTGCAACCCAGGCATGTGCCCTGACTGGGAATCGAACCTGCGATGCTTTGGTTCACAGCCTGCGCTCAATCCACTGAGCTATGCCAGCCAGGGCTTAATCCTTGTTTTAATTTCCCAGCTTTACTCTCCTCTACACGTCACCCCACACAACAGCACATATACACACAATAAAGCTCATTCCATATGACAAACGAGGTGAATGCCATTAACAGTCCTTTGCCCCAGAAGAAGGCTGATAGTCCCAGGCAATCACAAAGCCCACCAGGCCACCGCACACACCTGGAGTAGACAGCTTCCCCACGACAATATCCAATGATCGCGGCTGTCTCAGGATAGATGGCCTCGTATTTCAGGAGATGCCTCTTCAGGGCATACAGAGGGTGGTTCTTATATGTGCCAATGACACAGGGCAAAGGCTGGTCCAGGTGCTTTGCCTGAAACTGGAAAGGCCAGAGAGACGATGCTGAGCATGCGTTTTAGAAGAGGAAGTGAGGTTTGAGGTGGGAAAGCCTCAGACCAACTTGTTCAGATACCAGACGGTGGAGCAGAGGTTTCATAAGCACCAAAAACTGTAACACTGTCCTGACTGGTGTGGCTCAATGGTTTGAGTGCAGGCCTGAGAACCAAAGGGTTTGATTCTCAGTCAGGGCACATGCCTGGGTTGCGAGCCAGGCCCCCAGTAGTAGGGTGCAAGAGGCAACTACACATTGACGTTTCTCTATTTTTCTCCTTTCCCTCCCCTCTCTCTAAAAAATTAAAAAACCAATCCTCCCCCCCAAAAAAACAACCCCCACGAAACCAGAAAACCCTGTAACACTGTCTTTGTAGCTCTGGTGTTAAGTAGGTTTTAGATAAATCAAAGCTAAGAAAAATCAAGTATTTCTGTGGCTCACAGCAACTTTGCAAACTCATCTAACCTATTCCTCAGCCAGCCCTAGCAGATGAGTTTCCACCCTTTTAAGGAGCTTCATGGAAGAAAAACAGTTTTCTTCGGGAAAGAGACCTTATCTCAAAATGACATCACTATTCTGCAATGTGGGTTTCCCTGACGGCTCTCACTGGGCAGCAAAATGAGTTGTTCACACCCTGTGACTGTTTTGAGTCTCCTATAATACATATTCTCTTAGAACTTCTTTGAGGAATCTGATTTTCCAGTGGAGAATTCCATGGCTGTAATTCACATCCTACTCACCAAGGTCTCCTATCCTGCCCCTTAGCAGCTCTTGAAAACCCTCCAATGCACCAGTGAGGACCTGCAATGTGGAACAGCCAGGAGTAGACTGGATCCTCCCTGGGGTTAGCTCCCAGGACAAAGACTTCATTTAATTAGGCTGGCCACAATGCCATCTGCACAATTCCTATTTCCTCGGCCATTTTTCAGTAACACGAACTGGGAACAGCCCCAAAGGAAACTCTCAGTGCAGGATGAACCGCACTGCTACAGAAAATGCTAAATAAACCCATGCTCCACCCATCCTGAGGAACTGGGCATAATTCTTTGGCAAATCTGGGCATATTCCCACGTGAAGATGCTGAGCTCCACCAACACCACAACTGCCGTGTACAGGCAGCCCAGGCCCTCCTCCTGAAACCAAGTGACAACACTGTCCTGTTTCAGTTTAGAAGCCGGCTTCCCAGTGGGCCCTCTCCACAGACGGAAGGTACACCTCATCGTCAGTCCCTCCCTTCCCAGGAGATGAGTGTTCTACATCTGGGGAGGGCTGTCTGTGTGTGCTTGTGTGAGCATACATGGCCAGAAAAGCGGAGGGGGGAGGGAATGATCACATTAATGAGTTTTTTCTTCTTTTACTCAGTATGACTTATATGACTTCATAAATATTTTATTTTATTTTTTAATTTTTTAATATTTTATTTATTTTTAGAGAGGGGAAGGGAGGGAGAAGGAGAGAGAGAGAAACATCAGTGTGTGGTTGCCTCTCATGTGGTCCCTACTGGGGACCTGGCCCACAACACAGGCATGTGCCCTGACTGGTAATCGAACCTGCGATGCTTTGGTTCACAGCCCGCGCTCAATCCACTGAGCTACGCCAGCCAGGGCTAAATATTTAAAAGTTCCAAATTTATAACTGGGCAATAACAAAAAGTGTACAGTCTTCAAAAAACCAGACAGATCTGGGTTCAAATACCAAGTCAGTTAATGTCTTGGATCCTAAATTCTTAAGTGGTAAAATTAAGGCAATAGTAACCCCAGCTTTACAGTATTATAATAACTAATGAGATAAACACTAAAAATACCAAACACAGGCTGGGCATACATATAGTGCTCAAATATGGAAATAATTTTAACAGCCAATGGGTCTTTGAGCCCGTGGCAGCCAAGGCCTTACCTCCAGGTCTTCTTTCTTTTCCCTTTCCACCAGTGGGCTCTGGTAGGGTCTCAAGGTTTCAGCCCACCACTTGGCATCAACTCGGCACTTGCGGGTCACTGTCATCCAGGCTGGGTCATACCTCTGGGTGACATCCCGGACCCAGCCATCATTGTCAATGCCCACAACGTAGGTCATGGGCTTGGTGGCATACTTGTGACATGTCAGAGCCTGGCCTACCATGCCATGCACACAGTCCACACACACCCACTTCTCCTCCTGCTCACAGAACACCTCTAGCCACTGGTCCACACCAGCTGCTTTTCCTCTTTCTGTCCCCTCACCATTGCTGGACATTTTCTTGCTTCTCTTACTCTTAGTGCTCGAAGAGCTTGTAGATGCTGCTGGAAAGCCAGGGTGCTTATGTTGGCTTCCATGTTGGGTCCTGGATCTACTTTTCGATCCTGCTTTTGTCCTTTGAGAGGCTGGAGCCCTCCTCTGCCTTGAAGGACCAGGCTCAGAATCCTCATCAGATGGATGATGAGCTTCCCCACCGGAAAGCTCAAAGTCAGAGGCACTGCTGGCCTTGTTACTCCCACTCTCCTCCTCTTTATAAGACACCCTGGAGGCCACCCGCAGCTTCCGGCCACGAACGTGTCTCTGGGTCTCCTCCTCCTGCTCTTCCGCCTGGCCCTCTTCTTCCCCACAGGAGGAGGACTCTCTCCGCTTCTTCCTGACGGCAGCTGCCATGCCCCTCTTCCCTTTGGCACTTGGACTGCTAGTGTCCTTAGAAGAAGTGTTGTTCTTTTTTCTGGTTCCACTGCTGCTCTTCGGTTTGGTTTGGTTTTCTGAAACTAGGCTGGAAGTTTCTGAGGAGCCTCCAGGACCCTCTGTGGATCTCTCTTTAGGTTTCTTTCCCTTAAACAGAACAGAAATTTTGCTTTTTCTTTTTTGCTAATGATGGGCTACAGACCCTGTAACCTAACAGGGCTGAGTCACTGGCTAGAGAACCAGTGGACACAAGATGTCCCCAGCTCAGACAGCGGTCAACTGGCTATCCTTCTGGGTTGCAGGAAAATATCTGCTAAAATCTACAGCACCTTCAATAAGGTCACAATATAATTCTCTTTACTCTCAAGCGTGGCATGGGGAAAAGCACAGGATGTGGAAACAGACAAACCTGGGCTTAAAGTTGTTTCTCATGTTACGTGAGTTAGGTAAATTATGCAACCTCTGAGCCTTAACTTCCTCAGAACGGTAATATTCACTTTGCACATAATGCATTTTGCAAACAAATATCGATGGACTTTAATAAAGTTATGGTATTAATACAGAAATTATTAAAATCGATTTTTGGACCATCAGGTTTCGGACAATGCCAACACCCCAGTAAGTACAGTGTTCAGCCTCCTTCCTGGATGACTACAGAATTCAGAGCCCTTCATCCATCATTGGCCACACTGCTGGTGAGGACAGGCGCCACCCCACTGTTTTACAGGGCAGAGACTATGGCACTGAGGAGCCAAGACCTCCCACAGGCCCTTTGGCACATGCCGAGATCAGGCTGCTAGAGAATCCGCTCATGTGTCCATCTGCCAACACAGGGTATATGCAAGGCAGGCTCAAAGGAACCTATGCTCTATTTTATACAGACCCTTAAAAATAGTCTAATGACCAATTTTTTAAAAGTCTGATAACTTCTCACTTCTCCCTGACCAACTACCCTTTTCTCCGGAAGCCCCAAGAACCTCACCTTGGCTGCTGATAACTTCAGAGGAATTGGCTGGAGAGATAATACCAGTCGGGTTGGGAGCTGTAGGGCCCTGAGAATCAGTAACAGTATCTATAATGAAAAAGGATTACATATTTATTCCCAGAGAAGGATTAAGGGTTTAATTAAATGTTGCTTGTTGTGGTGCTTATTTACAATAGGGAGAAGTTAGAAACAACCAAGCTGTCTAATAATAGGAGTCTGGAACCCTTGCCACGAATAAAAATGATGCAGCAGAGATCTATCTTTGTAGAAAAATGGGAAAATGTTCACCATCTATTGAAGAAAAAGAGAAGTTTGTTTTTAATGTGCAATGTTAATTTTTGTAAGAAAAAATTGTATAAACATATATGTGTATTTGTAAAAGGACCTGTATATTGAGTTATGGCTGTTTATATGTGGTGTTTTTTCAGCTTACCTTTCTGTACTCAACATATGTTGTGTCTGTGATTAAAATAATAAAATATCACTTTGACAAAAAAATATAAAACACCATTACCGTGAGATGACCAAAGTCTATTTCCTGCATTCCATTTTCTCCACAATGAATCTTTCAACTAGAGGCTACATTTCTTTTTTTTTAAAGATCTTTTTCATATATACTTTATTATTTTTTTAAAAAAGATTTTATTTATTTACTTTTATAGAGAGAGGAAGGGAGGGAAAAAGAGAGGGAGAGAAACATCAATGTGGTTGACTCTCACGCGCCCTCCACTGGGGACCCGGCTGCAACCCAGGCATGTGCCCTGACTGGGAATCAAACTGGCAACACTTTAGTTTGCATGCCCGCACTCAATCCACTGAGCCACCCCAGCCAGGTCTAGAGGCTGTATTTCTAAACATTCTGCTAACTTCTAAGGATAAGAGGCTCCTCCAGGGAATTAACCTCCAACACAGTAACAGTGATAAAGCACCTGAGCAAGAACTTCCTACACAGATCTCAGGCTCCCAACATTTCTCAGGCCTACTGAGAAAGCCAAAGGTGAAAACGAAAAATAGGAAGACAGGTTTTCTGTGAAAAGCCACATTATATTGAAAGAAAAAAAAAACTGCCCTGACTGGCATGGCTTGGTGGGTTGGGTACTGTTCCGAAAAGTGAAAGGTCACTGGTTCGATTCCTGGTCAGGGCACACGCCTGGGTTGCAGGCCAGGTCACTGGTTGGGGTGTGCGAGAGGCAACTGATCAGTGTTTCTCTCCCTCTCTATTTCCCTCCCTTCCCTTCTCTCTAAAAATAAATAAATAAAATCTTAAAAAAAAAAGAAAAAATTGCTTTTGCCTTGCTTTTTCTGGAGGTAAGAACTGAGGAAACATCAAAGAAACCCAAACTGAGAGACAAGCTACAGCACTCCTAAGCAGCACTCTTCCAAACCGTCAAGGTAATGAAGGACAAGGGAAGACTGAGAAACCGTGACAGAGTGGACGAGACTGAGGAGACGTGATGACTGAATGCAGTGCAGTATCTTAGGTTAGACCTTGGGACAGAAAGAGGGCATTAGTGAACAACCTTGAAAAATCCAAATAATAGCTACAGTTCAGTTGACAACATACTATCAATTAGTTGGTATAATTATTATTGGACCAATATTAATTTCTTAGTTTCTTTGTGTCCAGCATGGCATAGAAGCACATATGTAAAAGTCTGGATAACTGAGTACTCACCTAGATTTAACTGAGTATTCACTGGAGTATTCAACTAGCTGAGTGACTTCTCTAAACCTAGATTTCTTCATCTGTAATAATCCCTGCCGTGTCTTCCACACAGGATTACAAATAAGATCATGTATGAGACACCACTCCAGAAGTAATCCAGCGCTACACAAATACACATGGTCATCACCTTTAATAAGTAAACTGTCAGTGTACACTGGTGCCAAGAGAAAAAAAAATTAAGTTGCAAAGCCATACAATTCCTATACAGAAAATAAGATAAATGGATGAAATGGACAAATCCTAAAGATACTGAAATGACCAAAACTAACTCAAGAAAAAACAGAAAATCTGAATATATCTTTAACAAGAAATTGGGACAGAAATAAAAAAGCTCCCCATCAAAAAAAGTCTAGGGCCAGGAGAGTTCTACCAAATATTTAAAGAAGAATTAACAAGAATCCTTCTCAAACTCCTCCAAAAAGTAGAAGAGGGAACACTTCCTAACTCATTCTGTGAGGCCAGCATTACCCTGATATGAAAGCCAGATATCACAAGAAAACTACAGACCAATATCCTTTATGAATACAGACGCTAAAATCCTCAACAAAATACTTAGCAAACCAAATCTAGTAACACATTAAATATTGGACTTCCGGCCAAGATGGAGGTGTGGGTAGACACACTGTGCCTCCCTGCACAACCAAAAGAAGGACAACAACAATTTAAAAACAAAAACAACCAGAACTGACAGAAAATGGAAGTCCGACAACTAAGGAGTTAAAGAAGAAACATTCATCCAGACTGGTAGGAGGGGCAGAGACAGGCAGCCAGGCAAAGGGACTCTAGGCAAGGTGGTGGCTGGAGGACCGGGGAGGGCAATGCTGCAGCTGACGGACCCGGTGAGGCAGCAGCTGGTGGAGCGGGTGGTCCCACATTCATGTGTGGATAAACTGGGAGGAACAACTGAGCAGCCAGACAGACCTCAAAACCCAGAGTTTCAGCATGGAGAAATAAAGCCTCAAACCTCTGAGTGAAAACACCTTCGGGGGTTGAGGCAGCAGAGGGAGAGACTCCCAGACTCACAGGAAAGTTCATTGGAGAGACCTACAGAGTCCTAGAACATACACAAGCCAACCCACCTGGGAATCAGCACCAGAAGGGCCCAATTTGCTTGTGAGTAGTGACTGAAAACTGGCAGAGAGCACAGCAAGCACCATTGTTCCCTCTCGGACCCCTTCCCCACATACAGCAACGTGAGTTGTCCTGCCCTGGTGAATACCTAAGGCTCCGCCCATTATTGCTGAGACAAAAAAATGACCCAAATGAAAGAACAGATCAAAGCTCCAGAAAAAATACAACTAAGCGATAAAGAGATAGACAGCCTATCAGATGCACAGTTCAAAACACTGGTAATCAGGATCCTCACAGAATTAGTTGAATATGGTGGCAAATTGGATGAAAAAATGAAGGCTATGCTAAGTGAAATAAAGGATAATGTATAGGGAACCAACAGTGACAGGAAGGAAACTGGGACTCAAATCCATGGAGTGGACCAGAAGGAAAAAAGAAACATCCACACAGAAAAGGATGAAGAAACAAGAATTCAAAAAAAGGAGGAGAGGCTTAGGAACCCCCAGGACATCTTTAAATGTTCCAACATCCAAATCATAGGGGTACTAGAAGGAGAAGAACAAGAGCAAGAAATTGAAAACCTATTTGAACAAATAATGAAGAAGAAGTTGCCCAATCTGGCAAAGGAAATAGACTTCCAGACAGTCCAGGAAGCTCAGAGAGTCCCAAAGAAGTTGGACTCAAGGAGGAACACACCAAGGCACATTATAATTACATCAACCAAGATTAAAGATAAGGAGAAAATCTTAAAAGCAGCAAGAGAAAAGGAGACAGTTACCTACAAAAGACTTCTCATAAGGCTATCAGCTGATTTCTCAAAAGAGACCTTGCAGGCAAGAAGGGGCTGGAAAGAAGTATTCCAAGTCATGAAAGGCAAGGACCTACATCCCAGATTGCCCTATCCAGCAAAGCTATCATTTAGAATGGAAGGGCAGATAAAGTGCTTCTTAGATAAGGTCAAGTTAAAGGAGTTCATCATCACCAAGCCCTGATTATATGAAATGTTAAAAGGACTTATCTAAGAAAAAGAAGATAAAAACTATGAACGTTAAAATGACAACAAACTCACAACTATCAACAACTAAATCTAAAAAACAAAAACAAACTAAGCAAACAACTAGAACAGGAACAGAACCACAGAAATGGAGATCACATGGAGGGTTATCA